>OY282558.1:26921141-27408641 GCA_958295665.1 Tipula vernalis
GTCTAGTTCTTCCTCGTAGTCACTTTTGTCCATTGGTACGTTGTTTAGTCTATTTAAGATGTGGTTATACGCTGATATTTTGTGTTTTTATGGGTGGTATGAGTCGGATCGTATTGTCAGTTTGAGTCGGTTTTCTATATATTTTGAAGGAGTGTTTAGCGTTGTTGTTTTTTATTGTGAGGTCTAGAAAATTAATTTGCTTGTCCGGTTCTTTTTCTATGGTGAATTTAAGTTCTTTATCATTTATGTATTGGTGTAATTTATCTAATTGTCTTTTGGTACCGTTAAATAATAGAATGACGTCGTCTACGTACCTGTACTAATAAATTATGGTTTTTCTGTGTACGTTATTCACCCATTCCACATAAGTCGCGCTTACGCTGTTGGATTTTTTCGCCTCTTACTTCTTTGCACTGTTTTTGCCTATAAACTAAATTTTGTTAATAAGCAAAAACAGTGCAAAGAGGTAAGATACGAAGAAATGCAACAGCGTAAGCGCGACTCGTGCGGAATGGATGATTGTCATTTATGATGTGTTCGTGTAGAATGGATGATTGTCATTTGTGAATTTGACCCCTTTGTGTTGAGCTTTTCGACGTTACTCTCAGATTTATTTTTAAATTCCATATAATACCGAAAGAAGTTGGGAGTTCATATGTTAATTTTGAATTGTAGATAATAAAATGGACTTTCAAATAAACAACAATAATTTATTAAAATCCTATTTTTTCTTATCTCTTCATTTAAACGTAAAAAATACCTTCGCAGAAAAGAATATCGATTTGTTGGACTGGCCCCCGTAAAGCCCAGACCTAAACCCAACAGAAAATGTTTATTTTATAAAGAAAAGAAAGCGCCCAGAATCAATTCAAGCTTTAAAAAGTTTGTTGATAAACATCTAGGAATACATTCTGTGACTTTGAAAAATTTATAAAACTCAGTGAATCGGAGGTGTACTGCCGTAATAAAAGCAAAAAGCGGGGAAACAAAATATTAATATTAATTATTGAATTTCTATAAACCAATAGAAAATAAAAAAAAAAATTATAAAAAAGGTATTTATTTTATTCGATTACCGTAGCTCTGATCAAGTATCTTGAATATTTTGGCATCTTTTCGGTTTTTCTCCTAAATAACAGGTACATTTTTTTTGGTTATAAATCTATTTAAAATGAAGCAATAAGCCAATTGCTTTCAAAAATTTTGTAATTTTACCAAAAAAAAAAAAGACTCCAATTTGTAATAAAATAGGTTTGACCAATTTTTTTTCCCCAACACTGTTTAGTACATTGATATTTTAAAGAGAGAAGCCGATGAATGCTAGAAATTAACAAAATTAACATAAACTACAATCAAATTTTTACCTTTGTAAGATTTCACATAATAATTTTTCGTTTTATTTTATTTATTTATTTATAAAACATTTTTATTATATTTAATTGATTTAATCAATAATTTTAAGTTTTATTTGTATAACATAAAGAAAATTTTCATGATATTGTTATATTATGTATACTCTTATTGTATCACGAGTATTATTTATTACAGTCCTACATCAAATAATTAATTAATACATATATATATATATATATATATATATATATATATATATATATATATATATATATATATATATATATATATATATATATATATATATATATATATAGTATATAATATATACTGAACATATAGTACGGATAATTGTTATTGGTATAAATAAATGAATAGATATGATTTTTATCCATTTTATGTTTTTTTTTTTTTTTAATAAATTTATCTTAATAAAAGTTAATTAATTTTTCTGCTATTCTTTATTTTTTTTATTTTTGATATATTTCTTAAAGTTGTTTGATTAGTGTAGGATAAGAAAAATAAAAATATAATTTTTTATTTTTTTGTGATTAGATTTTAATTAAATTTGGATTACATTTTATATTTTTTCATTTTTAATGAAATTTAATTGATTTGTTATAAAAAAAACTCATGGGAATTTATTGTTTTCGATTTAATTTTATAATACTTAAATGGTTTATTGAAGATAAACGTATTATTGTCATGAAATACATTAATAACAAAATTGTATCACAACAAAGTTAGAGTTGTACTTTAGTTTTATCTGTTCAAGCTTGAGAAACAGATTCTTCAGCGGAAATACAAGAATTGATTTGACTTGTGACAGTAATTGTTAATAACGCAGCAATTAATAATAAGTATTTTTAGCTTTGCGATACAAATTGCGATAAAATTGCGTACTATATAAATGAATTCTAAATATTAATTAAAAAACAAAAAGCTACAATTCATTTTTTAAACAGTATTTATAATAAAATATTTAAACCTTATTTTTTAATTTAATGTCCCAAACACATGATTTGCTATTTTAAAAATCTATACTAATGGTTGACTAATGAGCCACGTGAGTTTTCTATTATAAAAATTCAGTTACTTAACGCTTTGTAATATTTTTTCCCGCACTGTAGAGCTTTTACAACAAAAATATTTAAATGAAAGCATGTTTTGATTTTTTCCAAATAATCTACAAAAAAAAAAAAATTAACCATTCCACTAATTTTCTTCCACAACATCCGGCAACAATTAGAATAAAAAATGAAATAAAAGAAATTTTTATATACAATTTTCTTCTCGACTCCAACAATAACAATCCTACAACGAAACGAGGGAAATTATTACAAATTTTACAGTAAAAAATCTTTCCATTTATGTTTTCCACACAATTTAGTGTATTATTATTGTACATTTTCTTTACTTCTTGTTCCGTAGAATTTGTTTTCTTTTTCCGTTTACCGCCACCATTGCTGCCTCGTTCTTTCAGTGTTATTATTTTAGCTGATTTTTTTTTTTAATTTCGGTTTTTTGGACTTTAATTAATGATATTTATGTTTTTTTTTAATAATAATAAAACATTAATTCATTTTTTTTTTGTGAATTTTTAATTAAAAAAATACAGCAAAAATAAAGAAATTTTTGTTTTTACAAAACAAAAATAAAAAATGTGTATAACAATAATTAAAATAATAATAATTAAAATATAAAAAAAATGATGATAAATTATTATATTAATTATTATTTTTGTAGATGAAATATTATGACCAAAAAATTCAATTTATGGTTTAACATTTTTTGTTTTATATTTTGTTTTATTTTTAATAATTAAAACCAGTAGAATTACTATATATAAAAATAATACAATATAAAATTGTGTTAAGTTTTTTTTTTTAATAATGAATGTGAATGGCGTTGCGAGAGATATGATTTGGATGAGATTGCCGGCATTCACATAAATATATTAAGATATACAAATTCAAAAGATTTGTGTTCAGATATTTAAAGTAAAATAATTTATACTTTCATTTCGTTCCATAAGATATATCACATTGAACGCATAATTGCTAATCCCATTTGTTTTAAATACAAAATACGATTTAATTAAAACTTCATTTTATACAGTTGTATAATTTTTTTTGTACCTCCTGATCCAATAGCATTTAATTACACTTAGATTCCAGTGTAACATAATAATTTTAACAAACATCCGTAACACAACTAATTACCTACATCACATAGGTTACAAAAATCCATTAAAACAAACACATAGTTTTCCTTTTTACTTTTCATTTTCTTCTCATCTTCTTTGTACAACAGAGTGGGTAGTGTAGGTACCACGTTCGATATATGTATACACCATCCATCAAGTTGATTTACCACCCATGCCCGCGTGCAAACAAACAATTTTTCTCATTACAAAAAAAAAAAAAAAAAAATGTTTTCCGTAGAATTTTTCAATTTTGATGAAGAACTTATTTTTTCCATGCACGAGAATATCCAAAAATGCCGAAAAAGTAATTAGAAAATAAAATTAAAATTTATTAATCCATCTCTGAATGAATCGGTTTTTATATTTTCGGAACTGAAAGTTTGAGGGTGATTCACTACACCCTGAAGAATCAGCTGTAGAAGGAGGTGGAGAAGTCCTCCTTTACAGCATGTTTACATTTCTATAGTACGTAGACTATATAGATTAGAAAAAAAATTTCAGCCAATTTTAATTAATTTTATAAAATATAAACTGTTCAACATTGAAATCCTAAATAATATATTCGAATTTTTACCATTATATAAAACACAATGTTTCGTAGCAACATAAGATATTATAAGTTTCAGTTCATTAAATTAAAAAATAAAAATTTAATATAAAAATTATATTAAAAACAAAAATACATATTTAAAAAAAAAAAAAAAAATTAAATTAAATTTATTATTCTTAATATAATTTTTTGTTCTTTCCTTATTTCTACCTCTCCAACAGCAACAAAATTATGTATTTTGCTAAATAGCGCCGCCCAAGTTGCGGACTAAATAATTTTTTTTGTGTAATAGTTTCTAAATAATTTTAGATGCAAGCGAGGTGAATATAACACTTTAAGTTTGGCTTGACAAATACTAAATTACTTATTTGTGAAAAATTTATATTTTATTGAGCGAACACTTAGAGCTAAGGACGGCAAACTATTCATTTTTAAAAAACTGAAATTGACGCACTGACTCAGGGCCTTCTAGATTATAATCGTACGTCATTATTTTTTAGAAGCTTTTTTAGTGGTATACCTTTTCACTATTCGTTTTCATTCGTAGGGAATCCTTAGTAAAAATGAAAATTTTTAGCTTGAAGTTTTTCAATGAAAAACAAAAATCTTAAAAAACGTTTATATAAAAGTTTTCTAAATATGTTTAACAACAATATACAAGAAGACTATATTAGTATTAAATAAAAATTATTTGCAGAAATATTTAAATTAAATTATGTCTAAAATATATTTTTCAAACTTTTATTTTGAAAAATACATAAAAAGTTGGCTTTGACGATGTAAAATAGTGCTTGCTAAATTTATCTCTAATTTTACTCGTGTACCTCAGATGTTTACAGAAAATTACGAACAAATATTATTATATCACAAAATTTTCACCCGAGGTAATTTTTTTTTCGATTTTACCAAATTTTTTCTGCCATCTATGTAATGTGTGTTGACTTAGTGACCACACAATTTGTAGTAAGCTTTTTTTTTTCAATTTGACCAGAATGCTGTTGTTATGAAAATTTTATAAATTTTGGTTTAAATAAACCAATTATTACAAGAAAATGGAAACAATTTTCTTAACCGATGTTCATTTATCTTGAAATTCAAACATTTATGAAAGTATCTCAGAGCTTATAATAAGAATTTGTACGTTTTTATTTAAAAACTTGTCTTAGGAAAAAAGTAATTTCCCATATGTTTTATATGAAAAGTTTGGTGTTTGCCGCGTTTCTAATTCCTTTATAAAAGCTTCGTTTTTTAGACATTTTTTAGAATGTATTCACATCATGTGTCAAAACAACCTAGGTTCTACAAAACCATAGTATAAAAAAATCTAATGCTCAAAAAATTCATAACAAGCTTCGCAAAATTCACAATGCCAATTGCTTGGCATTTCTTTGTATTTTCCTAAAATATGATTTAACTTGGGTTAGAACACAAATTAAACGTACGTGGTATAGGAAATCTTGAGGTTTTGTTCCTAACAAACCGAGAAGTAAATACTATATTTAAAATACATGATAAAATTAACAATTATTAATTACATGACCCACCACAGCATATATGGTGTTATTTAGGTAGAAAATCAATTGTTAAAATTAATTTTTAAGATTATTATCATCGTATATAAATACATACATTTTATTATTAATAATAAAAAAAAATATTTTAGCGTATATACTTTTTGCATAATTTTATTATTTCGTGATTGGTTTTATGCTAATCTGTTGTATCAAAATTATTATTATTTTTTATTTATTTTCTATTTGGTTATGTATGCAACAATAAAATATAAATTATAAAAATTGCTGCATTATTATCTATGATTGAGATCAATTTTATTATATTATTAATAATATTATTATTAATATTATATATGGAAAAATAATGATAGTTGTATATACGTTTATTGTGAGTATACAAATATTTTTTTTTTTATATTTCAATTATCTCGTATTGATTGGAGGTTTTATATAAATTTATATAAATAAAAAAAAAATCCCATTCAATTTCATCTGTATACCAAAATGACGCTTAACTTATTATTTATATAGCATAAATACGTACATTTATATTATATTTATAAAATGTGCCTTTATAAAAAAATGTTTTATTATTTTTTTTGTTTAATGCATATAATTTTATTCAATAAAAATTAATATATAAATACATACATGAACGAGTATGTACGTACTTATAATAAAATGTGATACAAAACAGAGAGAAAATATATAAAGATCCTTTTAATAAGATAAGTACCAATCTCTTAGCAACAAACATATCAATTATCAAGTATTGTAAAATATTAGTACATTTATTAAGTATCAATATAAATGCGGATATTGATACGTGTACATCTATTTATAATATACATTATTCCTTCTTGATATTAACGAATCGCATAAAATCATAATTGAAGCAAAAACATATAAAGCTTACCTGCAAATTACTAACTTGTCTTCGTATGTGTGCTAAACTAGATGGATTATATGCCATATTTGCAAATACTAATCGCTCCTCATAATCATATTCACATAATATTTTATTATCGCATAAATAAAAACGATCACCTACACAAAATCTGTAAAGAAATTGAAAACATTTTTTTAAAATTAATGAATACGTTTTATATTAATTATTATTAAAACTAAAGAAAGAATTTTTTTCTTGTAAGTGAAATATTTGCTTGGAATGTGAGTTTGTTTAATATCCTATAAAATTAAAAATTTGTAAGTAATAACTAAGTAAGGACAGAAAAACCGGCTTTCTGGAGCAGGTCACTTTCCACACTAGTTCACTTAAATATGTACATATACGAGTATACATGTAGAAAAAGAGCGTAATGTATATTTCAGCGTAATAATTTTGAAATAAAATCATTATAATTATTATGTACATTTGAAAGTAATTATTAATTATTCCTTAATCAATGATTAAAGGGAAAACTTTTAATTTGACTATGAACAAATTGGATTATATCCAGATGTTTATTTAACTGCCACAGCCCAAATAAAATTTTGGGCTCTTCTTTTAGGCTCTGATTCAAGTTTAAAGTCAATAATTGGACATTGAAACGTTATGTAATTCTAAAATTTCACAAAATCTCTATTAAATAGTTCTTCATAATTTTAAATTTATGCATCTACATATAGTATAATGTTCACACGAATACATGTGTATAGCATTAACAATAAAAAAATGAAAAATACTTAAATTAAACTACATCATATATAATGTACAAACTATGTACGAGTATATTATTAATTAAATATTTTCATTTGTTTTATATTTTTGTTGTATGCATATTTTAAAAAGCTTAAATTCAATTAAATCACGCAAATTAATATGCAGTAATTCGATCCGACTGAAGTGAACACAATTAATTAATAAAATTTTTGTTTTCTTTTCTAGAAATACGAATGTTGTTATGTAAACTCCCATTATTCAAATTTGATTAATTTTAATTTAATTCTGAATTAATTAAATGAGCTCGAATTATATAATTAAACATGCAAATTACATTTACTAGTTTTAGAAGATTATTATTAAGGGGTTAGCTTGATGAAAATGTTTGTTGTAACGGCCTTATAGCTAAACACGAAGAAAATCTTTTTATGTTTCAAAAAGAATCATGTCGTTGTCAAGAATGTCAGATGAAACTTATAATTTTACTTAGCTTTTATTTTGCCTGCATTAAACACGCAAATTATTAAACTAAAATATGTTTACATACTGGTTTATAAAAACCGCAAAGTAATTTAATTTATTTTTTTTTTTATTCCTAATTTAATTTTATATTTATATATAAAAATGTACAACCGTAAAAAAACACTTTTCATCTGGCTATGATAATTATGTATTTATTATTATGTATGGTATGTTTTTAATAATTATATTACACTTTAATTATAACGAATAATATAATCGAAATAATTGTATGTAATAAAAACTAAAAGGCAAAGATGAAGAATTTTTTTATTTTTAATAATAGGAATGAAAAGTAAAAACAACAACAAGCAAAATTGGTAATATAAGCTACCGACGAGAAAATTAAAGGTAAAAAATTACCTGTGATTACATTGTTGACATGCAAAACATTCTAAATGATACACATTACTTTTAGCACGCATCACCATCTCAAATGCTGGTATTACTTTGTTGCAAGCTGCACAATAGCCTGTAGTACCAAATAACCTGAAAGTATAAAAAATGACAAAATTATAACTTTTATTTTATGGTGATTTTTAATGCCCAGTCGATTTAACGGCAAGTGGAAATCACGGACTAAGTTTTTAAATTCTGGTGATACTAAGGAAATGACTGTTAAAATACGCCCGATTAAGAGCTTTAAGATTTCATGTTGTTTTGTTTTTTTTAATAGAAATTAATTTTACAATCTGACGTTGGAAAAAAAGAAATAGTAATTTTATCGTTCCTGAAATAGGAAGTTAGTTTTCTCGTAGAGGTATTTTGCTTAAACTTGTCAAATTTTGAAACACTCTAATGCCTAACGTTCTATTCTTCTAGCCTGGGATTCTGGGAAAAATTAAGAATAACGCTTATGAAATCGATGCGTAAAGATAAGTACGTTAGATAAGGGGTTAGTGGCCAAAATTTATTAAACCTTCCTCATGCGCCCTTTGAGCAGGCATTCACAAATGGTATTTTTGAAACTTCACCGATTGAGCTGTTTTTTGAATATTCAGTGCATAATCAAAAATAAATCGACACGTGTATCATTTTTTTTTTAACGGAGATGGTAATGGTGATAGTGATGGTTATGTTGATGGGAATGGTGATGATGATGATGTTGATTATGATTGTGATAGTGATGCTGATGGTAATTGTGATGGTATAATGGTACAATGGTATAAAGGTAGGATGGTATGATGATATGAAGGTATGATTGTAATATGTACAATACTGTGGTGGTATGATGGTTTGATAGAATAAAGTATGATGATATAAAGGTATGATAGTCAGAGGGTTTGATGGTATTACGGTTGAATCTATTTTCTTCTATTTATGATATGTAAAGAAGAAAAGTATGTTACTTGATCCACGCGATTGCTCCCAAATTTTGCATGAATACTTTTTAGCAATCGAAAAGAAACATAGGGTTGTTAGTGATCATAGGGTTGTTAGTAATCAAAAAATGTTTCCCCTTCCTGATGCTTTCCTGTGATTTACAAGTGGAATTTCTAAATCCACCGATTGAGTTGATTTTTTTATATGTACTAAATTAAGTTAATAAAAATCGATAACAATAGTAAATCACTGAGGTACGTCACATTGAATCTTAATAGTTAATGATAATGTATCAATATATTTCAAATGCTGTGTATGTCCTATAAGATAATCAAGCACCGCTTCATTTTTACATCAGTTTACATCATTTCCAGGTAATTGTCAAACATGTCACACTAAGTATCCAATATGGATTTAGTGATTTTACTTGGCCTATTAAACCAATTAAAGAGAAAAGGTAACTATAGTGGAAGTGAACATAATAAAATTCAGATCAAAAGCAGGAACAATGAATAAAACTCTAGTTACCTTCTTCTCTTTAATTAGCTGCAATGAAGCAATTCTTTACTTTTCATTAATAGCATGCCATAAAATATCAAAAATTTATTGCAATAATTAAATAAAACCCTAATTTAATGCTAATATTATTTTGAGGGAACTGAAAGTTCTGAAAAAACTTTTCAGTTATCATAAGCAAAAATTTGATATGATTTTATTTGAAAAATGAGTAAACTTTATTGAACATTTTTCAATTACGCTTTTCGAAAAACAAAATTATTTTAAGTTGATAAGTGCTGGAAAGTGATCAGTGGTGAGTGCAATAGAGCGCTAGTGTACACACTAATCCAATTCCAATTTCAATCTATTTTGGTTAAGTACATGCAAATGTTTAAAGTACTCGTAGATAAACCAAATGTCAGGTTTTCACCATTTTATTTTCAAAAATTCTACATCAAATTCTATTTAACCTAGAGTTAGTAGGTTATTTTCTTTGACCAAAACTGAAATTTCAATGGCATGACTTCAGAAATTTAATTAATTGTAATTTTCTAAAAACAAAATTCGTGGTATTGAATCTGTATAAATTGGTAAAGTGACCTATTACAAAAAATGAAAAATTATGGTAAAATGTAAATAGCTGTGGCGTTTATAGAAACTCAAATTATGTAAATGATAATGATAAACCTTCGGCGGATAGGTCTCGCCCGAGAAAACGGATGTACCGAAATTTTTATACAAAGATTTCGTTGTTCACACTTATCCAGGTTGATGGTAACAATCCCAGTTTCTTCCAAAATGGAACCAATACGATTTTGAGAACTTAGCAATTATAGATTATTGGGAAAAACGTAAACCCAGAAAAAGAAAGACAATTATTTTTAGTGTAGACAACAAACTATTGTTCTGTTAATTAAACTTCAAGTCAATTAGCATTTAGGCGAGATCGTTTTGTTTTGGAGAACACGACAAATGTAGATTTTTCGAAAAACTTATAAATTTTATTTATAATATCGGAGAAAAAGGTACATTGTCAAACTTCATTTGGAACCACGCGACACGCCATCTTCATTTCTAAAAATTTCAATGTTGTCCTCGTTTCCTTTTGATTTTTGAAAAATCAGATGTCACGGCAAAATATCAGAAAAAAGAACTGAAATTCAATTCTTTTTGCTAGAATTACCCATTTTTCTGCTAGAAAAATATATTTAGCTCAATTTCTGATATAACATTTTTTCATCTTTACTCGACGAATACATTTTACCAACCACTAAAATGTTTCACAAAATTTAACAAATAATTAAGTGTGATACGGACATTCATGAAATTAAGCAATAATAGCTGCTCAACCAAAGATTAAATTAGCAGAGAGTCAGTGATAAGGCTTATAGTTTAGTAAGTTAACCAAACTTATTTCAAAATGTACTGGAGCTTTTTAACTTAGGCTCCGTTTTTGCTCAACAGACAATTATTCTTTTATAACCAGTTAATATAACCAGTTTTAAAAGACGAAATATTAAACATGCAGTGTGCTACACCTACAATTATTTAATTACTGATATTTTGATTTTAATATTATTTTTTAATTTTTAATGTGTTTTTATTATATTATAATTTAATTATATTTGGTAATTTATTTATATTTTTACATTTTTATTGTTATTTTTTGTATTTTTAATTTTGTTATTACATTATCATATTCATATATGTAACTACAACATAAATTAATTTGAATGGCTTGAATTATTTTAATTAAATTTTATTTAATGAATTTTTTTATTTTTTATTAATGTTTAATAATATTTTATGTATAGGGGAAATTATTAATAATTATTTTCGAAAATAATTTATTATTTGTTATTATATTTCCTTTTTAATATTCAATGAATGCCTTATATACAAATTTTTATGTTTATGGAATTACAAAATTTTTATGTTGCATGTTTATGATGATTGGTGCGGGAAAATATATGTTTTGTTAAAGAAAGGTGTGAATTTCATATAAATAAAAATAACGTAATAAAAAGTTTAAATTATTGTAAAATATTAAATAGTGGCTTACCTTAAATAATCTCTTTTACATAATATTAAATTAGCTTTTGTATATAACGTTGAACCAACTTCACCTAATCGACAATCACAGCATCCACACTTTAAACAATCCTCATGCCAAAATAAATCTAAAGCTTTTAATAAAAAACGTTCTATAATCCGTTTCCCACAACCGGCACATTCCCTTGTACAACCTCCAGAGGTACCTATCGTATTTGGTGCTGCTGATACAGCAGATGTAACACCACCACCAGTATTTGTTAGCGGTGTTACTGTACTATGTCCCATTGTTGCAGCTATTGTACGTTGTGTTGTTGTATTTAAATTATTATTATTATGATTATTATTGTTATTAGTTATGTTATTATTGTTATTATTATTACTATGACTATTATTGTTATTGTTTGTGGTTGCATTTGCGTTTTCGCCTCCAGGCTCTGTAAATAAATAAATAATAAAAGATGAAAACAAATTAATTTTCTTTCGTTGTTAACAATAAAAATTTACGAGTATATTATTTGTTTGTATATGTGTTATATACATTTAGTTTATGCAATGTACTTTAAGTCGATGACAACAACAAATTGCAGCTTTAAAAGATTTAAAATGAATGCAATCATTTATTTTAACAACGTAGCATAATATGTAAGAGAGGTGTGCTTTATTAATTGTTTGAAACTCAGTTTCATTTTACAATGAATGGAAATTTATATCTGTGGACAGTTATAAACAGTTTATTGAATAATTACGGCAATGGCTTAGAACAGTATACGTAACAAAAGTGATGACAAGTGTTGTCACCAACACTAAGATCATATAAACATTTTAGACTCTTAGATTTAGACTTTTGGGAGATTCATTTTTCAAAAATTTGTGTGTGTCATCTTGGCCGCGTCACTCTAAAACTTTAATAGAAATTATTACCACAGGAATTATGAAAATGCTTAAAGATCTACAGTTCTTCAAATTCACGATCCCTACTTTTAAATGGGGCGAAATTGGTTAGTTAGTTTTTTATTTAAGGTCTTTATAGTATTTTTGGTAGGATAACAATTACTCCGTTCTGGGGAAAATTTGATAATTTAGATTATGTATTTAACGCTTAACAAACGAGATCTTTTTTTGCAAATACTCGCCTATAAGACGACAGAAAATTGGGTAGATGAGATGTTTATCACCTTTAAACGTTTTTTAAGATGAAAATTCAAGACATTTAACTAATTTATAATTTTTTAAATAAAATTAATTTTGATTATTTTTATTTTAAATTAATTTCAATTATTTGAGAGTATGATATTTTTCTAAGCAGTTGCCAATAGATAGGGATGGATTTGCGTGACATTTTGAACAAGACATAAACGAATAATACGCAATAATACTGTTTTTTTGTTTATGAAGAGAAAGAGAACAAAAGGAAAACCGAAAAATGGGAATTGCATGGTATCACACGCAGTATAGCGGCATTTGTTTAGTACGAATTGTTGTACGTGCCATTCACAAATGTTTATTTTGGGTATTTAATGGGATATAACTGTAAATATTTCTTGCTAGTGCCTGATGAAATAATTATCGTAATGTGTTAACGTTCAATATCCGATAAAATAACTGTGGCAATGATAAATAAATGAAATGAAAATTAAATTCTTTACATGTCCCTTCATCGAGGCCTTCCGTCTGGTAAGGGTTAATTTAAATGCTACCTGCAACATATGTATATCTGGTTAATAGACTGTTTTCTAATTAAGAGGAAAGATTTCTATTATAACAATAAATAAGTCTAAAGTGTTTCATCTTGATCAGTCAACAAATTTTGATAATTTATACACAGAATAAACATTACGTATAATTTTTTCCCATTTATTAGATGTATAGGTATTAAAATAAAACATAAAATACATAATATACCTAGAGCAGCTAGATATGCCAAAACTACCCCTATACATACATTCATATATAGAAAATTGTAAATGCAATAATAAAATTAATATTATTGGGCGAAGTTTTTCAATTTTAGCACGAGTTCGTGCTTAGGTGGAATAATTTTACTTTATACCCAGTTTTTTTATTTTATTTTTCGGTTTATTTGAGTTCTTCTCAATTTCTCATCTCATTTCGCTATGCCTTATGTATGTATTCATACGTACTATATGTATGAAAAATCCCCAAATGGACGGGAAATTCGTCGTCATCAATAAAAATTGAAATGATTGGATTGGTTTTTCTATATATTTTGTTGTTGTATATACATTTAATATAAAAACGTATATTTCAGTCTACCACCGTATACATACGCTTTTATACGTGTATGAGCTACTGCTACCAAATGTTCGATAAGAAAAAATTGAAAAACTTTCGCGAGGAATGAAAAGGAATACAATTGTGATTGGAAATAAGACTACATGTGTTTATATAAAATTGGATTTTTTTTATTTTAATTTTATGTCTTTATTTGGTTTATTATATTACATAATTTTAGATTTTTTTTCGTAGAGTGAACCACGAATTCCACCGATATCACCCGCTCCAAAATTACTTACACTGCAAATATTACATGATATATGTACATATGTGTATGTATGGTACACAAATAAAATTTGTTTACTTTTATGCCGTACGTAAAATCTACGAGGTAATATAATGAGTTCATTAAAATTAACAACATTCAATTAATTTATAATTTATAGTTGATTAAAAATCAATTTTTCATATTTTAATTATTTATTTACTATTTTTTTGAATTTTGTTTAAAGTAAATTATATTGAAAATAAATAAATAAATAAATTTGGAAATATAACAACAAACTAATAATTAATATTTACATAATTTGTGCTTTTGTATAAGCTTTCTGCGGTTTTTTAGAGTATTTTGTTATTTTGTGCATTTTGGTGTGCCTTTGCTATTTTATGGCGGGAAGGATATTTGGGCAGATTATTGGTAGCTGATTTAATGCAATTATTTCATATTCCTATTCATCATGTTATGTGCATATCAACTAGATTATATTATATTTTTTAATACAGTTTGTCATGTTTTTCCGATAATTGGCTTCGTTTTTTCGTTTATAATATCTCAAACTAGACTCGCCATTTCTTATTAAACAAAGTGTATAGGTATATGTATTTATAAACATAGATCTTATCTTCATTTTTGCAGGAACTTTGACGTTGGCTGCTACTAAATTCCTATATCTATCTCGAGTCTGAAACGGTGTTTTTTAACGTTGTTACTTAAAAAAACGAAATAATTTAACTCTTCTATCAAGGTCGAATACTCGATGGATCACGTTTCATGTTTGAAATAAAATTTAGTTATTTTCTAGAGGCTTATTTTAAAATCATCAAAATTAAATGACACAAATTTAATGAGATTCTTGATTTATTCCGGTATATATAATATGAGTAAAGGCAACCAATAAAATTTAAACAGGAAAATGAGACCACCCACCTAAATACTAGAATAATATTACCTTTATGAAGTTGGTATATACCTACTCAAGACATTTCTTATGTTTTCTGGAAAGCACATGGTACACCATTTTTTATAACACAAACATATTTTATAAAATAAACATCAATATTTTTTTCTTCAATCCGATAATTTTATATACATACGTAGATTAAATATGATTGTCCAAAATAGAAATTAAAACATTTAATACAGTCGTACCTATTGTGTGATTTGCAAGGGGGAGACTATAGTTTTCATTATTAATTCTTTTATATTATTGCTCCACACGTTCTTTTAGCAAAACGCTTAGTGGTAACTTTAAAATATAAATTATCCTGGTTGCTTCCCCATTTAATGAATTAATTTGAAAAATTTAAAATCTTATATTTAACGTCTCATTAAGATTTTCCAGTTAATTCTTTTACTGAGGTCTGGAATATAGACTGGAGAGAGATCTGCCGAAGCAGTTTTACTTGATTTTAAAGTCAACTCTAGCTGATTGACACTTTGGTGTAAAACATGAAAAGGAATACTCCGAACTAAAGGAAATATCGGCTTGAGTTCCACACGGAAACGTTCTGGGGCCAATGCTCTACATATTATATAGTCGATACGTACCAAGTACAAGGAATAAGTATTGCAACATTTGCGGATGATTCTGCAATCTTGGAAATTGGATACAACATAGATGAGTCAACCAGTAATAGTCTTCAACTTAATGAAACACTAAATCTGTGCATATAAACTTGACTTACAAAAATGTTAATTGGTTACCTGTTCGACTGGATTCGCATACAGCACCACATGCAAACACGGCAAAATACTTAGGACTGACCCTTGATGCTAAACTCAAGTGGAAAGAGCACGTTAAAATGAAAAAAGTTAAACATAAAATGTACAGAAAAATTTATTGGCTCATAGGAAGGAAATCTGAACTACAGATATTGAAACCGCTATGGACGTATGGTATATATCTATGGGCCTGTACCAAGAAACTAACGTAAAAGTAATTCAAACCTTTCAAAATAAAGTCTTGCATAGTATGGTAAACGCACCATGGTACTTAAGGAATGACAACCTTTGTAAGGGTCTAAAAATGCAATACGTCAGTTTCGAAATTAAGAATTATGAGAATAAACACGAGCAGCGCCTTAGTCAACATCAAAATGCGGAGTTGCGTCGTATGCTAATCATCTCAAATCCAGTAAGGTGCCATCGACGAAAGATGCTCTTAGAACTAGGGCAGCTAAATTAATGCAGTAACCAACTTACTGGTTTTACTCCTTGGGTGGCTTAATAAATGCAGTAAACCAAAATAATGCATTAGCGTAAATTCTTATTACCATGTTTCGCTGTATACGATTTTCATTTACATACATAGTTTATTTCTCCACCAAATTTTTTCATATCAAAATCAAATAAAATATCAAAGAGAGAAAAGAAAAGTCTTGAAAATATATTTTATATTATATTAAATCACATTAAGAACTCAAATCAGTAAAGAACAAGAAGAAGAAAAAAAATAACACATTTTCCATCATTCAAAAAAATATGTTGAAGGTATGTTCTTGATTCCAATATATTTTGTATATGTACATATATTTTAAATTGGATGGATAATTTCTATGGTTGATGAGAAAATTTCTATGGTTTAGATAATATCCCTACCTGCGCTCGTTTAGCATTTATTTTTTAGCAGATGAAACCATTTTGTTTAAAGTGTTACTCGATTGCTCATGCAATACCTGCATTTACAGGGATAGTAGTACATATACTAGTAGTACGTAAATACATTAAACATTGATTTTTATTTTCGGCTTAAAAATTATTTTTAATAAAACTAAACTAACATGTTTCTTTAGTCTTAAAAATAATTATATTTATGCATATTACGTATATTTACGAATATGACCAGAATGTCGAAATATATGAACTAAAACTAAAACATTAGTTTAAAATAAAAATAGTAATTATAACACAAAGAAAAACAAGTTGGAAAAATTATTTCCATGAAGATGTTATAATTTTTGGAATTATTCTCAATACCGTTTAACCCTCAAGAAATGGTGGTCTTCTTGAAATTAAATTTCCAAACGTGTAAAATTTATAATCCTTACTATTTAAATCACTACCAACAAATAATACCCACCTCAGATGGCTTCTGAAGAATGAAGAAGCGGATTTAAATAAAAGTAAAGTCTGTTTTGTTTTTAAATCAATATCAGACAAACTCTTAAACTGATATCATCGACGTATAAAATTCGGGAAAAATTAAAAAAACTTTTCCTCCTAAATATAAAAGTTGTAAGCTTGAAAACTAAAATTAAAAATCGTCTGTTTCTATATATTTCTATCATACAGTGCCGGGATCTCAACTATATATTGGAAAAACTTATATAAGACATTCTTAAACAAATTATAAGCTTTATTGCTGAGAGTTTTCTTTATAATTAATTTTATTTAAATAAGTAATTCCCATTTTATATGTGCACAAAGCATATAAATACTTCGAGAATTCTGGATACTATATATTACTTACGAGCAGATATGACCGCGTGTAATTTCATGTCTGTTGATAAGAAATTAATTTTTGTTTCGTTCATTATTATTTTTTTTTTGTTTACACAACACTTGAGTTTAAAAATATATAAAAAAATGTTATTTTTTATTTTTTTTTTATTTTCATTTTTTAATAAATAAAATTAATTAATTTTATGTTTTATATTTTTAGTGAAATAAATTTTATCGCACACATTTTTAAATTTATATATTATAAAGCACCAACAACAACACCACATCTGAAAAAATTTTCCTGCTTCATCAACAAAAAAAAAAAAAAAACTTTTTTAATATAAAACAAACTTTTTATTATTTTATTTTTAAAATTTATTTTCCTCAATCCATTTAATAAAAATAATATAATAACTTAACCCTCTATTTTCCAAAAAAAAAAAAAAAATAAAACTAATTTACGAGGTACGTATGTTTTGTGTATATGTTGAGAGATATTTTAGCATCATCAACATTCCATCATCATCATCGCACCATCATTGCAATTGAAATACATATTATTGTAAAATGTAAATGTTATTTTGGAAAAAGAAAACTAACTTTTTCAAATAAAATATATTGGGTTTTCCACATAATTTTTATTTTTTAAGTCAAAGAAAACTTAAAACAAAACTACTCATATAGTAAAAAAATGGAGGTGTGCCCAGCACACGACTTTCTTTTACGAACAGAGAATTATGAGAATTTTTTTTTTTTTTTTTAATTTTAATTTTTTTTTTATTTTTTGGAAACATTTTGTTTTAAGTAGTTTTTTGTAAACCTTATACTTTTTAAGATATTTGCAAAATAAATTTTCTGGACCAAGGGAGTGGCCACATCCGGTTAGTCGATTTGGAGTAAAATTCACTGTGACCTCTCAATTTATCAAAAAAACTTAAATCTGAAGTTTCAGTTCGATTGGTTGAATCATCTGGGCCGTAGAGAGGACACAGACTGACAGACAGACACCATTTCGAAACCCACTTTTTCGGACTCGGGGTACCTCAAAACAGATAAATCTACGGTATCATACTTTATTTTACTTACGTAAAAGAAAGTAATAACGTTCATTTCTTAATGATAATAATGAATGAATGAATTAGTGGGTAATTTAGCTTATTGGACAGTTATCATGAGACTTAGGAAATGATTTGTTTGTTGTAGTTGGGGTCAATTGTTGGGTGAAATTTACCAAACTTATTATTTTTTTTATTCAACAAAATTATACAAGTTCCAAAACTCTTTTAGAACATGTTAAAAAAGTACCTATAAAAAACTCTTAAAGATGGAATAATGAGTCGCGTTATTTTTTTTTTTTTTTTTGACAAATGTTTCTTTCAATAATTTTAAATCAATGGGAAAAATCACCCAACAAGGTTGGGCCGTATTCAAAATATTGAAAAATCTATCTATGTATGACTGTATGACCTAATATCACACAATTACCAAGTTGAAGGAGTTACGAACACTTCATTTCTCTAATATTTCTTTTTACTGGTATACTGAAGGTTTTGCAAATTCTGTTATTCACCATTTTCAAATCACCCAAGGATGGACCAATTTTGATAAAATGGAGCGGCATTCTTAAAAATAAAGGATTTGGTATTTGTTGGATGAATTGTGAAAAGGATGTTTTATGAAATAATGTGTCTTGTCTTCAGCGGCCTTTAAACCTGCTGCTGCTTCAAATAGTCAAACAATTATGAGATTTGCCGTAGTGCTCATGTTTTGCAAAAATCTAAACCCATATTTACTGCCTATAGTTTTGATTGTGAGGTAAATAGTTTTCTTGTAATAATGTTTTCTTTCTTCTTAAAAGGTTTTCAGACGCTGAAGCGCTTTTACAGGAAAACGAAAAGAAAAACTTCATTTGAATTTTTCACTATAATTCAAAAATTATTCTTTATTTTATCTAAAATCTTCTGGCGCTTGACCGAGTATACCTTAACAATAATAACAAACATAAATTGCAATTTTCTGGGTCAATTAAATATTTTTTGAGGTCTTTTAAATTCAAAACAGTATGAAATGGCAAATTCAATTAAATTCCAGAAGATTTTAGCGAAACTAATTGAAAAATTTTATATGAATTGTTGCATGTTTGTAATTTGAATATTGGAAACAACATTTTCGATAACTGCTCAGTCCCCTTATAAGATATAGAGTATATGTATGGTATATGGGCCCATCACTTGCCGTTTAGTGGTGTTAAACCTTATTGTTAAGAACATTTATTTTGAATATAGAAAGTTCAAGAGTCAAATAAAAAAAAAAAAAGAAATAAAAAGTGGAGATAATCGTCTATATAAAATTGAAAGTTTCGTCAAAATCGGTTAAGCTGTTCTTGAATTTTGAGGTGATATTTATACACACAAATGTGTTTCGGCTGCTAACTATGTTTATATCTAATTTCTTTTAAACAAAGGAGCCATAAAATAGAGCCATCGGATTTATCGTAGATGGCGACAAAGTCGGTGAAATCGAGATCAATCTTATTTTCTTAAATGGAAATCTCCATGTCATGGTTTTATATCAAAAACAAACAAAGTTTTATTTTTTTCAAAAGATACACGTAAAATAATATGCTACCGATGTCACCAACTGTTTAATCGAGAAATATTTATATGTTCATTCCATTGTTTTGTGTTTGGTGAATTTAAATCCTGGTTGAATGGTTAGTGCATCTTGAAATTTGTTGGTGATGCTTTGTCGTGAACCATACTTTTATATCAGTTAGTGTAGAGGACCGTGTAAATTTGATCCGAACACTTTAAAGCATTCTGTGAGTATTGTTCTGCTTGTTGAGTTATGCCTGTTGTGGTTACTGCTCCTTTATCCTACATTCTTAATGTCTAGTTACAATACTTTGATTTTGTTATGTTTTAGCTTACATATATTTGGTTGGAAATCAATTCGGGTGATTAAATAAATTATTAGTTAGTAAGATCCTCAGAAAAAACTCTACATTATTTCATCATTAACAAATTTTGGTTTTAATTTATTTATTTGGATAATTATTATCCAAATAAATAACTAAACCAATCATTTCTGGGTTTATTTTGCACTAAACCTAAAGTCCGCTGGGCTGCACTCACAGCCAAAAAAAAAAAAATCACCCACATCGTTAAAATTCCGGCGTGTTTTTGTTGATCATTTCAATATCCGGATAGCCAGATTGGAACATATACCTAAACTTTCGGACATAATACTTTTAGCATTTTTAAAAAACGAAATCCTCAGAAATCAAGCATGTGGCATATCGTTTTAGGTTCAATTAGGTGGGAAAATTTTATAAATATTTAAAGTAAACAATCACTATCATAAAAGATCCTTTAAACAGAATAAACGTTGGTTAATAAAAAAGCAAAATCGGTTCAAATATCAAACTACATAAAATTCATTTAACTAATCAAATCACATTTTGTGCTAACTCCCACACCTTACTGCTATGTTTATATGAAACGAACATGCAAGACATTTAATCTCTGAAGCAAACTGTACCAGTATAAAATTTTTCAATTTTCATGATTTACTTTATTTTTTCCAATATCAAAACAGCATGAATTTAATTTGTTGCATCGCACAAGTTTGTGTGAACTTTGCAATGTACATTACACAATATAATTTTTTTTAGTTATAATTCTCCTATATACATATATGGTACCTTCCACTTTTATTTCTTGATCCTTTCATCTCCTCATAAAATCGGAGAAAATACGTAATATTAGAAAACCACTAACAAATTTCTAGCTGCACCTACACTACAGAATATCATCTTTCAAACAACGAGACAAGTTTTATTTTTTATTTTTTGCTTTTATTGGAAAAAACTATACTTCTCGTAAGAAAAGAATAAATAAGAATTTTGTATTTATTATCTTATTTTTAATATAATTTTTTTTTGTATTTTAAATAAAATAAACCGACAAGAGATGTAAAGAAATGAGAGATGACCAATAGGGTATTTGCATTTTATTAGATTTTTCCCATTTTTATTGTTGTTCTGTGGTCGATATTACATTCCGAAACATGTGGTATGGATATAGAGACTTCAATCATTTTACAAGCAAATTGATAAAGGTTCAACGACCAAGAACATTAGGGAAAATTATTTGTTTATTATAATACATGATTGGGTGGTTTTCGGGACACAAACATATCTTCTCCACGTAAACATATATTTCTCCAATTCCTCATGTAAAAAACAAGCTATGTGCTAAATCAGCCCATTTTAATTTACCGTTTTTTATACTGCTTTTAGCATTTTTGTTTTTGCGCTATTTTATTATTAATATAATAAGTAATCTGTAACACAATTTGATGATGAAAATTAAAATTAAAAAATAAACACAACGAGGAGTAAAAGAAAATTAAATGGAAAATTAAAAAAAAAAAATGGAAAATATATATTAAAAACTCGGGAAAAAGATAAAGTTATACATAGAAAGAGAATCTGATGTAATTAATCACTTCTTTTGTTGCTGCTACTGCTACTGTGTGTACTATATAGCCTCTTTCGTAGAAGATCTTCCTTATACTTTCCTCCTTATGTACTCTGTATATCCTGCTTTGATTTATTTTCTGACATTTCATTAGCTTTTTTCCTTGTTTTAATTTTCTTTAATTTTAATTTTCTGCTTTTTATTAAGCCTCTCTCGTTTGTGTGTTTGTTTTGCGTACATTTAACCCTTCAACTGGTATGAGTTTTAAAATTACTGTACACTAATATTAATAATTCATTTAATAGAATCATTTACAGAGCAATTAGTTTATCATAAACTAATGATTTTATATAGTAAAAATCTATAAATTTTTTAAATAAATCAATTAAGAGATAGGAAACTACTCTCTACCCAAAATGTCATGTAGTCGATTGTTATTAGAAAAAAGGCTATTTTGTATTGGTATCCAAACACAAAATCTAAATTAAATGAACCTTTTAAATACGTTCGTAGACATAATGATTTCTTATTTGGATTACTATTATCATCTTTGTTGTTGCTATGTTATCAAGATTAACCCTTGAAAAGAACTAGAAAAGTAATATAGAAAGGAAAATTTATAATATTATTCTGGTTTCTGAATACAGTGAGAGAAATATTTATAAGATTATAGTCTGCCTTGCAGATCTATCTGTCTTCCCGTTTCGAAGATTCGTTTCATGATTGAAAATGGGATGTTGTCCAGTTGACAGATGCTTGGATGACTAAAGCCAGGTAGTGTTAAACTAGAGCGATCACCTATAATGTATGCAATACTATCTGACAGGGGTTGAGTTTAAAATTAAAGCTGATTGTAGTTCAAACGTAAGCAAAACATAATCTGATATTTTTCTTATTGATTTTACTACAAAATAATCTTTATTGCAAATTGAAAATTAAATTAATTTAATTAAGGACTTATAATACTTACATAAATAAATGTTGAATACATTTTGCTAGTAGTAATCGTGGCGCTTTTTCCGGTACTTTAAATGTTAATAACTAAACTTAAAACACAAAATCTGCTAAATAATTTTAAATTTGAAAGATAGAGATTTATTTAATCGAATTATTTCTAAGAAAATTTAATATTAGTTTCACACAATTAAAAGTTTGCGTGAGAATATTGAATTTAAGTTAGACCTTTTTGAAATAATAGCGGAATAAAAGAAATGAAGATTTATATTGAACCGGGCCGAATATTCACTATTGCTTCTTAAAATATAACAAGAAATTTACACATAGCTTAAAAATCACGAAATCTATTTTAGTCAATAGCCAGTCTCTTTGCTTAGTGCTACAACTAGAATTATTTAAAAAACAATTTTTTGGAAAAAAATTCAGATATAATAAATCGATATTTGACACATGTAAGAAATCGATATATCGAAAAGTTGGCCAGTAACTACCATTGCAAACAGATTAACGGCACGATTTTATTACATCAGAAATTAGTTAAACCTCTTTCAGCTGTCCCCATCATTTTTGACAAGGTGTTTGGGTTTATTCCGAGTCGTATGTTACGGATCGCTGGAGGAAGAACGCACCCACACTCCAAACAGTTTATTACATTTATATAAATTCAATCAGTTTATGGATTTTCTTACATTTACAAATATTTTATTCGGCTGTTTTTTGCGAACTCATCCTTAAAAATATTCTGCCAATCGGTGTATAAAGAACTCTTTCATAGAATACGTTAACAATAATAACATCTGATTTAATACCATACAAAAAGCAACAAAAACAACGTAAGTTTGTTCTTGTCGCTTTCCTATTACAAAATGGGTTGCCATCAGACATAAAGAAAATATCTTAAGAAAAAGTTAATAACAATAATAGTAAGACCGATGATGATGATGACGAAGAGTATATCAGAAGAATACATAAAACAAAATTTACAACAATATACAATTTTTATTATAATAAAAGCTTATTTAATGAAATTTATTGCTAATCAACTTAATGGCATCTGGCGTTTTATGTGCGCTGCTTTTAAAAAAAAAAAAATAAATTTATATAAGCCACGAGTAGCTAAATGCGAGCCTGGAACCCACTAAACGAAGGTACAAAAATCTTTAAGCATTATTTTTAATACACCTGTCCACCCTATTCTCGTCGACTCGATGTTTTCGCCTTAAAAACTTAATTAAGATTTAATAATGAAAATAAAAAAAAACAAAAAATTCAGACCAATCCTTTTCGACTTTGTTGCTCTTATTGTTGGTGCTATTAAAATTATTATAATTATAATACAACAGCAAAAACAACTACGACGGACAAAAAACTTGAAAATATAGGTACTGTAAAAATTACAATTTTCGTTCATTGGTTGTTGTATTTTTTTGCTACTTCATCCATAATGTTTGCCTCGCTTGCATTTGACAGTCAACGGAATTATATTAATAATTATTAATATTGTAACTTTTCAGGGTATTTAAAGCCCACATTAAAAAAAATCACATAAATCTACATTTCCTACGAGTTACCCCGATCCTTTCTAACTTTTTTTCTTTACCAAAAATGAAAAATTTCTATCAAAACCATCATCATCATTCAGTCAAACAAAAATAAAATTAAAAATAATAAAAACAACAACAAGAAGCACCGTATCCCTCAAATTATAATTTTAATTGAAAAAAAAAAAAAAAAATAAAAATTCCAGACCCCAATTGTGTTTTAATTTTAATTTTTATATACAATATTTCTCCCTTAAAAAAAATTTTTGGATGGGATGAGTCTTCGAAGGTGGGAAAACAAGCTTTGTTGTATGTTCTCTTCTTTATGTATTATATATATATATAGATGTGCGGTGCTGTGAGGATTTATTATTTGAACCATATGAGAGAGCGGGAAAATAAAAATAATAGCATTGTTTTTCCGGCAACGAATGTGGTGTGAGATACAACAGAATTTTCATTTCGCGTTTTTCCATTCATTGTAATGTACATATATAAGCGAATTTTTCCTCCCGCTTTTGATTTTTTTTTCTGTTTTCACCATGCAAGAATATAATTTTATAATTAAAAAATTTTAACGTCTTGAATAAAAACGTTAATTAAATTGCGTCTAAGAAATGTACGTAAAACGGATATGTATGTATGTGTATTATATTTAAGTTGTTTTATTATTATATATTTTAACCCTAGAGTGAATGGGGTGGATATTTTGTTTTGTTGTTGGCGGGTAAATGTACGGCTAATTTAGTAAATTAATGTATATTAGCAAGCTGGTCGGTTGTTGTGAGAGACAAGAAATATGACTGTAATTAGCTATAATTAGATTACATTTTTGTTGGCGAAGTAGTTTTGTGCCCTGACATTGAAGAATTTTGGAAAAGGTCAAACAAACATCTTATGGGCTCAATACTCAATATTTCAGTTACACCGTTCTGAAGTTTGATGTGTACGACATACCAATTTTTTTGCTATTTTCTCAAGGTCAACTACCCTGTGTCATCCATTTCGCCCCCGAAAAAAGAAAAATATAAGGCCCATTTATAGCAATGTTAAATTTCATTAACCAAAGTGTATTGGGTAAAATTTTCTGTTTTAGAAAGCAATTCTCTGATAGAACATAAATTTGTAAAGATTCTGATAACATAACATTATTAATATAAATTTTAAATTGAGATCAAAGCACGGCTATTCAAATCAAACTTGTAAAACAGGAAATTTTCGGACTATTAAAGGATTTTCCGTGCGCTTGCTTCTATCTTCAAGTACAGCTAAACATCTTCTCACCGGCGCTGAAACAGAGGACATTTTTTGGTTCGCATGCATTTTTTGACAACATATCGTCATATTTCGCCAAATGATTGTGAAAAATTTCAGCAGACTTAGTGTGCTAGATCGTATTTTGACAAACTGCAGGTATCAAATGTTCAGAACATAACAAAAATTGTTCAACTAGCAAATCCTGAAAATCACCTCCAAATGGCAATTTCAAAGTTCATTGCATGATTTTCTCTGGAGCCTGAGGGATTCTGGTCTGTTGTGATATTTGTACTGGTCAGCAAGTTTGACCTATTTCGCCCCCTTTTCTTTTGCACGTTTCGATGTTGAAGAGGTTTTGTTGGGTTTAGTTTCCTATTAAATTAGCAATGTTAAGCCAAAATTACACCTGTAGCAACAGTATAAACACGACATATGCATACATAGTTCAGCCAGTTAATATAACATTACTAAATATCATTGTTATGAAACTGTCACTGTATCACCGCTAATTTAGCTGTTGTATAAACGGAGCATATGTAAGTTGTTTTAATACTTGTAATATAATCTAACTCAGGTAGAGTATTGATTATTTGAAATTACTTACTCAAACTTATAAAACAAAACTTGTGCGCCTGAATTTAAGCTTGGAGTTTACTTTTTAACATACTCGTATTTTTATCATATTGGATAGGTCAGAAATAGAACGTCTGCTTTTCGCGTTTTTTATTTTTAGGGTTCGCAATCTGTCTCGTTTTTTTATTGTCTCGTGTCGTGACTCAAAAACAGGAACATATGTAGATCAAAAAGTGCGTAGCTCTTCAAAGAAGAACTTAATATCAGTTCAGTTTTTTGCGTCAATAGAATACGACATCTGATCATCATCTGAAACAAAATTTTCGCCCTGAATTTTGTTTCAGATTCTCATTTGTTGACCTTGTAATTGAAATCAAGAATTTAAATTAATTTAATACAATTTTAAATAATTTGATCAAGACTAAGCAAGGTTTCCGGTAAGACGCCGGGTATACCCTATTTACATATTAAAAAAGCGAGGGAAAGGAAAGGTATGTTAGTAACAAAAATCGACCCGGTTCCAGACACCTAAGTAGTCAATAGTTAATATGTTTTTATTAGTAATATATACGATAAAATGGTTAGCACAAGACAATACAATTTCTAAACTACATGTTCGCTGGATGCTTAAAGTTTCTGGAAGCTTGTTCCGGTAAGCGAGGTTGTTTCGGTAATTCTGAAAATCCAAATCGAAATAAATTAATTATCGCTGTCTACTACTTTAAAAATAACCTAAGAATTATTTAAACTCTGAAACGCTCATTTAATTCTCTGGAATAAATTATAAAGTAATCTTTATGTACTACAATTAAATTAACATTAACATTCTTAACCCCATATTCAATAAAATATAGATAAAAATAAATACAAATCAATTTTATAGAAATATAAATTATTTTATTGTTACAGCTTACAGCTCTCGCCATCGATTCACTTCCAGGCTCGCACCAAGGAGTAAAACCTAAAATGCAAAATAGTGATGCGTCCTACCATGACACCAAAAAAATTCCATTAAAGTTATTTAATAGTACAAACCATACATATAAATAAATAAATAAAATAAATGAATAAAATTAAATTAAATATATTACCTCCCACAAAAGATTTTCCATAAAATTTATAAATATCGACAATTTGATCCCATGTTTAATTTACAAATTTTTTTAGATTTAGTGTGTGACCAATTTTAAATAATTTAATTAATTGAAAACTTAATAATTATTATTTATTCTTATTACTATTAAAACAAATTATTTTATTAGTATTGCTTTTATTTGCACAAATAAACATGCACAAATAATTTATTTTAATTAATAAGTTCTACTCTGTTCAGAATTTCTTGTCTAAACTAACCTATCTCTTATAGTTTCTGAGTATTTAATATAAATTTTGTCCTACATAACCGAAATTCCGTTATTTTCTACTACATTTTTGTATCTAACTGTCCTATCGGATAAATAATATCTGTTTATAATATTTATAAATTAATGAATTTTGGAGAAACAATTCTTTATCTGCCTTTTATCCGCCTGTAGTGGCGCTGTAGTCTGAACGAACCAAATGTGACGAAAGTGTATTAGAAGATTAGAAAGTGTAGCCCCATGCACAAATAGCAAATCGACATTTCAAACCGTCAAATCCACATTTTGATAACATTGTTTCATATTCAATATCAAAATGATTAAAAAATGGTTCACATCTACACTCAAAAAAATATGCGGTGTTAATTTGTTTTTTATCCGAAAAAGTATTTTATTTTTGCCCAACCGAATAAAATTAAGCACGCATCAACGGATAAATATTTTTAACTATCCGAAAAGATAAATTTTTAGAAAAACTTCTTTTGGATTTAATAAAATACACCTTTCGGTGTTTTCCTAATAAAATACACCTTTCGGTGTTTTCCTAATAAAATACACCTTTCGGTGTGTTCCTAAACATGAATATTTCTGTTTGGTTTTTATGCGGTGTAAAAGTTTTTATCCAAATGTATTTTATGTCGTTTTTATTCAAATATCCGATTGGATTTAAATTTTAAATATCCGATCAGTGTGACACTATGTAACACCGATTCGGTGCCATGGTGACCCTTTATTTTTTTGTGTGTATAAGTACCGCCTGTTAAAAAAAACAATTTTATATTTTGACGGCCGGCAAAATTTAAAATTAAGGTATTCTGATTGAAATTAAATAGGGTACGTTTAAAATTGTATGTATTTGTTTACAGTCGGCTAGAGACATGACAATCGATTCGAAAATTCGTTAAAGCATTTTTTTTTTGATTAAATTTTTAATAATTTTTAATAGAAATTACCGAATAATTGTAGCGAGTCACTTACTTTACAGTTTTAGCAGTTTAATTTATAAAATAAAGAAATATTTAGTTTAAAAATACAGATTTTTATTTTTTCGTATATCATGAGATGACAAAATCAACAACTCGCTGATTGAAACAAACAATTATGTATTTTTGAGTGAAAATATATATTTGGTTGTAAAGGTTAATACCAAATTTATAATGTTATTCGGTAATTTCTATTAAAAATATTTAATAATTTAATCAAAAAACGTATTAACGAAATTTTCGTATCGCTTGCCATGTAACCATGCCTTCACCATAAAAAACCCCTTCGGAAACAATTGGAGAGTTTTGTTTATTATAACGTGTTCTACATTCTGCCATTGAACAAATTGTATCACTTTTATTAACTTTGTTCATGTTTTGAATAAATTTATCACTTGAAATAGCACTAGTATAGAAATCGTTCACTAGATGCTTGCGTTAAAATTCGAATACATATTTTATTTTATTTTTATACGTTTTTTTTGTTTGTGTCGAAAATTTAGAATAAAAATTCAGACATTTTGCAAGCACAGCATGAGCTCTAGATTCATTTTTTTGTTCCATTTAAAATAAATGTCAAACCTTTACATACAAATTAACCAACCTTACAAATTTCTTTAGAAGGGTAAACGTTTTTTGGTTTAACCCTTAAAATTCACATGCACATGAAGATATGTTATGAAGCAAAAAATATTTTTTTTATTCTCAAAGTGTTCGGTTAATTGCCTTTTCGGAAAAACGACGCTCTCCATGTTGTTACATCTTAGAACTAAATGATAAAAAGCAAAATCGAGAAAAACTTATTTTTTAATTTTATTTTTCTATTAGATTTTAGTACTAAAACTGACAACAATAAGTAAAGAGTATTTTTCTTTAGTGGTATTTGAGCATCAGAATTACAAGTCGGCTTAATGTATATGTAAACATTTTATACTACGAATTTCGTACACTGTAAATATCCATCACTTCCAATTTCTTAAAAAGAAATTATTCTAAGAAAATAATCCAATTCAAACGTATAACTAAATGTATATATAATATAAAGTTAATTTGTAATTGATTTTTGTTGTTATCCAAACTAATAATGAAAAGCTACAATGAAATAAATAAATAACAAAAAATAATATTAAATACATTTTCTTTCTCTCTTTGCCACATGCTCTTTTAATCTCATCTTGAGGATTTCTTATTTGTATATACCATCACAATTTTAATTACGATTTACTATTATTTTTCTATCCTCATAACGAATGAAGAAAAAAGGAAGAAAATTAAAAATTTCCACCCATAAAAATCTGGATGTGAATTGAGCATTGTGAAGACATGGAAAATGTAGTAAATTGTTGTTTTTTGTTGAAATAGATTTCTCTCCTTTACATTATTCAAGAAGTAAACATACATATGTATATATTAACATGACACAATGATAATGGTGATTATGATTTTAGTTTTGGGAAAATAGAAGAATAATAAAAATACAAGGAAAATGATGAATAGAATAATCAACAGAAAATAGCAATAACAACATTATAAAAAATGTTTAATGGAGAAGGATTTTCCGTTAAGTAAATGGATTGAAGTTGGTTTCTGGTGTTGCTTTTTCATTTCTACGAGTATATTAGGTATGTTAAGGTAATTGTGATGAAAATTAATATTTCCATGTGACAAAAATTCTACATCTTATTACAGAGTGAAATTGTTTTATATACATTTGAATGCATTTTTGTAGAACAAAATGTTATTTTTTCCCTTTAGGATTTTATGTAATTTCTCCTAAAAAAAAATAATAACACAAGTAACGTCCCTAATAAAAAAAGTTCATCAAAAAAAACTTTTCCAATTTTGTATTAATTGGACAAAAAAAAAAAATTATAATTAAAAAATGAAATCAATAAAAATGAAAGCAACCAATTAATTTAACCAAATTAAGTCAAACATACTTCAATTGGAATGAAATAAAACTATACTTCTTTTTTACGATTCATTTTCTTCTATTTTTCTTGTTTTCTATTTCAATTTTCATTAAAACTAAAAGCATTTTTATCTTCGTATAGACTCATCCTCCGCGACAAAAATCTGTTCCAATCCCCATAAATACTCTTTACATAAAATTGTTGGTATCATTGTTGTTGTAGTGTTCCCATTATTAATAATATTTTGTTGAGAAAAAGAAAACTCAATTTTCAATCCATTTTCATTATGAAACGAAAAAAATATGTTTCGTCCGCTCAACTCATCCTCTCGTGCATCGATTTCCAATAAACTGAGGTTCACTGGTTCTTCATTTCTGTCAGATTTTTTATTTTTTATCTTCTCGTAGAAATATAAAAATTCTTTTAGTTTTAAAATTTTTCTTGCACTTTTTTAATCTATCTAATGGAAAATTCAATTAAAAATAAGCAGAGAAATCATGTGAATTCACGCTCAAATCTTTAATTATTTTTATGTGAAAATAGCGCATAGTATGGTTTATATTTGTTTGTTAACTTATGATCATTTTTTCATAAAAATTTATTTATTGAATGGAATCCAAGCGTTTTAGACGAAATTCAAAAATCGTTAGGCATAATGAAGTTTAACTCTTCGAATATCATTTCAACGGTGGCATTTTCTGTTAAATTTGCATACATACATATATACTCATACACAAAAAAAAAACAGGTCAAATAGAAAGAGGGAGATAGGCAAACAACATTATTCGACATAATCCTGGGAACAAAAAATTATCAATTTATTATTGAGTAAAACGAGAACTTTTTCAAAAAACTTTTTTTAATTTTCTATTCTTATCGTGTAAAGTGCGGATATACTATATGTATATATGTATACTATATTCTCGTATACATATTTAAAACGAAATACAAAAAAAGTATGAGTGGAAAATCTGCTAATTAAAAAAGTATAACTTTGAGATTTTTTTAATTTATTTTATTTTTCTATAATTTTTTTCATATCCCGCTCCTCTCAAACCCTCGATTTCATGGTTGTGAATTTTGAGCGTGGAGGATAGCTGATAATTACTAAAAAACATAAAATTTCTATTTTATGTGCGAGTACAATCTCTCGTTCCGACTATATTCATTGAGAAATTATTTTCTCGAATTAGTCTCACTGTACTTACAAAAAAAAACCAAAGGAGAGAAACAACTGAAAAATAAAGTGAAGTGAAATATATTTTCATTTAATTTTCGTTTTTTGTTTTATATATTTTATTTTTTAATCAAATAAATTGATTTGTTTAATTTCTGTAATTGAAAAATATTTTTCGTCTTTTTTCTTTTATTTTCAGATTGAATTTTTTTTCTTATCTTCCACCACAAAAAAAATGGAGTTGACTTGTTTGGATATTTCTTCAACGAAACTTGGTATCTATAAACTTTTTGGAAGGAAAATATAAAAGCGGTTTGTTTATTTACTAACCTGGGACATTATCTGTATTGTGCATACCGACAACAAAACGTTTAACGTCTCCGAGGCCTAAATTTTTCACAGAAGGCTCATGACCGGCCCCACGGCGTCTAGGACTTCCATGAGTTCCCAGTTTGCTGAAAATAAATATAAAAAAATTAAACAATATTAATGGAATTGCAAAATTAATCTAATTACATTGTGCATCGGATAATTTGTATAGAGATAATAGAGATACAGAAAAATCAAATTAAAAATATTCAATCAAAAAAATAAAATAAACATTTTTAAACATCTGTACTAATCGTGTAAAATTTCCATTAAATGGAAATTATTTTTCATTTTTTATTTTGCTAATATGTAATTACATATAAAAGCTTTTAATTTTCATTAAACAGTAGCAACAACAACAACCAAGCTCACACAAAACTTCGTATATGTATAAAAGAGTACGAGTAAAAGTAAAATAACCAACAACATCCAATTTTTACACACTTTTCCACTCTATAAATTTTTAATGGTATTTGAAATGAAAATGGAAAAACGAAAAAAAACTTTCTTAATCCCCACCCACACACCAAAAATAAAAATTTATTCACTGTGTTAAATTATAATACCAATTTTAATTAATTAGTTTTTATTGTTATTATTATAATTGTTTTTGTTATTATATTCTAATTAAAATTAACCAATTTTGATTGATTTTTGCTTTTCTTTGATTTTATATTTCCGCCAGGATTATTCCGAGAAATGTTTTTGGATATTACAAGTATATTTAGAAGTAAAAATCTACTAAATCAAAAAATTAAATTAAAATTTTTAAAATTAACTTTAGGTTTGTGCTAAAGTGACGTGAAACTGAAAACTAAAATGCCAAATTTAAATATTTGGAATTAGTCAAAATCTTAGTAATAAAGAGTTCTATTTTAAAATATTTATCTATATGAAAATGTTGACCAAAACTGGATAATTCGTTTACATTATAGACATTGGTATAATCAAACCATTTAAAATTCGATAATTACAAAATCTGTAAACTAATACATATATGTACGCATCCAGAACCATTCCGGAATACTGAGAGATTTGCGGCTAAGCAGTGTAAAAATCTAATTCTGAGCCTACTAAAACCATGGGTAGCAGACAGATTCTGTCGTAATTATTCCGTTTACCTAAAAGCTGCCGTATACCCCCACTTGGAATTTTGCACCACCAAATAATAAAACATTCTTGTAACACGACTATGTGACGGAACCAATTTTGCCCAATTTTTTCAAATTTATTTTTATGGCACCTAAATGCTCTTCTGTAGTATCACGGAACTAAATTCTTCATTTATTGTTGTTTACCGAAAAAATGATCAATTAATATTTCGGTTAGTGATGTAGAACCTCTTTTAATGGTTCCATTGACTTCTTTAGCTCAATGTTTGACGAATTCTTATAAAATACAGGGTTTTCAGTCATATGTAACCGATAATTTTATTTGTTTCTGTTATCCACCGCTAAGGATCTTAATTTAAAAGCAAATCGTGTCGCACGTAGTATAAAGAGATACATATTTACGTTTAATTTAATCCGCGAACTACTGTTAAACGAACAATATCATATATTCACAACGTGGATATATTAAACAATTTTTGTTGTTTTTTAATTTTAGTTTAATTATTTTATTTTATTTTATGTATCGAAAAAATTAATTCTATTATTCAATTATTTTTAGATAAAAATCTCAAACCCCTATAAAACATGTTTAATACAAAAATAAAATCGTACAGAACAAACCAAAAAACCTCATCATTCCAACGCCCGTAACCGTATTACAGTTTTTATTTTGCTTCTTTTTATTTTGTTTCAATTTATTAATTTTCAAAATATTTTTATGACTATATAAAATAAAATAAAAAATATTTATATTCAAATAAATCAATATCATCATCATCATCATATTGTTACTCATAAAATATTCTCGCATAAATAAATAATTTCCCATGCATTCATTTCATCTCTAGCTAACAAAAACACACACGCACACACACAGACACAACACAATAGTCACACAACCATTATTTTCAAAATTTCCTTTTGGCAATATTTAATTAAAATAATTAAGGGTTGTTTGGTTTGATTATGATTTTTTTATTTTATTTTTCCTAATGAAAAATATTTATAAAAATAAATTTTCAAATTAAATATAAAAATTCAGTAATTTTTTATTTGTTTTATTTTCAAATCACCCACAATAATATGGTAGTTACATCAACGAGATATGAGGAGATGAAACCGAAAAACAATCAAATTAAAAATTTTCCCTCAAACTATAATAAAATAAAACTTAAAATGTTTTTTCAATTAAAACCTTTTTTTTCATTCGAATTTTTCATTTTCAAAGTGTGTTTTTTTTACTATAGATTTTGGTGAAAATTTTCGGGGTGGTATATTTTAATATGTGTGTGTGTGTCTGCCTATTGATAAAATATTTCTCATACTCTCATCTGCCTGGTCATGGGTTGCAAGCATTTGATAAACGAATTCATACGTATTTGCCTAAACGAGTGTACCTTTGTGTGTTTGGGTGTGTGTGTGTGTGTGTGGAAAATTGTAATATTATTTAAAATCTGAGTTTTTTTTTAAATAATAATAGAAAGTTTAATTAATTTTATAATTTAATTGCAAATAATTGCAAAATATTTACATTTTACGGTTTTAATTGTTTTATTCGTTTTATTTTATATATGTATATTGCACATACATATATGAAATAAAATCTGTTGTTAGCAGTGTTAAATATTTAATTTTAAACTTTACATTAAAACAGGCCTAACACGATTCGATGTACTAATTGCGAGTGATTTGCAATAAAATAGTATCAGAAACTTTGTTCATGTGTATGAACTAATATACTTATTAGTGAGCAAGAATACAAACAATTATAAATTTGTAGGAATCAAAATTTATTCCAAAAAATAAAAATATAGTGATTGTCAATGGTTTGGCTATCCTTGACTTACAAAATACTATAAACAGCTGTTCAGAAAATATAAACATAAACATTGTAACGTAATAAATTTTGATTACTTTAATTATTATCATATTACGTATTATTATTACTTATTATTATTACTTTCTTTTACGTAAGTAAAATAAAGTATAGTAATCATGCAAATTTTGTACCTTGAGATTTTTAGAGATTTATCAGTTTTGAGGTCCCCTGAGTCCGAAAAAGTGGGTTTCGAAATGGTATCTGTCTGTCAGTCTGTGTCCTCTCTACGGCCCAGATGGTTTAACCAATCGAACTGAAACTTCATATTTTGATAAATTGGAAGGTCCCAGTGAATTTGACTCCAAATCGGCTAACCGGAAGTAGCCACTTCCTTGGTCCAGAAAATTTATTTTGCAAATATCTTAAAAAGTATAAGGTTTACAAAAAACTATTAATACAAAATGTTTCCTAAAAATAAAAAAAAAAAAATAAAAAATTGTAATAAAAAAATAAAATTTCTCAAAATTCGCTGTTCGTAAAAGAAATTCGTGTGCCACAATTCCATTTTTTTTTTTCAAGACACCGAACATTTTTTATTTTGAATAATTGTTGATTCTGTTAATACAGTTACTATGTAATTTGTTTGTATCCACTTTGTAATAAACCGGACCTTTCGCCAACTATATATGACATGCTTCTTTAAACAGTCTTTTGCCTTTTTCCTTTTTCAAAGTCTAATGTTGTAGCGTTTTCAAAGTTAAATTCGTGACTCTCTTCTTTTACATGTTTCACCAAGGCCGACCTAAACTGAGTTTGTTTTGAAGCGTGTTGTCTATAGTAAAATCCATCATTTTTGATAATTATAAAAACCAGACCATATATTTACAATATATTAATTAAATATTAACAAATAAATTAAATATTATTAATCACAAAAGCTTTACAAACAGGAAGATAAACAAAAAATAACACACCAAGCTCAAAAATGTCCTTAGGGAATTACATTTAATTAAGGCTACATGAACAAGATACCTACATATAACACGTATATGGGATGCTTTATTAATGATTCCTAAATAATAAAACTAAAAATTTTCTTCCAAAGTGTTTTTTACTTAAAGATCTTTCTGTATATAAGCATATCTCTGACCTATTAGACACATCGTATGTGGAAACAAGCTAGCAAATAGAAAATTTTATAAAAGATACAATTTTCACTTTGGTATAACAATAACAACAACAACAAATTTATATTTTCAATTTACAGACAGACGGATAAATAATATACATATATATATATATATATATATATATATATATATATATATATATATATATATATATATATATATATATATATATATATATATATATATATATATATATATATATATACACATATATATATATATATATATATATATATATATATATATATATATATATATATATATATATATATATATATATATATATATATATATGTATGGATATGTTCTACATACGTATAAGCAGGCACTTGTAGAGGAAAAATTTATATTGGAAAATATTTTTTCGGAAAATGGAATTGGGTGGAATGTTTAATTTTTCCCCGTATATTTTTATATCGTTGTTGTTGTAGCTACTCCAATTATTTTAATGTTGTTGTTGTTGTTGTCGTTGATGGTGGTAAATAGAGGTGGTACTGTACATGCGACATTATATTCTCATATGCATCGACATGCTTTTAATTAAACTAATTACATTCATCTACACACAATTATGTTATAAATTAATTAAAATTTTTTTTGTTGCTGTTGTACAAAAATGTACATATTATGTGTATGTTGTTATGTGATATACAGGTATAGAAACAATAGTTTGAATTTATATGGTGTCTATAGTAGACACAGTAATGTACTTGGCCGTATAATGGCTAAATCCGAGTTTAATTAGGGAGAGAATAATACTTTTGTTGAGAGAGGCCTCGAGATTTTTAGCGTCAATTGTTCATACTCATAAAAGTAATTTTAAGCCACTTTGAGAAATTGAATATTATGTATATACATGCAAATATGCAAAGAAGGTTTTTCACTCTTCACACAACCTAGCAGAAATAATTAAGCGTGTATGTTTTCGTATAAATTTATTACGGCTTATAAAATAATTTTTTTAATAAGACATTTTCATTTTTATTTAGAAGAAATGGTTTAATTTAATTAAAATCACAAACATAAAATACAAACATAATTCTAAACGAGATAGAGTGAGACAAGGATATAAAGACAAAAAAAAAAGGAAATTTTTAATTAATTTTTCTTTTTTTTTCTTTTTTGTTGGTGTGCTGGTTTTTTATGTTGAGTTGGAAAATGAATTAAAATTAAAAAAAAAAGGAATTTCTTTTTTGTTTTTTTTAATTGAATGGAAAATTTAAAAATGAAATTTTTTTTGGTGTAATGTAAGTGAATAAATTACACTTGTCATGTTGGATTTTTAATTTCATACCATGAAAGAATTATGAAATTAACATATTTTTTCATTCAGCGTATTTAAGTTTTTGTTGTTGTTTATATTTTGAATTCATCTTAAGGCGTTCGTTGATTTTGATAAATTATTTATTGAGCTGTTTCGACGTATAAAAGTTAAACTTCTTCTAATTAATTTTTATTCTTACAGAACTAGTATGTAGGAAATACATTAAAAATAATAATAAAAGGTGGTAGAGAGCTGCATTAATGAATAAAAGCATGGGTTTAAGTTGGTGGTTTGGCGTCTATTGGAGGGGGGGATCAAAGTTGAGTAGATTAATCTACCAGCTCCGTAACCTTCCAGTAGGGTGCACATCACGTGAGCTGTTCTGGCCTTGTCATTAGGCAGCTGCGTGATGGGTACAATTGTGTAAGGGGTAACCTGTTCACAAATCGCAAGTGTACGTACTGCCTCCTCGTGGCAACCACTGGTAACTAAGGCCACTTGGCACATTTTTGGCCATTTGGCACAGGCTAAAGTACGGCGCTAAAGGAGAAAACCTTGACAAAAAACCCTAATCTAAGGTGGAACAGCATATGCCGAAAGATGATTGGCTGATGGGTTAATCAGCCCAAAATATGCGGACTCTGGATACCCGGCACCCTCCAGTTTTATTTAGCCTTCCTGTAGTAAAGCTGGGTGACCTACAGGTGATTTGCAATTCCCAGCAACTCGTAAGAGTAAAATCAAACGGAATACGGGGCAGGAGTAGGAATATACGGGAGTGGAACAACCCTCTCGAGGTCCTTGAGCTCCAATGCTACCGTCTTTCTAGCGGAACTACATGCTGTAGTAAACATCTAGGAGGGAGAGCAATAAGCCCAGATAGTATGTATCACTTACCTGGAGGCAGTATTTTCAAGTTTATTAAGAACCTGAATATTGACTGGACGGATAATTAAGCTGGGGCCAGCACAATACATCTTTTAGGTCGCAGTGCGAAGTGGCTGATCGCCCGTATGGCCCCAATAATAATAATAATAACGGGTTTAAGTTAGGCAAATTTTCATTTACGTTGTAAGTAACATATAGCGTGGCAAATTCCATGAGAAAAATCGGTATTTCTTTTATCAATAAAAGTGTCGTGCTCTTCCAAAGAAACTATAATACAATCATAAAAGTCAATTAATGTTAACTTATAAATAATTTTTATTTAAGTGCCTGCGGCTTTTTTCTTGAATCTTTCCTATCTAGGAAACGGACAAGATGTAATCAAATCTTACAAACTGATTATATTCAAACCTTTGATTAAGACGATATCAGGGCCTTTTAATATTTCCCTGGTTAGAGCGTTGGGATATTGTTATAATTTCAACTGGTACTTTTGCTGTACTTCCTGATCGTGTCTACTATATTGTTTCGATGTGTAAACCCCGATGTATGTTTGTGTTACGTATATAATATGATTGTCAATATGGATGTTAGAGCTTTTAATCATGAGGCGGTTATCGAAGATTTAGTTTCTGATCCGGAGTCGTTCGTCAAAAATTACACAATTATTAGCAATTTAAGGCTTAATAAGCTGTTCCGGTAGTTAATATTGATTGTGAAAAAAAAAGATTTCAGAGAGCAACGGAGAACAATCAGCACACTGGCATCAATTTACTTAGAACTCGTTAAATCGTTTCTCTACACGCCCGTAATGGAACTTTAACAACCATTTCCTATTACATCATAAGGTAAAATCTATCTATCTAGAAATTTTTCTATTTAGTTGATAAACACTCCCAAACTTTCTAGAAATTTTTTATACATCCAGCCTAATCAACTCTATAAACCATTACTTATAAACACACAGTAAATTATGTACTCACTACCTCACAATACCGACACAAACTAAACCAAATATGTACTAAAACCAAAAAAAAACAAACAACAAAATATGTAAAATAATCAAATAGAGCAATATAATTTTCAAATTTCTTAAGAAGATAATCAAACTTTCTTGAAATTTTAAGCAATACCCCCCCCCCCCCCCGAACCCCAATATAACACTTTGAGGATGATTAGGGAGCATATGCAATTTTAATAGGTTAGAAAATATTGGTAATTTTTGTGGTCTCATAAATCAGTCAACCAAAAGAAAACAGAAAAATTGTTATAAGAAAAAAAGTTTAAGAATTTTTTGTTATTGTTGGTGTTGTAAAAATAATAATAATAAGAAGAAGAAGAACATTTTCATTTTATTTAATGAAATTTTAATATAAACCTCAAAATAGTATATAGTCATATTATAATGTGTACGAGAGCAACTTTTTTCTATTATATAGTACATATAGATTATACATATTGTTTCCATAGCTGGAACATAAAATTTAAATTCAATAATTTTTTTTTTCATCTATTGTTAGGAGGAAGATTCTTTGACAATATGCAATACTGAGGATACATTTTTTTCTCATTTTCATTCGTTTTGGGTGACATTTATTATTTTCGACATATGCCATTGAATTTTGTGAGGAAATAAAGCACAAACACGAGGATATTTATTCGTACTATATTAGGGATCTTTACGGTGCGGCAAATAACGATATAATAAAATGAGGGGTATAATTTAATTTCATTGAATGTATAACGCCTCTTTACGAAGAATATGTACTCAATGATTATTATGTTTATTTCTTCACAAACAATAAAAGCTTTCCAATTTTCATTTAATTTTCTATTCGGAATTTTCTATTTTTGTTAATAAGAAAATAAACATAGAAAATCAATTTGAAAATAACTATAACTAAAAAGTTCACTTATACAAGACACAACAGACAAAAAAAAAAGCAAACTTTTTTTCATTTTTTTTTTTGGGGGAAAATATAAAATGGACATTTGAATTCAGGGCAACATAAAATAAAATACAGACTATAAATAATTTATGGACTGCACTTTTAAACAAAAAACTAGAAAATTCAAATAGTTTTGCTTTTATTACTTTTTTTTTTCTATTATTTAGTTTTTCTGTCTCTTGTATTGTTTTTATTTTCTAAGATCCGACTGGACACACGATAAAATTACTTAAATGTACAATAAAATTATTGATAAAGTCTAAGATGGAACTGGAGAAACAAATTGAATTTTTAAATTTAATTTTCTAAAGTTTGAATCTAAAACGGGAAAGTAACTTTTCAATTTTCTGTTTTTTTTTTGTGTTGGAAAATAAAATATAGTTCCTTTATCGATGAATAAATTGAATTTTTTTTTATTTTTCATAGTAATGCTATGCTTTTTAATTTTTTTTATCAAAATAGAATTTAGATAACTTATCTCTTTTGCTCAACTACAACATACGAAAATAAAATGATTTGACATTTTAAGAATCTTTATTATCGAAGGAAACTACGATTACAAACATTGTTTATATACATTGTTTAACAATATAGCGTATTTTCGAAAGATAGGAGATAGCTATTGTTAAAGATTTAAAATTTAAATCTACTAATTAAATATAATTTCGAAATACTGCCTTATTTCTGATAAAAGTTCTTTAAATATGCAATTCAACATTTTTAAGTTTTGCGAAATATAATTTGGAGAAACAGGGTGGCACGTGTTTTTGAAATACTTAAACTTATCAATACAAGCTCAGTAGTTTTCATTAAATTACGTAAATAAATATTTTTCTGGCTTTTGAAAAACCATTTCAAGCCATTGAAATTCAAATCTAAAATTCTAAGTTGGAGAATGATAAATTAAAACTTTTAACGACAAGACTAGTGTTTTTAGTCTGTGCAGGCTTTCTATTATTTTGCACGATTATGATGATCTAAAATAATTTTATCCACTTTTGATATATAATAGCCCGATAACTACGCTGATTTCAAATAAAGAAAATATAAAATAACACATTGTTACCCACGCTGCTAGGGGCAACGTGAGTTATATTTGGTATAACAATATGTTGAGTAGTCATTGGAAAATTATTCGTAGTCAAATTGAATGAAAAACTATATTCCAAAAATTATTTAAATTAAAGTACACCATGACAATTTAAAGAACGGTGACTATGATAAAATGTATTTCAAAATTCAATGCTCCAGTGTGGAAACACAAAATGGAACTATTCCTTACTAATTTACGAAACTTATTTCAACAAAAGTGGATAAAACGTTGTATGGCACTCGTGAGCAAAGAGATATTATCCACTCGGGATAATGTCCCACGAGGCGATAGCCGAAACTTATCCCTCATGGATAATATCTTGTTTTGCTCACTAGTACCATAAATAACTATTAATCGTTCAACAATATGTAATTAAAATATTTGATTTCTTTATAATTATCATAATTACTCTTAAATACAAGAACAATTTTCTAAGATTTACAAAATATTATAAATTCGGAGACCTTCTATCCATAAATTTTCTAAAATTCTAGTAACTTTTCAAATTGGTAAATATATGTTGTGAGTTTCGCCGAAACTTAAAATTAGCTTATCACTGCGCGACTATCGTAAACGAATGTTGGTTTCTTTACTGATCACGCTTGCTTATTTGTGGAATATATCTATCATATTAAATCATATTTTTCATGTCATTGGAAATTTTTGAAACGCCAAGAACTGAAAGCATAATTTTGTTATATTTTTCAATATAAACTTTGATCTGATTTGGATCGCTTGGTGTTACGAAATATCCATTTTGAGAATATCATGTTGCTACATTTGTTTATTATTTCTCAGGCAATAATGACTTGGTTATACAAAGATGCTCTGCATTAAGAGAAACGGTTTAGATGGATGTTTTATACGGTCACATTGGCAAGTCGTCCTAGCCCTTGTTAGTCAAACAGGTAATGGCAGAGATAACACTAATCTGAATCTCTGTTAAAATATCACAACAATTTTAGTTAGTTTTAAATTCATTTAACGTATGTGTTACAAAACTGCCGTAAACTAAATATATTAATGTGAATGATATAAAATATTTATTAATTGTGCATTAATAGGAAGTCGTAGAGATGTCTGCATAGAGACTTCACCTTCAACGATATAGCAAGTGAAATGACAAACCAGTTGTAGAGCAAGATCATCATCGTTCGTTAATTGAGCTGTTATTTTTGAAAGTGGTTTAAGTCCATATTTTGTTGAAATGAGATATTGAAAGAACAGAGAAACAATAAATGCAAAAATACAGAACAAAAAGAGTGTTTTATTTAATACAACTATATATAGCACGTACAGGGTGCGTTCGAATACACAGTCATGTGTACAAGACTACAACGCGACATAAGCGTAAACGTTAATTCAATTTACAACACCCCCACTGAATTAATTTTTATTAAGCTCCAATCCCATAAAATTGAAACAAGAAATCATACGTCTGCAATATACTGAAGGTCAACAACTCTTTGATTAACTTGATCTCGAACAAAATGATGCCTAATATCGATGTGTTTGGTTCTTGGGTGATGAGCATTACTGTTGGCGAGATCGATGGCTCCCTTATTATCACAATACAATACAGTTTCTTTTGGTGCTCCAGGGAGTAATTCCTTTTCTAGATTTTTGAGCTACAATAACTCTTGAACTGCCGAAGACACACTTAAGTACTCATCCTCCGTTTTGGACAAAGCCACAGTTTGTTGTTTTCTGGAGTTCGATATTATTGCTCCTCCTTGTATCTTGAAAACGTATCCAGTAGTCGATCTTCTATCGTTCAAATCTCCTGCCCAGTCTGAACCAGTACACCCAACAATCGATGAATCATCACTACTAAACTCCAGCTTACCATCAGCTGTTCCCTTTATATACCTGAGAACACGTTTTTCGGCTGTCCAGTGCGCCGTCCCCGGATAGCTATTAAATCTGCTGAGCACACCAGCTGCATGACAAATGTCGGGCCTCGTTACTTGTGCTGCAAACATCAAGCTTCCAACCGCTTCCTGATATGGTATGTTTTTCATTTCACTACTCTGTGATTCATCTTGTGGCGATATAACTTTTGTCAATTTTTGATTTAGATCCAAGGGTGTAGAGACCGGCTTACAGTCCTGCATGTTGAATCTTTTCATTATCTGATTCACATAGGCCTCTTGGTCTAACCCAAGCTTTCCTTGAGCTCTATCACGTGTTATTCGTATGCCCAAGATATGTTTTGCTTCGCCCATATCCTTAACTTTAAGTAATTTCGTCAGGCACGATTTCAAATGTATCTTTGAATCCTGATCGTTTGACAAAATGAGTATGTCATCGACATAAATTGCAACTACAAGCAACTTATTATAGGTAACTCTGTAATATACGCATGGGTCAGCATCTGATAATTTTAGTCCAGCATCTCTTAAAACTTTATCTAGTTTTGCATTCCAAACTCTGCTAGCTTGCTTTAGTCCAAATATTGACTTGTTTAATTTGCAGACCCTTCCGGTTGCAACATGTATATATCTTGTTTTAACTCACCTTGTAGAAAAGCCGTCACAGCATCCATCTGATCTATGTCGAGATCAAATTTCATTGCCAAAGCCATTACAAAACGTACCGAACTATATCTCACAACTGGTGAGTACGTTTCCTCATAATCAATGTCCTTCTTCTGCGCATATCCTTTTATTACTCGACCTTCGTCATCTCGTTTTGGAATTCTGCATGACTTTCTTAATGGCTCCGACGATCCACTCATTTCAGTTTCTGGGACGTATTCATCGTCGTCAACATCCAATACAACATCCTGATTCTCGCTAGCGTTATCCTCTTCGTCCCAGTTATCGTTTAATTGTTCGATCCCTTCAGAAATGTTATTGTTGGTAACAATCGAATCCAAGCTCGATTCTTGCATCGAAGACACACTCTTATTCATCGCTTCAGCAGGCTTTGATTGCATTTCTGCGAATGAATCAAAATAGCCTAGATGCCGGTAGTATTATCACGTTCATTAAGAGCCTGAATATTGACTGGACGGATAATTAAGTGGGGTCTAACCACAAAAGATCTTTTAAATCGCAGTGCGACGTGGTTGAACACACGAGTGGCCATAATAATAGTGGAGATTTCAATGTGAATTTTGTTCGAACGGAGCAGAGTTACAAACACACATTCTTCAAGAAGATCCCTTTAACAACGAATAATTCACCTATAAGTGTATTGTAAGTGAACGATTGCAGGATTGTTACTAGTTTTTGTTTTTCTATTGTGTTTAGCTGTAGGGATTAATAAGATACACTAAAATGAAAATATACATTACGGGGATATTTGCTCCTGGCTTGGCTAACAACTAATTGGCTGGTCGGCACAGTCCGTAGCGACGTTCACACCTATCCTATATTGCGCCTCGGCATGGTGGACACACCTTTAGTTTCCTTCGAAATTTTATAAACCAAAATTAGAACAAACAAAATTAATTTTAAAGTTCTCACCAGGGGCTATAACTATGAATACAGCTTGGATTAACCTTAAATTTTTAACTAGCATCAGCATTATGTTATTCTGATAAATACATAGGTTTGAATACGAAATCGAAAAATTCTAATTTTATTTTTTCTGTAATCCGATGAAAACTATTTTTATTGGTTTCATGAATTTTTATTATTGATAAAATTTATATAACATAAAATTCTAAAACGGCCTGGCCTCAACTGTCTGTAAAGGAGCCTAAATGCGAATATTTATTATTAATATGTATTTATTTGTTTCTGTGTTTTTTTTTGTACGAAGCCAACCTATCTCTAAATTATTTCTATTATTTATTTATATACGTACACGAAATAAAATAAATTAAATAATACATAAAAATAAAAATAATGAAATAGTCAACCTAAAAAAAATAAATAAAAATACATACATATATTTTTGTTGTACATATTTCATTATTTCTAATAAACTAACGATAATTGTTTTATTAAAAATTCCAATCACATACCATTCGTCGTTATAAATTTACCAATAATATAATCCCGCAAATAGACAATATCTCTTCGATATGTTTGAACATTGGTATACTGTATATGAAATGGAAATATATCGGAAAAAATTGGAAATAAGTTTTCAATCGATTCGGTTATGTGTGTATTTGTGTTAGGGATAAATGTATGTATGAAAGAGGTTTAATTTGTGGTTTGGAAATGATTTAAATTATATCTCGAATTTGTTCTCTATACTCGTCTATTTATGTACATAGGTATTTTGCTTTATCTAATTCCCAAATAACGAAATTGAAAAACAGCTCGAACAACAAGATAATGTGTTTATAAAAATATAGAATTCTTTCCTTTAGTGAAATTTTTATTTGATTTTGATGTCAATTAAAAGTAATTTTGTTATCGCTCTTGGTGATAGATGCGGGCGAGGACAGTTTATTAAGTTTGTATTTAAGTTTGAACTATTTTAATTAATGTCACTTTGATTAACAACAACATGTTATATGAACAAGACATTATCGGTCAAATAATTTACTCTGTGAAATTTTCTAAATTATCAATCGAATGAGTCGTATAAATCAACTAAAAAAGTGCGAAATTTCTATTTTGATAGCCTGAACCAGTAAATTGGCCAATGAAAATTGATAACTAGGCAGCAATAATATTTGTTAGTATGAGTCAAATGATTCAAATTAACCAACCAAACCAAATGAACGAAATGAATGCAATCAAATGGGGTAAATGTATCAAATGAATTAAACGAATCAAATTATTGAAATGAATTAAATGAAGGTGGTCGTTTGATAAATCGGAGCAAAAACAAAACTAACAATAACTGAACCCTCATATGTAGATTATTCACAATAAATCACTCTCTCTGTCCCTCTCCCCCCACAATACTAAAATTGTCATCAATGAATTATTCGAATGTATCACTCTGTCATATAGCTACTCTGTATTCGTCTATCCTATATTATATTACAATTAAGAGATTAATAAGAAACCAAACAAAGTATTCTATGATCACATCATCTCCTTTTGTAATTTGTACAATGTACAAACACAAATAATTTCAATGAGAAAATTTTCAATTTAATTTTCACCCTCGAATAATAAATAAATAATTTTCAGTTATCCTTTTTCTAACTTCTTTACGTCGTCGTTTTATTCTTGATGTAAAATCAACCACAAAATAGAAAATTCAATTTGAAAAACTAAACAAAAAAAAAAAAAAAAATTTGAATTGATTTTAATTTTTACTTCTGATGATGTCCTTTTTTACGAGTGGATGCATGTGTGAATGTATTGGTTGATTCTACGCTTTACAAATATACATTTATAAATAAATTGGGATTGTGTGTTATGGGACTGACACAGAATAGAACTTAATTTAAATTTTTATTTCTAGTTTTCGCTTTTCAGTTTTCCAATCAAAATACAAGAAAAAAATTCAATCGTATACGTTTCAATTCAATCCTGATTTTATTCTCCGTTTGTGTAAGTATACTTTATATAGATGCTGCTGTTGGTGTATTTTCATTTCTGTTCAAATTCAATTGAAAAATCAATTTCCTTTCTTTTTTTATTTTAATATAGGTACGTATGTGTCTATCTATATAAAAGTGTGTGTGTCTATAAAAAATTCAATTGAAAATAATTTTATTTAAGATTATTTTCTTACTAAAACATCATTTTCAATGTAATACACTGAAAAAACCTTTTAAGATTCTGTATTTGGTTTTGGTTTCTACATTTAAAATTCAGTGTCCTATTTAATCTAAGAAAAAAAAATAAAAATCATTTGAGACAATCAAATAAAATTGGATATTTCACTCTCTACATAAGCCAACACTCGTTCTAGATCTTTTTTCGACAATGGTCTCCTCTCGAGAAAAACATCTTTTTTCGAAAATTAAGAATAATAAGAACATAGTATAAAAAATCTTGTGGCTTTAAAATATTATAAAATATTCATTTCATTTTAATTTGCCAATTTTATTTAAAGCGTATTTACTTTGTTAGATCGAAGAGAAAATGAAAATATCTGAAAATTTTCATTCAACAAGTATTTTGTTATTTTTTATCACTTAACACTGGAAGAGAATGATGATAATAAATTCAATGTTCCTACATTCGCGTTTTTTTTATACATATTTCAATTATAGTAATTTTACTTTTGTCAATTCGTTTGAATTGTGAAGCGGAACGACTCAGAACACTTTTTTTGGTTTCATTAGATATTTGTCTTTCTGTCGTGTCTGCGTGTCTATATAAATTCTTTAGTGATTGAATGTACAAGTGTATTTTGTATACAATAATTTTATTTATTTGCAACGTAAGTATTTATGAGGTAAATTTATTTTGTTTGTTTTCTTCTATTACACTTACTTTAAAAGTCACTTAAATGTGAAGAATTTCAAAAAATTCAATATGTGAAATAATAAGTTAGAAATATTGGTGTCCAAATTATTATCACATTTAGATATTTGGAAGATTATTGCTTTAAAAAGTAATTTTTTTTTGGTTTTGGCCAGTAGATCGGCGTCATTTTCCTAGACTTCCTTCATCGCTTTGATTTGATCAATTCTGATTTAGTGTGCGTGCACTTTTCTGCTACTTTTTGTTTAAGAATATAAGCCCAGATATTTTCGATGACTCATATCGTCGTCGTTGTTTTTATTCTATGCAATCTTTTCTGGGCTCAAGCCACTCCCAACTCTTTCGCAGTTCACTTTTACCGTCCTACTTTACGCAACAGTAGCCAAATAGAGGATATACGGCTATAGAGCCGTTTGGTATAAACCACCTTCATATTGCATTGCTTCATGCCAAAGTATATTGCTGACATGAAAGGTGGGTCGGCGCTTGGATTCTACATCTATAACAGGGGGTCATAGTTGTGTTCATCGTCATAACCGATCGTAATCAACTGATGAAAAATTTCTTCTACATCCCGTCCCTATCGGGATTCGAACCCGGTATATCCCAATCCAAACGCCGCAGCTTTAACCACTGAGCCATTTGGTCGGTTAACTGTTAACTAGATAAAGTTGGAAGAGTACTTTTGATGATATTGCTGAGCAAACCAACACTCTATCTGATTGTTTGACCTGCTGTTGGACACAGGAAGGTAAATATTCATCTCCTTTTGATCTACGAACGGTCCTGGCCATTGGTAGTGTCAAAGTCATCATAGTCTCTTCGCTGAATACAACGTAATCAAGAAATAGAAAAAGATAAAGTTGAAAGAGACATTTATTGAAAAGTGTAGCTTTAAAATATTATTAAAAGGAGGACTTTTATGTTCGTACCTTTCCCACTCCACTTTCCATAATATCGATTTTTTCATGTTTTTCTTTGTTGTATCATCCTAGCATTTAACCTTTGCTTCTTGCGAGGTTGTCTTGCACATAGCCCAGATTGAAAAAGTCTACGTCTAATTATTTTCTCCGATATTTCCGCAACAACGTTACGCGTTTTACCCCTCAGAGATTTATTGGATAATGTTCGGTCTTCTTTAGCTTTCCACAGTAAAAATCTTACTTCGCTGGCTGTTGTTGTACGATTGCAACCACATTTTCCTCTTCTACTGGGAGTTCTTGAAGACTGAGATGTTAATTTTTTCGAAAATTTGCTGAAGAATGATCTTCTTACTCCTACTTTCTGGGCTATTTGCGCGTGCGTATACTAACCTACCTCCAAATTAGTCGAACTTAAGAGTAAGATACTAATACTTCGATACTAGGTAGTTGGAATAAAATCAAAACAATTCGTCAACACACAACAGGTCAAACTAATTAACAGTACAATAAATACGCGGAATTCATATTTTGTCGAAAAGAGCTTTCAGGTATTAATTACTCATAAAAGGAGTATTTCCAGGGTATATTAAATTTTTAATGCACGAATTCATTCTGTTGGTCAATACCCATCTTGAAAGATTAAGTTAAAATTACAAAAATTTTCAGAGGTAATATTTAGTATTTATTAACTTTACAATTACTTAAAAAACCCGTGATGACATTGCATTAGCCAAATGATTGAAGAGTCTTGTCTGATAATTGATTCACGTTAGCAAATTTTCTACCATTGGCATATAATCACAGTCGGGTGAACATTTGGCCGTCCTATTAAGTTAATATCACGTTCTTCAAATCATTATTTTGTTAGCCGTGAAACGTGGATAGCAGCATTATCCTGCTGAAAAACCAAATTTTCACCCATCAAGGCATCAGCAGATTCTTCATAATGAATTAATTTTATCTCCAAAAGTTCTATGTACTTTTTGGAATCCATTGTTGTATTTATGAAGGCTATATCGGTGCCATCACCAAAATTACGTGACATGTACTATTCTTGTTCTTTTCTGAGATCGTGCTAATAATATTGGCAGCCGATTTAATCGAAGTTAATTTTTTTTTCATCACAGAAAACAACATTTTTCCACTTATCGCCAAAGCCATACTTATCAAAGTATGTACTTTTTTGTAAAAGCTAATCTTCTTTTTGGTGCTCAGTTAACTTAGGTTTCTGAGCTCTTTTCGTCCATTTTACGTTTGCGTTATGTGATAAAGTTCTTCTTACGTGACTTGGAGTAATGGACCAATTTAAAACATTCTTAATTTTTGTCGATGTCGTTATAACTCATGCCAATTTTTGTAAAGTATGTGAATAAAATTAAACTGTTATAAAACAGTTTCTATTCTTACCTAATGTATTCGAAAATAGTGTGAAATGATTATAGTTATTTTATAATAATGCCCATATCTAAGAGTCTAGAGTTGTTATTCAGTTTTTAAAATTGTTTAAATTGTTTTCTTCTTTATCAAATCTACGTTCATACTTCTGTAAAATTTAACTTTTAAAATTTTTCAAGTTTAAAATTACCTAGATATATTTGAAAACAAAATTTTAAAGTTGATTACTCAAAATACAATATTTTAATATTAAATGAAACTGTAAATTTAAAATTTAAAGAAAATAACGACAGCTTGATTAAGTTTTCAAGTATTGAAAACTTAAATTTTTTAAATTTTAACTGAAAACTCAAATGAGAGGAGAACCCTCTTTCGTTTCTCAATTGTTAGATGCAAGATGTTTTCAAAAATATTTTCTTTTAAATTAATAGACCAAATTTTTTAAAAAAATGTTCCTTTTTTCAAACAGTTTTAATAATTGCCTGTACTAAATATTTGACTCTAGATTTAGATAAATAATCGAACAAAAATTCCTATAATTTCAATAATATTTGAAGTATTTTAATTAAAAATCAAATTTTTTATTATAAAACAAAAATTCAAATCTTTAATTTTTAAATTTTGTTTAATTGTTTTATAATTTTTAATCAGTCCCTTGGGCTTTCAAGAATTCGGTCGGCTGCGCAGATTTTGCAGTTCAAAGAGATTATGTTTATACCAACTGCATTGATGCAATATCGATTGCGATTTTTTGGTACAGACTGCAGATGTTGAATTCTTTTAAGTTCCTACCATTATATTTCCTTAATCTAGATAAAATTGTATATAGCACATAAACATTATCAGAATTAAATAAAACAATAAGAAACGAAGAATAGAACTAACTTGACATCCTCTCTTGACATGCCTAATTAATAAAAATTTGTAATACAGGGTAGTACTTACATTGTCTATAAATATAAGGATTATTATTTTTTATATGATAAAATAATTTAAGATGTTTTAATTATTTATAATCTGGTGGGTATATCTAGAATTTCTTGTGTAATTCAAAAAAAAAATATTTCTGTTCTGAGTGCGCGCACACACGCAGATAGATACAAAAATTAATGTGGAATGAACATTTTATAATTAAAAATTGTATTCCTTAATTAGCACAAGAAACCACACAATTCTAATGAAAAGAAAATAAGAATTATTTCGTCATTCGTTGTTGGTACTATTAATGGTGCTGTTTTTCCTTTTGTTCCTTGTTCACGTTTTTATCTCTTATTTGTCTTCACGGTTTTGTCAGCATGCAAAAAAAAATTTTTTGTGATACCAGAGCGATGTGAATAATTATGAATTTTTAAATTATATTCGAGCCGAGTTTGTTTTTTGGAATTATAATAATAAGACGTTTTGTGTAAAGGTTTCTGGAATACATAAACACGCCATGGTAAACCCTTTTCTGTCGTTAGGAGAATTTTTATATAATCGATTACTAAAATAACCCATTTTAGGTGGTGTTAAATGCAAATCCTTTGGCGAATAAATTTTTTTAATTTATTTTTTACGGCTGAATTTTAGACCAATTTCACTTTTTTCATATATACTCGTATTAGAGTTTTTATTTTCCCAAATTTTCGATATTGTACATCATTTTCAAGGGGAAATATTTACAAATTATTCTTATTTTTTATAAGACACAAACTCCTTTAAAACAAAATCGTTTAAAAAACAATCTTTTTGATTGCACAACATCGAAAATTTGGGAAAATTAAGACTTTAATATATTAAAAAGTGAAATTGAACAACGAATTAAACTCTCGCCGGAATTTTATATAACAATTCAATATGTCTGTTTAACCTGACATCTTTCCATTTCTTCGAATAACAAAAAAATTAATAATATAGCAAGTACAACAACTCTAATATATAAATATACCAAATTATCAAACATCAATTTATTATTAATTAAAAATATATCAAAACATTTAAATTAAAATAATAATCTTTTTATAAATTCATTTTATTACCTTAGGGTATTATTAATTTTTTTTGTTTTTCACTTATTTTCCTATAGACATATTGTTATTTATAAATATAAATTTTAATTAAAATAAAAACACAACAATAAATCTAATAATATAATGATAATAATAATAACAACAATAAGATTACAAATAAATACCTAAAGTATGATTGGATAGTTAAATAAAGGGGTAAAAATAAAATGAGTAATCTTAAACATTAAAATAAATAAATAAACCTAATATAAATAAAATGAGAAATAAGATCAATTTTATTTAGATTAACGCGACGTAATATGTACGAGTACTGAATTTAACTTGAAGGTAAATAATTTTCCGACAAAAATAATAAAAAGGAAAATAATGACAATAATAATATAAAATAATATTTACGATATATTATAATATTATTTACGGTAAATATTATACATATTTGGTTTTATTATCTTTAATTTATTGATGTAAAATGACTTGCCTGGAGCCTATTTTTTATGTGGAGTGTCTTGGACGTAACGCGTCTATACAATATGCTTATTGTATAGTTGTAAGATTTTGAAGTGACAATGTTTAGCTATTTGTGAAAAAAAATTGTTTCAAAGGCTTTTTATGGTTCGACATAGGTACATAAATGCCTGATTGAGTAGAGGCGAAAGATAACATTTAATAGCTTACTTCTATTTCCACAAATCCATAGTCTAAATTTGGTTGAAATTTAATAATTTACCTAAAGATTTGACAAGTAACTCGAAAGGATTTATAGACTGCACCTTGCACAGAAGAAACGAAGGCCAATGAAAAAAACGACATTTTTAGTTAAATAAATTTAACTCCCGTCTAATCTTCCAAATGACAAATAATCCCAGCATCTATCGCCCTTTGTTTATCATCACATTTAATGCTATATAATAGGAGAAGCAATTATATTATATTATATTATATTATTTTTTAGAAATAAATGTTTTTTTAAATTTTATAATTCGATTTTCTTAAAATTTATATATACATATATATGTACAATATATATATATATATATATATATATATATATATATATATATATATATATATATATATATATATATATATATATATATATATACAGTTGTACCCGTAAGTATGTATTTAATTTTTGCAATAAATGTAATGACCTTTAACTTTAAATGTAAAAGAACATGTTTTTGTAATTTTAAAAGAAATAAACTCTAAATAAACGTTTGATAATAGCTACGAGAAACGTAGCTTAATATATACTTACATCAAATATAATATGAAATAACCGTTCTAAAATTTGTTATTTTAACGAAACATTCAACACGAAATTTTTGTTTATCCGGAAAGCATTTCGGATAAACGGACTTTTATTGTTAATAGTCATTTTCAGTGCGGCAGATTTCTAGGTCCTACTATAATGTACTAACGTAAGTATTTATATTCAAAATTGCACTTAAACAAAATTACGAAGTCTTATATTCTTACCCCTCGAAAAACATATACACCAAATACAAAAAATTTCACACTGATTTATAACACAAAAAGTTGTTGAATCGCGACAAAGTACAGCAAAAAAAACATCAAGAAATCTGAAAAGAAGATTACGAGCAATTACAGTTTATACTGTTATTTTTTCGTATTTTATTTTCATTCCCTTTATAGTTGATTGTCAGATTCTCAAGACGACGACTAAGAAGAAGAAAAAACGATATAAAAAGAAAACAGCATTTTAACTTCACATAGTACACAGTAGTTGTTTAAGATGAAGCAAGAAAAAATAAAAATAAATAAAAATGAACTCAAGATGATGTTGATGATGATGATGATTTTTGTGTATTAATGTTGTTGTTAGGAATGATGAAGAAAAATTGAAAATTTATTTTCCATCCATTTCTCTGTTTATTTATTTATTTTTTTTTGTGTGTGCTGTTTTCGGTTGCTCGCTTCCTCGTTTTCGTTTCACTTTCAATTCAATTGTGTCAGATTATTATTGTATTCACGTGATTTTATTTGGGTTGCTGGAATTTCCTGTATTATTATTATTTTTTTTTTTGAGTGAAAATGTAGGAGGAAAATAGGGAAACTATGTGGAATATAGAGGTTGTATTTCCACGAATAGTAAAACTCTTGTTGTCGTTACATTATACAAGTACATATATTGGTATTATTAAGCGTATACAACTATATAGTATAAAGTTTAAATGTTGAAATAAAATTTGTACATACGTGAAAAACGATTTTAACAGTTTTAAATTAAAAATATCCGCCCATCCAATTATACTCTATTCAAATATGTAAATATATTAAGAGCTACGTATATCGTTGCCCATATTTTCCACAAATTCCTTCCAAACAACAACTGCAATTACTTTGCGACTGTAGGAAAATAATATATGTACAAATAACTAATTTTCTCCCTGTTTATGTTATCACGATTTTTTGTTTTATATAAAAAATTTCATGCACAATTTTCACAATCAAACATAACAATGAACACTAACATAGAAAATTTAATATATGAAAAAATAAAATGGAAAATAATTAAAAAGTTAAAAACAAGAAGCAATTAAAATCTGTTAAATTTTTAATATTTTTGTGTGTACTTAAACGAGTATGTTATATAAATTCGGTCGGTGGTAAAATTTTTACTTGCTATTAAGGCTGTGCATTGGTGATAATATAATATTTGCAATTAGCGTAAATGGTCATAGAGGGCGTCTAATAAGTGTTTTTATTTGACAATACAACAAGTACAGCCGTCTTGATAAAAATAGTTACGGCACACAGTTTTTCGAAATCATACCCGTAAAATTGTATAGAATTGAAATGTGATGCACTTGAAATAAGAAAATGCAGTTCTAAAATCTTCACACACAAATTCAAATAAATATTAATCAAATAAAAATTATAACATCTAATTTAAGTAACAAATTTCTTTTAACTTAAAAAAACCTTCCTAAAATATGAAGTATGCTTTTAACAGTTTACATTTCCATACAGGGTCATTACACCACATTAAACAGGAAAATTCATCTTATTTTTAAAATGAAACATTGTTCCAAAAGATCATAAAAACATTTTTAAATTAAAAAATCCATTAAATCCAAAACACCCAGTTATAACAAAATTAATAACCTTGTACTTCTGCAAAATATTCACAAAATAAAAAAGAAACAGAAATCGTTTTTAAAAATTAAAACCTTCCTTGTATATAGAGGAAGTTGTCTAAAACTTCTGAATTCAATCGCTTTTGGAGTTACGCCAGTTGCTTTGAAACTGTTGTTTATTGTAAAATTGTGTAGCTGCCATGTTCTATGTGGAGTGTCCGGGGCAGGGCCACTATTTAATTATCGTTTGAAACTAATGGCTCGAAAAATTATCGTATAAAAAAGTTACTCATGGAACTTGTTGGTGACTACGCCTAAATAAAGTTATACCAGTAGAACTTTAGTTAAAAAAAAAGTTGCTAAGGAAGCTGCGCAACAGCTACGGAGTCGAGGTCGCGAAGGTCCAGCGGTAGGCCTCTAGTATATTTAAATTTTTTTTACGACAAATTTTCATTAAATTTCCAATAGAATACCTTTTAAGGAAACTGTTCGATAAATTAATATAAAGGATTTACAAAATTCTGTCTGCTGGTACATACGGAAACCAAAAAAATGAAAAAAAAAAAAAAAAAAAAAAAAAAAACACCAAACCTCCCCTTTTAAAAAGTTTTGATTTGGAAAAATAAAAGTTGCAATTTTCCATTTTAAAACAAATTTTTTATTTCATTTTCTGAAAAGTACTAATGGAATTTTCATTTTAAGAGTACACATTTTTATTTTATTTCTTGTTTACGTATATGTAATGTATTATGTATATTTGTATATACAGTTTATTTATAAGTAGGACGATTTTTAAGATATACGTGCCGTATTTATTAGATGGTTATTTTCAGTTTCCCTGCAATCATTTTTTGAAACTCATATCAATAATAAATACATTGGTGACTGTTGATGATGGAAAGAAAGTACAATCAAACAAAAACTATCCTAAATTATAATTTTTTGAACTATGCATACTGAATATAGTCCATTCATTGACGATGATGTTGACACTGAAGCATAGACATTCCTTTTAATGGTAAATTTTTATTTTAAAAATATTAACCGGAAAGTATTTTTTTATCATTTTTATTTAGGATTCTTGCTGTTGTTGTTGGTAATGCTATGTAATTTAATGGATAAAAATTAAATTAAAATCAACGGAAGTTCGTAAAAAATGTAACAAAAAATATAATAAAAACGTAAAGCACTGGAAAAAGAAAAATATTTTACTGCTTCTGTTTTCCTCCAAATTGAATGGATAAAACCGACGTAATAATTATAATTATAATATTCCATTAATAGATTATATTTTTTTTTTTTGCATTTTCCAGTTTTAATTAATTATTTATGATGAAGAAACATCTCGTTGTTGTATTTTTAACTAAAATTCCGGTGGATAGATCGGAATGGAAATATGAGACAGTAGTTTTCATTTTATTGTAGCTTAATTTAATTAGCTTTCAGTTTTTATTTATTATACACTAAAATATAATAGATGTGTGTGGGGCTTACAGTATGTCCGATATACACAACAAGTACGATGATAATGGAATTATGGGTGAGTTATTTTTTGAGTAATTTATTATTTAATTTTTTTTGGTATATGCTACCGAATGGGTAATGAAAAAAATGGTACAACGTGCGGGATAACCATCAAGCAATTTTAATTTGATATCTAATATTTCAGTGAAATATATAGAGTTACTCTGGAAAGCATAAATATAAATGTGTCGCCAATTTAACGTAAACTGGATTTGCCGCGTTTATAAGTAATAAATTTGACGGGAATTAGAAATTATTTAAAATGCGTTGGCATTATATGATTATCTGGACAAATAATTGATATTACTTAGAAACAACTGAAACAGAATGCTGAGTGAGGAAAACTTTAAAAACACTTATTTAATTTTTTAAATTATACATTTTTTCGCATTTTCGATTATTAAATGTCGACCAATCGGGTTGTATTTGACAATTCATAAAAATGTTACCAATTTTTTTAGGTCTGGATTATTTGGTAAGACATCGGTCTTTTCAGATATTGAAATTGTAGAAATTTTTAAGTTTTATCTACAGTATTCAAATGTTATTAAGCTAAGGTATGAAAAATCCAATTTAAATTTGGCCGAATCCGACCTCATTTCTCTTTTCAACAGACATTTTTAGAAAAACTCAGAAGCTTAAATTGATCTAGTTTACTCTTACCTAAATGGCTTTCCACTAAGATTATAAATAACTTAGGTAAATCCCACAAACCTTCTCATCTAAACGCTACTAATTCATTATTACCCTGAACTCAGATCAAAAGCGGTACTTGTAGCCTGTTTGTAAAGTTTGGTGGCTTCTAGCGTTAGTACCCGTCAAACTAGTAAATCTATTTACAATACAAAGACCAGAAACATTATCAAAAGAAGTCGTTCGTAATATGTCATTACAACAAAAAATGGAAGTGGCTTCTTTTTCAAAATAAACGGCTATAATTTATTCTTCTCTAATGTTGAATATTTCTTACCATCGTAGAAAAACTGCTTGTAACACACTTGCGTAAAAGGTTCCATTACAAAATTCGTATATGAACTAGTAAAGCAACCTAGATTGTACAAATCCATCGTCTAAAAAGCGAGGGTTTTCTGTTTCAAGATTTGTGAGCCTTTTCCGTTAGTTGAATCGCGAGGGGCTCAATAGTTGCTAAAAGTGTTGGTGATGATGTTACTACGGCAGTTAAAATGAACAATTTTTGTTGTTGATGATATTCCTTGGATCATAATTTACTTATGCCTATATGGGGGATATGCCAATGTTCGGCCATATCTTGTTAATTATTTTAAGAACGATCGCATTTTTTAATTCGCGCTCCTTACTTTCGCTCCTATTTGAAGTACCTTATGTATTGAGTGCTGATGACATTTCGGGGTAACAGTTGAATCAGATAAATCAGGAATTGGTGAGGGCCTAATTTCAATTTTCCGATGTTCAGTAGTGATGTTGAAATAGCAGGATATACAAATTAATAATTGTTCAGTCGAACTCGGTAGAACCATTTTCTTAAATTTTTCGAACAGTTCGAGTCAGGAAACGGCTTATAACACTTTTTTTAGTAGCAACTTATTATTACACTTAATAAGTTAAATTTTTGTTTTTTGTTTTATTTAAATCAATATCGCTTCACGCACAACTTCAAAAACTAAACTACTTGAAATAAAATATAATTTTGTACTTGTTATTACATCTGATTTTTAAAGTCGTTTCAAAAATATTTGTATAAGTTCAGGAAATCAGAAAATATAACTTGTAACTTCCTAATTACTATATTTCCTAACAAAATAAAGTGTAGATACCCTATCCTATTTAAACGTACTTTGCAAAAAAACCAAATAAGTTGATATGCTGATTTTTTAGTATGTCCAATAGAATATGGAAATTAGTAAAAAGTTAAAAAAAATTCACCATTTTTATAATTATTCTATAATCCCTATTCGTTTATCTTTGCAACACCAAGTGCATAGAATTTTTAAATATCTGTCATATCATAATAAACAACAACAACAACAACAAAACATCATGTTCCATACCACTTTTTGTCAATTAGTGCTACACATTCAAAACATAAAAATCATAAAATTAGAACATGACTTTGAAAAATTTGTGATTTGACTTATTTTTCTCCATGTATATTTAAGTTTTTTTTTAATGTTTTTTTAAGCTATAAATTTTGATGAGCTGAAATTACATTAATGAAAAATATAGGTTGTGCCTCAACTAAATGAACGATTTGTTTGTTGAATAACTCCGTAATTTCGATTGATATCTTTTATTGTATTATTACAATTCGTTTTGCACATATGAAAAATGATATTCGGTAAACGGCATTGATCTTTAAGCATTGATGCAAATTTCGGTTAATTTTTGAGCACTTTCCTGACGTGGTGTAGTGTTGGCAATCTCTTGTCGAATGTTGGTTTTGCAGCTCGGTAAGAGACTGTTGACGATTTATGTACAGCTTGCTCTTCAGATAGCCCCCTTTAGATAGCAAAAATCTGGTGGTGTCAAAACAGGCGATCTGGATGGCCATATGATGTTACTAAATGTCGATACGACACGTTCACGAAACATTTGACGAAAAATTGTCATTGATTGATCGGCTGTGTGGCACCATCCTAATGAACTTAAAAGCGCTTTGCATTTGTAACAGCACCACCTTGAAAGAAGGCTGCAGATAAACGTTTTAGTTCTCCCATCCGGCGAAAAAAATGGAACAAAAAGAGACGATTTATTTTCATAAAATAATTTAATCAATTTTGCTTTGGCGTATATCACCCCACAACAAATTGTAAGCGTCTGCACTTCAGAAAAAATCAAACTCTATATTTACAATTATAAATATATTTTTTCCTTTTGTTGCTTCCAAAAATAAAAAATGAATTAACTCGCTTATTCTTTCATAAGTGCAAAACAAACAAATTAGACTTGCTTGATTTGGCTAATAACAATAAACAGCAGACTTTTCCAAAAATATAGATATTCTGAATAAGAAAAAAATATTTTTAAGGTATCTAATTTAATAATGTTGAGGTAATTAAGTCGAAAAAACATTTGATAAAAAGACCATATATCTGAAAGATATCTGATATCTCAAATTCGAAATTTGTAGTGGTTACTACTCACATTCCGAAATCATCACAATCAATTTTCCCAAAAGCGATCATCAAGCAGTCACGTTTTTCAATGTCAATTCAACAGGTACATCACTTAAACGAAAAAAAAAAAAAAAAATAAATGTTTGTTTTGGCTATTACCATAATGTTCTTTTTGATGATGATTACCCAACAATAATGACGCCAACAAAGCAAAATGATTGTGCGATGATGATAATACGTTGATGATAATAATGAGGTGAAAAGTAAAAGGGAAAATAATAAAAACAAAACATACAAAAAAAAAATTGAACGAAAAACTTTTTATTTTGTTTTTGTTTTAATTGGAAATTTATGTTTTTTAATGTAATCGCAAAAAACGTAAATAATAAAAATAATTTTAATTTAAATTGAGATTGTGATTTTTGATAAGAAAAATGTTTATTTTATTTTTGCGCTAAGTTAAAATACTTGTTATTTTATATTTTTTCTTGTTAAATGGAAAATTCAATTTTCATGTTACAGAATAAAATTATAATACGTAAAGTAAAATTAGTACGTAGCAGTGGTGTGACGATCGAGATCAGCCGAAGCACTTATGATGTTGATTGGTAGAAAAAAGGTATAACTAGAATTCTCAATTTTATGATTTTCGCATTTCTTGACGGATATGGTTACTGGCCCATATTCTTGAATTCAATCGAAAAACTGGTGTTACCGGAGACTTTCTAGTAAATTACGTTATTTCAGTTGAAAATTGAAATTGCTTTATACTAAATCCACTGGCGAATTTTTTCGAATGAATTCAAGAGTTGGATCTAATGGACTTTAAAATAGAAGGGACTACTGTAAAAAAGAAAATTGCCAATTGAAATAGTCGGTGGGGTAATATTAACAAATACAGTTTGGTTGAACTGTTTTCAGAGGTAATCTAAAGTTTTTCGATAAAAGCTTTAGATTATCTCTGAAAACGATTTCGGGTATACAAAGGAAATCACAGCAATTGTTCAATATGCCACTTTAAGACAAAATAGACAGATTACCGTGTAATTTCAACACTTTGCTGATGGCAAATAATACCTATCGTCAATATTTAAAAAAAAAAAAAAAAAAAAAAAATTATCTAGTAAGCTTTTTAATCTAAATCCTCGCTGTGACGTTTTATTCAAATTTCACTGGTTGAAATTTCAGCGCCATGTTAATCGATGAAATATTTTTGAATTGCTTTAATGATGTAATACTAAAGGTGATGTTTTCCTGCTCCTTCTTGAATTTTAATAGCAAGTTAGTATGCGACATAGGGCGGGGAAGGCTGGAGGTGTAAGAGATAGTGAAAATGACTCACTATGTGAAAATAAAACAGGGAATTGGTCTCACAAAAATAAGTCACAATAATTCTGATTTTATATTTTACTTGGTTGTAATGTTTGGTCCACAAAAACGATAAAACGAAACGAATCTTTAAAAAATAAATTTTCAAATCAATAACGTAAATGATTGGTTTGGCGACGTACAAAGAAAAGTGTCATCCAAGGAGTCTGATATACCTAATTTTTTAAATTGTGATATTCTACAAAAATGTGTTATAAGGTAATGGGAGGCTGATAGATCCTGTACTAAGGCCCTGAGCATAAGTTTCAGTTTTTTATAGATTAGGGCAGCCTGTCAGTTAGTAAAACCAGATTGGCAGGATACCACTGGTGTTATGTTAGCATTAATACACATATGTTGTACTTCTATTTTGGAATATACTAATAATTTAATAATCAATCCTGTATTCTCGTTGTACATTTTAAATTACACTAACAACAAACAAAAAACATAAAAAAATAAATTTGATATATTAATATCTGTTTTTACAATTACAACTCATTATCCAATAAATTAAAAAAAAAAATAAAATAAAATCGCGAAAACACCAAAAGTAAATTTTTAATCAAGTTTTTTATTTGTAGCAGAATTAAATACAAAATAATTTTATATTTTATTATTTTAATTGCGTGTAACACGAATTGAATGTATACATAACTACAATAAAATATAATATGTTGGAGCTACAGTACACATATCTGGGTATAAAGTTAAGAAAATTTTTAATACAGGCTTATAGACATATATTCAGCGAGAATAAATTTGGTATAAAAAAATTGCAATTGAAATAACATACGGACCCCGACGTACAAGTAAATAAAAGCTAAAAATTTTATTTCAATTTTTGTTGTTTTTGATTCGAAATTAAATTAACTGTTTAACCTTGTTTTTATATTATACGTACGTATTTAGTTTTAATGGGATTCATAAAATGGTACTGTTGTGTTATGAGAAATGGAAGTATGTGCAAGAAATTGTAGTTTTCTGTAAAAAATTTAGATGAATGTGTTAATTTTCACAAACATTTCATGGTGTTTAATTTTTTTTTTAGAATTTCTTACATTTCGTTATGTTACTGACGGTAAATCGTGTGCAAGTGTCACGTTTAATTTGTTATTCTCATCAGTCTAAATGACGGTCTCTCAATTATTTTATCTGTTTTGGTGTCATTGATGCAATTGCATCTAAGTTTAATCATATCATATCAGGAACATTGTGATTCCCAAACCTTTACCAAACATTATTTGGTTGTTCACAACAAAAATGACAGACCCGTTTAAAAAGAAAGACGATAGGGGAGATGTCACGTCAAGTGGATTATGAACTTTGTCGAGTGGAACTAGATGTGTCTTCGAGGCGCCCGCTCAAATATCGAAATTAAAGTCAATTTGTACCGTTTTAAATAATTTAAGACATTATTTTAGTTATTGTTAAACCGAGCTTATTATTAGATTCAAAAGTAATATCTTCAAAAGCACTTAAACTTCTTCGCGTTGAATTCAGCACTGTTGGCCTAACACCATTTGATAATCAGAATGAGATAGCGATCAACCCGCGTAATGATATGGACTACTAATATATGATATATTTAATTATATTTAGTGAGGAACGGATGTGGCAACACCCACCACTAGGATTTTTCGGCAGAGCAGAAATTTTTCAATCGAAGAAACTCGAAACTGGGTAGTCTAATTGCTCTCATTAATCAAATTTTGTGTTATCTGGAAACTAAAGGTCGCTTCGAAACCGAATCCAGATCTAATTATTATCGGCTTCAGCACTGTTTTAGTGCTATTATGCCGATAAATCAAGAAATTTCGCACATTTTTTTAACCATTTGGATATAGTACGTTTTAATGACAACAATTAATTAAGTTTGAGCATTTTCGTTCTGTTTTTGTATTTTGCAAAACAATATCAGAATCAGTAGATAAGTAAAAGATGCACAGCTTCTTCGTGTTTTCCCTCATGAAACGATCGTTTCAATGCTTATTTTTGAAACAAATTTGTATTAAAACTTTTTTTCATATGTGACGTTAAAATGATAATATTCTTTTGTCAATTTATTAATGTTTAACTGCATTCTTAAACTGGTTGCGTTTTCAGAATCTATTCTTGTTAAAATAAGTTAGGCTGAATTATTGAACCTGAACCTTAGCGTCATTAAATCTCTAAACGGTAGACTTTGGTGACCAAAATTAGAATAATAGAAATAGGGCTTAATATAAATTATATTAAACTGCCAGAATTCCTCAACATCTAGATAATTTGATAGCTAATCCTGTACCAATGAAGCTAACTGACTTAATTCGTAACATCTGTCCATTCTTAAAATTCTTAATTAAAATAGATTTTGAAGGAATAATGGTTTTGTGAATAGTAGCTTTAGTTTGGTGTGTCTTTAAATTTCGATGCTCGAAATTCAAATTCCCAAAAATATTATTATTTGATCATATATTGTTGAATCCGTTTAACTATTTTTCATAACCCTTTGGGGCTAATAAACGACGCATAATTTCAATATTTTTAAAATTATTAGAAGTCTTCTTCGAATAATCAGAAAGTGTGTTCAATTTTATCAACTTTATCAAATTCGGAAGTTTTATAAAATTTAGATGGTTTAGCAATCTTTCCTGTTTTGAAAAATTTGGAATTTTCTAGTTTTTAATTATAATCTTGTCTTAATATATTTATGCTATCTGTTGTTGTAGTGATTTATTATTGCGTTTTAGTTTTCTCAGGATAATCAATGAAGCAGTCGATTGATTGTCTCCAAATTAAGTATGTAATACTTAATCTGGTAACCTGTCTTGTCCTTGAATATACTTTTTGATATTTTATAACCTTTTGTTACAATTATTAAAATAATTGTGAAGTATTTATCATTTGGGGTTTTGATCGCTCACCTGTGCCAGGCATCTCACAGCCTGTTTTGGAAATCAAAGAAGTCAGATAAAGGAATATCCCTTTTCAGATATTAAATTTTAGGTTTTGTTTCGTTGGGGGCTTTGGATTTTTAGTCAGTCAGACGTATATTTTTATAATAGTCTTCTGATTTTTTTTTTGTTTCTAATTTATTCAATTTTTGCGAAACTTCGACCTCGTACTAGAACCAAGAGATACTGCCGCTTAAAATGGAAACATGCGTGAACCTTGAATCCCTATAGAGTTGTTTGGAGAAAATCGAAGATCGTGGAAAGAAGGTGATGATGGTTTGCAGGAAATAATGCCGTAAATGCCCATCAACCCAAAAATCTAATATTCCAACAAAAAAAGTCTCTCCTTTTACTGGCAGAGGTATACGGACGACGCTGTTACATATGTATAAAGATATAATTTGTATTTTAATTATTAACTCATCTTGCACAATCTGCTGCGAATGAGCTTTAGCTCAAAGTGGATGGTCTAAGTAGGATTTGAATACATCGCACGTTTACCTATAATGATATTAATGTTTTCGTTGGTTATTTAACCTAACCTACGAATATTGCGCTCTAATTTAAGCACGATCTATTTGATTTTTTTAATCAGTGTGTTTTTACTTAAGTAACGAAATAATTGGAAACTATTCAAAAATACCATTTTCTGAACATTTTATATATTACTAAGGGGTACAGCCCGTCATAGGACGGATATATATGATAGTGATATCCAAAGGCCGTTAACCATTTGATATTTTTTGAGCCGTTATTTCTTAGCCGAGTAGGAATATTTTTTATTTTATTTATTTATTTGACAAGGTAAAAATTATGTATATTTACTTAAAGTTATATAAATTAACTTTCTCACACCCTACTTTGAGAAAACGCTCATTCACAATAAAGTCTGCAAAAAATGGCTAAAAAATATTAATATAAAAAACTTGCTCCAAGATTACACCGCAGCAGCTCAACTCCAGTTCTTTGCCGTGTGGATGAAACATCAAAGGTCCAATGAGATGGATATTTATGGTGCACATCGGCCTTATGAAGGGTAGACATCAGCGCTGATAATACCGATGCACAACGTTGAAGGTTTTAGCATTATATCCAAAGACCAATATAATTAAATTGATTTGCAAATTAAATATTTTTAAGCAAAAATAAAAACGAAAATTGGACTGACTGACTCAAAAGTCAAAGCCAATTTACCTGTGTTGTTGCATGACACAGAAAAACTTACAGACCGACAAAGCTCTGCTTTTCTTCAAAAAAAAAAAAAAAAAAATATTTACATATGTATATTTAAATTGAAAAAACGAAACTAAAATGCATGGAGCACAATCGAACCCCAGACCTTAGCCGCTCTAGTCCAATGCGCTACTACTAAGCCTCATCCAACGTAAGAAACTTCGTTTTATTTATTGTTTTATTTAATTTGTTATATTTTTTGATTTCTTTTTCTTTCTCTATGAAGTTTATGACAGGAAACATTTTTTTTACCGAAAAATTCTCGTGGCTTACTACAACTCATAATATAACAGTTTTTAAATAATTTGTATTAGTATTCACATACATTTAGATGCATCATAAACGCGTACTCTGTAATAACTATAAAGCACAATATTTAATTTAAAGTAAAATATTTGGTCACTACATGAATACTAAAAAAAAAATGGAGGTGTGGCCAACACACGACTTTCTTTCACGAACAGAGAATTTTGAAAAATTTAATTTTTTTTTTAATTTTTTTTTAATTTTTAAATTTTTAAATTTTTTTTTTGTTTTTCATTTTTGGAAACATTTTGTATTAAGAAGTTTTTTGTAAATCTTATGCTTTTTAAGATATTTGCAAATTTTTGGAAACATTTTGTATTAAGAAGTTTTTTGTAAATCTTATGCTTTTTAAGATATTTGCAAACTAAATTTTCTGGCCCAAGGGAGTGGCCACTTCCGGTTGACCGATTTGGAGTTAAATTCTGGGACTTCCCAATTTATCAAAAAACCTTAAATCTGAAGATGCAGTTCGATTGGTTAAACCATCTGGGTTGTAGAGAGGGCACAGACTGACAGATAGACTCAAAAAACCTTAAATCTGAAGATGCAGTTCGATTGGTTAAACCATCTGGGTTGTAGAGAGGGCACAGACTGACAGATAGACTGACAGAATGACAGACTGACAGACTGACAGACTGACAGACTGACAGACTGACAGACTGACAGACTGACAGACTGACAGACTGACAGACTGACAGACTGACAGACTGACAGACTGGCAGACTGACAGACTGACAGACTGACAGACTGACAGACTGACAGACTGACAGACTGACAGACTGACAGACTGACAGACTGACAGACTGACAGACTGACAGACTGACAGACTGACAGACTGACAGACTGACAGACTGACAGACTGACAGACTGACAGACTGACAGACTGACAGACTGACAGACTGACAGACTGACAGACTGACAGACTGACAGACTGACAGACTGACAGACTGACAGACTGACAGACTGACAGACTGGCAGACTGACAGACTGACAGACTGACAGACTGACAGACTGACAGACTGACAGACTGACAGACTGACAGACTGACAGACTGACAGACTGACAGACTGACAGACTGACAGACTGACAGACTGGCAGACTGACAGACTGACAGACTGACAGACTGACAGACTGACAGACTGACAGACTGACAGACTGACAGACTGACAGACTGACAGACTGACAGACTGACAGACTGACAGACTGACAGACTGACAGACTGACAGACTGACAGACTGACATACTGACAGACTGACAGACTGTCACACAGCACGCGAATATATGTTTTTACCCCATTTTGTTTATACTGTCAGTAAACATTTCATAATGGAAATCAGGCTTTATAAATAATTAAGGGATTTGTTTTGATTGAATTTTTTTAATCTGAATCGTGATTGCTATGATCCTTTTTAATTTTACCGTTCTTCTTTCAAATACTTTTTTAATTTTAGGTTTTATTTTAAAATCATAGTATGCATTGAGCGTTATAGAATCAGTGAGTGAGCGACCTGGGGTGCTATTCTTGAACCATTACGAAAATTTTCGTATTGCGAGTTAGTGTAAAAGTATTACAAAAATCCTAGTTTTCGTAATACTTTTACACTAAAGTGCTTTACCCATTGAAAAACGAAAAGAAAAATCGGCTTTAGTTTTTTCGATATAATTCCAAAATTATTGCTTTATTTTCGTTAAAATCTTCTCGTTTTTGATCTAATTTACAATACAATACCATTTTCAATTTAAAAAATTCAAAAACATTTTTAATTGGCTGAGAAAATGAAAATTTAATTTTTTCGGTTCTAAACAATTTTTTTCGGACGAAAAATATTAAATTTTCATTTTCTCAGCTAATTAAATTTTTTTTGAAATTTTTTAATTACTTATTTTATTAATTTTTTAAAGCACTTAACTCGCAATACGAAAATTTTCGTAGTGGTTCAAGAATAGCACCCCTGGGCCTTTCTTATATTAAATAGTATTTAATCAAAAAAATGTACTCTAGCATAAAAACAAAAAAATAGAAATAATTATCCATTAAGAAAACAAAACTACACTGTCTCAAAAAATTGTCCGTACACCACTCGGTTAAAGGAACATTGATAAAAAAAAAAAAAAATTTCAAATCAAATAAAAAATTCAGTTTTTATTTTTTTAAAACTCAAATTACATTTAACAACCTGAAAATAATAATTATCATTATGTAAATTATTTTACTTTTACGTTTGATATGATTTAATATTTAAACACCCTAAAACGATCTCAAATAATTGTCCGTACACTTGCACTTTTGTGAAAATTAACACTAGCACATTAACAATTTATTATTTGTTATACTCCTATTTTCAACTAAATTTTTTTATGCGTAAAACTTAATTAGTCGTACTTTTTTCATGGCGAATGAAATATTGCCCAGTTAATTAAAAATGTGTGATTCTCGTACCAAAAATAGTGTACATATTAAAAATTTGATCATTCAATTGGAGAGTGAAGGTAAAAGTTTATAGGAAATTTCCAAAATAACTAATCGCCCGCGAGCTTCCATTCCATATATCATCCAGAACTCCCAAAAAACCAAATCGCTAGAGATTGTTGCTGGACGGGGTCACAACCGAAAGCTGAACAAACGTCAAATTCATCGAATAGAGATGGAAATAAAACAGAATCGAAAGCTTAGTGCTCCAGCGATCGCTGCCAAAGTTTATCACCGCGAGAAAGGAGCAATAGAACCTCAGACAATATGCAAGATTTTGCATAAACAAGAGCATCGTCGATGTGCGACACGCAAGAAATGTATTTGCCGACAAAAAAATATTAAAAGCGCTTGGAATATGCCTTGGAATATATGAATGAACCCGAAAAGTTTTGGTAAAATGTTATTTCCTCGGGCCAAAGTAAATTTAACGTTTTTGGTTCAGATGGGCCAGTTATGGTGTGGCGTAAACCTAACACTGAACTTGAGTAAAACATGGTGGCAAAGTTTTAGCTGAAGGGGATGTAGGACATGTGACCTTCATTGAAACCATAATGAACTGGTATAATTATTTGGATATTTTGAAGGCTAATTTGTTAATAAGTGCTAAGAAAATGGGACATGGACAAGATTTTCGCTCCGTATATGACAATGAGCCGAAGCATTCGACAAAGCTGATCAAGGAATGGTTATTCTACAATGTAAAGTCAGCACTTCCTCATCTTCCCCCACCACCAGATCTCAACCCTATTGATAATTTATGCCATTATTTGGAGCGAAAGATCCGTATACACTAAATTAGCAGTAAGGTACAATTAAAACGGGTCATTGTGGAGGTATGGGCAAAAAATTCCCCCTGAAATAACTCGGAACTTGGCTTTCTCAATGAAAAGAAGGTTGCAAAGTGTCATTGCAAGAATAGGTTACAACACCAAATATTAGACCTGACTTTTTTACCAAATTCCCTCAACTTCTTTGTGTGTGCGGACAATTATTTGAGAACGTTTTAGGCGGTTTAAATAGTAAATCGTATCAAACGTAAAAGTAAATTAATTTATATCATGATTATTATTATTTTCAGGTTCTTAAATGTAATTTGAGTTTTAAAAAAATAAAAATTGAATTTTTTGTTTGATTTGTAATTGTTTTTTGTTATCAATGTTTTCTTAACCGAGCGCTGTGCGGACAATTTTTTGATACAGTGTTTATATCGTAAAATGCAAACTTTAATAGAAAAAATTAGTTTTGGTACACATTTTTGTGCAGTCTAATTATATTTGATGTACATAGTTTTCTTTTGAACAAAATTTTGTGTACAATTTATTTATTAAAATACGATATGACTTTCTTCTATTCAAGTGTCTTTGTAAAATTGCCTGTTTTATTTAAAGCTGTTTCCAAGGCTGATTAATTCCAAATTAATAATTGTTAAGCCAATACTGTCAAAGAGGCACATTTTTTGCTCCCAACTGTTCTCTGACAACAACACCAAACAATTAAAAACAAGAACTACATATGAAATAAATAAGAAAAGATGAAGAAAAAAAAAACTGACATGAAATATTTTTATGTTCTCGTTCGTTTCATTATTGCTTTTCTTATGAACATGGTGCTTGTTGTTGTTCTGATGATTATTCTTAAAGAAAGCAAGATGAAAAAAAAAAAAAATTAATAAAAAAAATTTTGTTCTTATAATTATCACCAATTAAAGTCATCTTCAGATTGGATGTTGTCTTCTTGTTGGTTGTATGCATGCTTACACAACCAGATAATACTATGGTATATAGTTTGTATTACACATGAATTTATTGCTAAAAGAAAAATATTTACCATAATTATGATTATTAATTCTCGAAACATGACACAGAAATTTTCATTTGTTGTGTAAAAATTCAAAGAAATTATTCGTCAAAAGACAACTGTGGTTTGTTAAATAAAGATGAAGGATTTTATACTTTTCTTTTTTAATAAGGCGCGATGGAATCCACTTAAAAAATTGCTACTGCAATTTTTGCGACGTTTAAAATGATTAATAACAATGCTTTTGGCGGTGTATATTTTTTGTCGTGACTGTAATTTCATTTTTATATACATACTTAATAATTTTTTGTAATGTTGGTATGTATAAGATGACAATTTTCTTTTTTTTTTAATTTTCCGTTCGTTTTTTAATAATATTATTCTTACAGTTTATTGTTCTTGTTATTTAATCGATTTTATGTGATGAATTTTTATTTTATTTTATTTTTTTTAAATGATTAAAATGCTTTAATGTCTTAATTGGAAATTCCATTTTACGTTTTCTGTTTTATTTTCATAAGAAAATAAATTTTCAAGTTGAAAATTCCAATTAAAGATAATTATTTGATTAATTAAAAATAAAAATATGTAATACATAAATATTTTTCTTTGTGCTTGTGTGTAATGGAATTAAGAAGAAGTAAATGAGAATTGTTGAAATACTATTGAAGTGGCTATTTTGTATTTATTTAAAAAGTTCAAAATCAAGGTGATAAATATTAGATTCATTAAGGAGTTTTTTCTAGTATTATAGTAACGGAATTATGTTTAATCAAGTTTTAAGTTCAAGTAATTGACAGTTTATTAATTTATTTTGTTTAGATTGACTGTTTAGAAAACTTAAAGTAATTATTTTGTAAATCAAATTTAAATGGCCATGATTGATCATTTCAATAAAAATTTCTACTTTGTGTTAAAATCCCATTCGTAATATGTTTCTAAGTCAGGGTTAGCTCAAACATCATTTATAAATGGCCAAAAATCCCTATTTATAGAATTTAATACATTATTTTGTTCGGAATAAACAGCTCGAAGAAGGATCTAATTACATATTTCGCCCACGTTATATTCGCATTTCTATTAAATTAAACATAACACTTTTCTGTTCTCAAATATTTTTAATAAAATAAATAAATAAATTTCCAATTATATTTTTTACAAATAAAAAAAAAAAAAAAAATAAAATAAAAATAGGGGAATACAGACATAGTAGAAAAATTACATTTATAAACTGCTATTACAAAGCATTTTTAATTGGCATTACTTTCAAATCAAGAAAAATAAATGAAAACCAAAAAAAAAACTTTTAATTACTTTTTTTATTTAATTTATATAAATTTTTATTTTAATCAATCTTGCACAAATTTTCATTAAATTATTTTTAGGGTGCAATATATTAGTCAACCGGAAAATCATTAAAATGAAAATAGCCGATACCCACTTAATGAGCATTTAAATACACACAAATATATGTATTTTTATGTATGTATATATGTAAAGAAAAATTTATCGTCAGCATAATCAGTCAGTAATATAAGAATAACGAAATTAATGAATTTTCATTTCACTGATTTGATACATAATATTTGTATACGAATAGCAACATACACACATTGATACATATTTGTATAAGTAAAAAGTTCATTAAGAAAATTTAATTAAAAAAAAACAAAAAATTTTTTTTTTGTGTGTCGTTTTGGCAATTATATTACATTTAGATAATTAAATGTCACAAAAAATAATTAAATTAAATTTTTTGTTTAAATATCAAATTCAAGGTAAGCAATTCTCATTAACTTACCTAATCACTTCGTACTGGATAATTATAAAAAATTATTATTATATAGTAGTAGTTGTGTATTCCACGTGACGTGAGATAATCCAAATAGATTGCTTTTGTATAATTTTTTTCCGCCGTTTGTTGTTAAAAATATAAATGTTAATAACACAATTTGTTATTAATTTAAACTCCACAATTTTTTTTTTTCAACACTTAACACTAATTTTATACCAAACTTTATAATATTATAGAATTTTATTTCACTTAATCCACTTTAATTTAATAATAGTAAAACACTTTTAAATTAAATAACCACCTTTGGAATTTTTAAAAATATTTTTTTAATTCACTAAACTAAAAATAAATAAAAATAATAAATAATTTAATATTTTTAATATTAACTATGCTCGTTTTATACTAAGTAATATTATATCCACTTGCTCTGACGAGATTAAGATACAGACTGTTTTTGTTTATTAAGTTTTGTACTGGATGGAAAATTAAAAAAAAAAAACAACGGAAAATTCAACAAAAAACACCATTAAGTCTACACACTGCTTTTATATTTTTTTAATTTGTTTTGTTTTGTTGTTTTTATTTTGGTGTGCGATTTAAAATAAAAGCATTTTCTCAATAAAATTAACAAAAAATCGAGCAATATGAGAAAAATACGAAAATTTGGGGAAAATTCCCTATCATTCCATTATTATTGTATTAATCATACTGCTTGATGACTATGGTGATATTTCCCCACCAGAAACAATTTTACATCGTAAAATTATTGTCTCAGGTCGAATACCGTTTCTTTCTATTCATCACACAACAGTTTCCTTTTTGTACTTTACATTTTGTGAAAATCGCACGCGCGAAAATTTAACAATATACACATCCACATTATCCAATTTTACGTTATTTAAAGGTCGTTCACTTCCGATTTATATGTGTATATATAACATAAATATTCTCAAAAAACACTGACAACACTTTTCGTAAGTAACAAAGAAATTCAGGAAAACAAGAAAATTAATTTCCCCTTAAAATAAAATGAAATAAAAAAATATTATTATTTCCTTCACTATAAAACAAACATTAAAAAAAATTAACTCTCTACACTGCGTTTAGGTTTTGATTCAACAACCGCATAAGATAAACTGAATTTTTTTTATTTTCTGTTTTCATTTTCTGTTTTTCCCATCACCAACATCATCGTATAATCATCATCGCAGAGAGTAAACTATGAGATTTATAAACGCAAATACATATACAACTAACGCATTTTCCTTGCTAAAAGGGTATACAATTGGGGAAATTATTACGGCCGTCCTGTTGCCTTGAGTATCCAATGTGGAAATATGTTTTCTCTTTACTCATGCGCTTTATAATCAAAACAATCTATTAAAAGCTACGATAAAAAAAATCATGACGTTACTCCTACTCTTGGAAATCTAATAAGGTAGTTCCCATCATATATTTCATGAAGGGTTGAGAGCAGTGATGATGATCATCAACCGAACAGCGTCCACGGTCAGTGATTTTTTTTCTGTTTAATTCAATTTTAGCTTAATTTGGAACACAACATCATATAAGAGAGAGAGATGCAGTGGTGGCACGGCGAGCAGATGAGATTGGACATAAAAAAGCAAAAATTAATTGACAGAAGCAAGGAACGAGTGAGCTGGTGGGTTGTTTATTTATAGAATTGGCAAATTATTATTATTGTGATGGTTATTTTTTGTTCAAATTAGTTTTTTTTTTTTTCAAAAAATTAGCTGTCTGGAAATTAGACGGGCAAAATGCTGGGCTGTCAGAGCAATTTAATTTTTTTTTATGTGGATCAGCTTTATGATTGATAATTTGATTTATCGTATATTCCAGCTGGATAATTAAAAATTTAGACGATTTATTAAGTAATAGGTATCAATATTTTTCTTCTTTAAATTGCAACATTATTTTTATTATATTATTTTTATCATTATTAAGTAAAACAAAATTTTTTAAGTTACAGGGGCTACACCACTTGCACCACTTATTAATTTTGTACCATTGAAATATGAGACAATTCAATTTAAATTAATAAAATAAATTATCCTACACTTTTTTTCGTAAAATTGTTGCTCTGGTTGGTATATTTGCATACAGAAAGGCATAATTGGTAAAATTGACTTTCATAATACCAGCAAACTGGAGCTTACATAGGTTGCATTGGGTTTATGAAATGTTCTAGGCACTTTCCCAGAGGCTCGCACTAATAAGAAGTAATACATTTGTTTTAGTACGGTCTTAAAACTATCAATATTTTGAGCACGGAAGCGCACGATTGCTTGTTAATATTCAGTTCGACTGACGATTGTCCAATCCAAGAAAAATCGAACATTGCGACAAAAAATCTCAAAGTTTCATATTTAATGTATATTACAGTTCTCAAACATATCCATTAATAAGAAATCTAAAAATATAAAAAAAAAAAAAAAAATTATCTTCAATTTAACTTAATAGACTTTATTATTAAATTCACCCCACTATTAACAAGACAACTGCAAGAATACAAGTAAAGTAAAGAATAAAAAAAAATCTAAAGAATAAGACGACGAAAAAATATTTTTTTTTCTTTTTTTCAGAAATGTATATACAAAACTGATGTTTTGTTTGATAAGGCGAACAGAGTATGAACGTACGTACGTTGTAATATGTACGACAAGTAGATGAAATTCAATTATAGTAAAAAATGGACATTTGCAAAAGATGAAAAATAAATAATGTCTCTGGTGGTATGGACATTTTTTGTTAGTGCTGGATTTCCCATCTTAGTTTGTCAGAGTATTCAATGTAGCATAAAAATTGATTCAGAGTAAATATGAAGAAAGAATGAAGAGTTTTTAAGGAGAACATGAACGTATTTAAAAGAAAACAACTTTTGTTGCTAATTATATCCGACATTTTTTATTTAATTTTATGATTCAATTCATTTCAAGCATAAAAATTAGGAATAAGTATCGCGCATTAAAATTTACAGTTTATAATGGGACTAAAAATCTAAAATTCTTTAAGGAATTATCCCTACCTATATTATGTAGATATATTAGATGAGAGAAACCAGCAACAATAACAAATAAAGCTTTCCAGACAAACTTGAGAACTTAAATACAATTTCTTTAATTAATTAAATTTTAGTTCTGAATTCTTTTTATTTTTTGCTTTCGAAAAACATTTTCAATTTTCACATAACTGCCTCATACCATCCGAAAACAATAACCTAACCCACTCTTTACCAAAAAAAAAATTCATAGAATTACCAACAATTTTTCTGTATACATTTTTTAGTTATGTTGGCAAATAACAAAACTATATAACATACTGTATATACGGCTAGTATAGAGAGATAGAGAGAAGATATGGCAAAAAAAGAAAAGTAATAAAATTAATTAAAATTGAATATAAAATAATAATATCCAATTAGTGTTCATTCATTCAACTAACACACAAAATTTATATAACCAACAAAATAAAATTTCCTCTTCATCCTCTTTTCCAAAATCTCCTCCGCGCGACATCATACCTCTCATCCCACATAACATCTTGTGTATACTGTATATGTACTCCATATGAGTATGTATGTTGTATATGAAAACATACACAAATCATTTTCCATCATGATAATAACAGCAACAACAATAATATAACGAATTTTCATTCAATTCAATTTTCATATCACACAAAAATAATGTGAAAAGAGATAAATATGTATATGTATCGAGAGAATGAGAGACAAAACGTTGATACAAAATGATGATGATGGTTATGTGATGATGATTATACAAATGAAAAAATGAAGAGGAAAATGTATGTAATATAGTATGTTGTGTCGAGCTCTACATATGTATAGGGGAAAATAAAATGCTTTTATTATTACGATTATTTTAATGGAAAATTTGAGAAAATGTTTTTGTTTAGTTGTTGTTTTCTTTTAAGTGTTTGTTTACATTTTGGTTCTGGAATGCATTTTTGTGTAATGATAGTGATGGTTAAATTCTATATAGGGTGAGTTTGTAAAAATACTGAGTGATCTGATATCCTAAGAATAATTAGAAACTATTCTTAAAAATGAATATCGTATATTAAAGCTTAGTGGTTAAAGGTTTGGTCTTTGAAATGAAAGGTGTCATATTCGAACCTCAGTCATCACACGGTATCTCATTTGTCTCTGTTTGAAATTCATTCTTATAACTTATTCGCTCTTATCACCACCAGAAATGAGGAAAGAATATGATGAGTAGAATACTCGTGTGAATAGGTTGATTGAAATTTAAAACGCTTGAGATGAGTAACTCAGAATTTCATTAAAAAACCAAATCCAAGTTCATAGCTTCGAAGAATACAGAACAAATTTTAAAACTTTTGTTCGTTGAAATTCGATAACTAAGAATCTTTAATTCAAAATTTTCAAAAGATTTCCAAATCTCTTCAAGTCTCTCATAATTTTGAACTTTTTTATAAGATTTCTAGGGTTAGAGGCCAATTGCTTACGATGAACGTCACTTATTGTAGTAGTTATTAGATGCGTAATTTCAAATTGAAAGGAATAAGAAAAATGATGTTTGATGTCAACATTAACAATACCCCAATATTTAAAAAAAATAACAACAATAATTCAGCATAACTTAAAAAATCATAAACAAAATGAAAAATTTAAATCTACATATCTCCTAGCAAGCTTATCAATTACTGCATCTAAAATCTAAATAAAATAACCGTGTCTTAGATATTGCAGATTTAATTGAAAATATCGCTAGATTTTTTAACCCGAAATAGCTAGTTGCATTCCATCAATTATAACCACATTTGATCACATTAATAGATTGATAAAAAATTATATTGGGAACAGCCACTCTACCACAATTTTCTTGTTGATGCAGATAGATGGTTTATTGAAAAAGGAACGTCCAGTACGCATTAGGGAAAACATTAATTTTGAAAACCTTTCCGTTTTATTAATGGTTTAAGAGATACCTACTTTTTGGTTGGTAGCCCTAAGGCAATGTCTTCTGGCTTCCCTTTACCTAGTTATGCCGCTGGCGACTGTAGTTATCGAAAATGTACTGCGTATGAGAGAGAACGAACAAGTCAAATAAAAACTGCATAAAAGAAAGTAAATCGAAATTATAATTATTAACAATTATTAAATAATTACAATCTTATATTCAGCTCAAAACATTTTTTAATTTATTCCAACTACCTCTGCGGTTCAAATTTAAGAAGGCAGAGTAGAATACAGCTTGGTGTGACGTAGCTATTTACTAATAAGGAAATATCAATCAGCCAAAACATTTCTTCAGTATTTTTTTTGTTGTTATCTATACTATAATTAATAATATTGATTGGAAGATGTTACTCGAATTATTTATCATATTTAAGTCGGCGCTCCTTATAATTTGCAAAAAAATTGAACAATGTGATCTAATTAATTTTAATCAAGCATATTACTATACGATTAAATTTCAATGTTGGAAACCACTTCCCATAATCAAAATGATCCCCAATTTATTAAAATATAATTCATAAATATTTACCGATTATTTTATTTGAGGGCAGAGGATACCGTCTAAATTGCCTATGGTATAATAAAATGTATGTATTTTATTTAGTTTTTCTACTATATTCTTCATAAACTCCCGGTTAGACTTTCCTTCATCGACGGAATATTTAAATTAAAACAACTTTATTTATTTATAATTTGGCCCTTTAAAATCAACTACAGACACAAAAGCAATGTAATTGAAATTCTTTCTGTTCTCTTATTGACAATGGGAGTTTTATTTATTTTACCAGCTTAAGGAAATAATACAATTTGTTGATGGCTGGTAATATATTTATTAGGGGAGTAATTAAATACAGGAAATATTACAAACTAAATAAAAATAGTTTGTTATAATTTACTGCGGCTGTTTACTTAAACTTTCATTCCAACAAGAAGCTATTTAATAAGCTTAATAAGCGACATAGATCGTAGACGAATAATTTTGATTTATGATTTTCCTATTCAATTTTCAAATAGAAAATAAGGAATCGGTTAAAAAATCCAAAGCTCAGAGATTATTGTAGCAACCAACAACAACACATACATAAAAAAAATATTATTTAATTTAGAATTGAAGATAATCGTAAATTGAATTGTTAGTAAATTTCTCATAAGTTAATAATTTTTTCATCCACATACACAAAAACTGATGGCTTGTAATGTGACGGAGGACTCCTCGATATATGATCCATTCAATCATCCATAAAATTAACCAACTGATTTTTTAAAAATTTAGTACAACAAAAAAAAATATGATTGGAATATTATATCTTTCTGTCGTTCAAAAATTCATTCGTTCGATTTATTTATTTTATTTTTTTTTTGCCTCGCTTAATACTTTTCCATCTTTTCCACGACTACAAAATTTCCCGTGTGTTTTTTTTTTTTAAATTTTATTTTATACATCTGAAAATTCCACAAACTACCACCACTTATCGTTTTAGTTGAATCTTTTTTCCGTTTTTCATTTTTTAATTTTGTGTGCGGAAAATATGGGAATAAAAATGATGATGATGGTGGTTCATGATGATGATGATGATGATGATGATCGCAGTAATAGAAAAAACATAAAATAATAAACGAAAACGTAATGGAGAAAAAAGAAAATGTGGAAAATTGAATATAACGTCTGTTACCTAATCCGATGATAAATGATTTTAAATCCTGATATTACAGCAATATGCTTATTTCAATTATTGTACCAAATTTTCAATTCTTTTTGTCTTGCCTCTCGTGGCTGTGAGTATAAGTGTATATGTGTGCAATCATTTTCCTCTTCGATTTTTGTTTGCCATTTTAATGTTATTATGTATTATTATTTTTTTAATTTCGTTTTTATAAGATATTTTATTTTATTATTTAAATTAAGTGAGGGGAATGATAATGGATTTTGAATAATTTTATTGTATTTCAGTGATTTCACTCGATCTTAATTCGATTAAGAATTAAATCCACCTATGTTACTTAAGAATTTGGCATAATATAAATTGAGATACATCGGGCATCTTAATGTTTACGTCTCTTTAAAAACATGTATGATTGCTTTGTATAAATTGAACTATAAGAAGGGTAGATAGACTATTACCATAGTAACCTAGATTATACAAAGCCATTGTCTAAAAAATGAAGCATTTTATTTAGAAATTCCTGAAGTTTGGTTTCAGTTTGGAATTAACTAGTGTACTTAGTACGTTAGTACAACATTTGCCACAGTACCACACAATGTGGTACATAAGGTCGCCCTACCCTAGACTCGAAGATGATTGTACCTTAAACTTCTATTTTATCACAGGATCAGGAATTTATTACATACCATTAGTATCTTAACAAATACAACTATCGAGCTTCAAGTAAGCGGTTCAATTCGTTTGTGTTAGCAATTTAAAGCTTTTGTTCAAGTTTTTCCGTACAAGTTTTGTTTTGTTAATTTGCTTCAAATAATTAATAAATATAATTTAATAATTATTTGAAGCTTAATAATAATAATTTTTTAAATTACAGTTGATAAAACGACCGGGACAGAGTAGACGGGAAACGAGCGGTGCGTCGGAGAACCTAGAGATTCATAGCCACTGTCTGACATAACCGAATAAACAGGACTTTTATTACATCTGTTCAAAAACATTAAATCTTCCTTTTCCAAAATTTGCAAACGTAATACACAATTGAATAAACATTAGTAAATTCCTATTTTAATTTAAAAACAAATTAAATCTTCCTTTTCCAAAATTTGCCACCGTCGCCTGTCAAGTAAGACAGCTAAAACCAATTCTAGCATTCTATAAATATATATATCTACAATTCTAGCATCTACTTTATCGACCAATTTGAAATAATAATAATATTCGAATAACCAATCAAATGAACTATATGCTTTTGTTTTATTGAATAATTTTTTTTTTTTTTGAAAATTTTCAAATATAGTTCATTCCATTTAGTGCCGTGTACCTACAGGTGAGTTTGTTATATATTTGTATAATAGTTAATTGTGTTTTTTTTTTTTATAAATTGTTTTAATGGTGGATATTGCATTATCAAACTTTTATATATGTAATTATATCGTTTTACAAATAAAAATAATGTTATATTTAATTTCAATAAGCTAAATATAATTGAATTTTGGTTGTAATAAAAATTATAATATATAAATGTGATAATATAATAATCGCCATATATAAATTTGTATGGCCATCACGTTTTTTATTTAACTTATTACTGGCATTATCATTTTATAAATCAGTGTTGTTCAAATCGTTAAAATGTTTATTTATTTTTTATATTGCCGCTTAGATCTTGCCTTATTCAATCTAATCTAGTCGTGAAATTTATAACATTGACTATAAATTTTGGCCTAAAGTGAAATATTTTCTGAGTATGGAGTTCAACAAAAAATGTCAGCACATGAATTAAATTGTTTAGCTTACATATATTCAAATATTCATCTGGCTATACGTTATCAAATAATTTAAAAAAAAACAAAATAAAATAAAGTTAATATAATATTTTTTTTTTAATTCTAGCATCTACTTTATCGACCAATTTGAAATAATAATAATATTCGAATAACCAATCAAATGAACTATATGCTTTTGTTTTATTGAATAATTTTTTTTTTGTTTAAAAATTTTCAAATATAGTTCATTCCATTTAGTGCCGTGTACCTACAGGTGAGTTTGTTATATATTTGTATAATAGTTAATTGTGTTTTTTTTTTTTTTTATAAATTGTTTTAATGGTGGATATTGCATTATCAAACTTTTATATATGTAATTATATCTTTTTACAAATAAAAATAATGTTATATTTTATTTCAATAAGCTAAATATAATTGAATTTTGGTTGTAATAAAAAATTATAATATATAAATGTGATAATATAATAATCGTATGAACCCGACATAAGCCTATTGAATTTAAACTCTTTCCTTTTTCTTCTGTATAATTCCTTTAGGACTGTTCGGCAATTCATTGGAGCTGTTTAAACTTCAAACTGTAAATTTTCAATTGCGACAGAAAGATTGTTCTGGCAGCTCTGGAAGTATGTGAAAAAATTCAAAAAAGAAAATTTTTATTAAAATGGAAAAATTTATGATACGAAAAGGTACGTGATAATTATTTAATTTTTATTTTATATGTTTTTGTGTGCAAAGCCAAAAATAAATAAGTGTGGCCGGAAGAATTCATTTGTTTTTCTTATCAGAAAATTTACTGTTTTCGTTTATCTTGGCCGATGGCCAATAAGCATGAGCAATTACAATAACCTGGTTTTGCTTTTCAAGCCCATTGAATTTAAGCTCTTTCCTTTTTCTTCGGTATAATTCCTTTTGGACCGTTCGGCAATTCATTGGAGCTGTTTAAACTTCAAACTCTAAGTTTTCAATTGCGACAGCAAGATTGTTCTGGCAGCTCTAAAATATTTTTTTCGAGTTTTAAATCGAATTTTCTGTAAATTAATTTCAAAATAATTTGTCAACACATTTTCATAAATCTCAAACGATATATCGCCTGAAATGTTATAAATTGCTAATTTTCCTACTTTTGAACATCGAAATGTAACAAATATAATTCTTTTGAATGTTGAGATGTTCAGAAAAGATTCTTATAAGCTTTCGTTTGTAGATCTTAAGCAATATTACGTCGATAGAAAAAAATTTATTCAGTGATTGTAAGACGCATCTGTTGTTTTAGTAGTTCACATTTGACATTGATCCTGTTGTTTTAGTAGTTCACATTGATCCTGTTGTTTTAGTAGTTCACATTTGACTATTTTGTTTGCACTTGAAATATCTTTGAAAATAAATAGATATCTTGATTTTTTTATTGTTTGCATAATATTTTCATATTTTCCAAAGTTAGTTTGCCTTAATAATTTTGCAACGTTAAAAATATTTGTTTGTACTTTTTCCAATATTACTACAAAATTATTTGTACCCACAAATTTGTTCTCATTATTATTTGTGTAATGTAAATTTCATTAAATATATATAACTTGGTTATTGGGATTCGAATAACGGATTCAAGGATGTTATTGAATTCATCCGACCATAACAATATTGTTGGAAATTTTGACCACAATTTAATTGCAGACAACTTACCTTTTGCTGCTTTCTGATCAATTTCAGTTTTAAATCCACCAGTGAATATTATATAAAAAGTATAAAAACAAATATATTAAAATAATGTAAATAATAAATTAAATTAAAAGTTTGTTTTGGTTTTAATATGAAATACATGGCCCTGTTTTTGGTTACACACAATCATGCTGCGGATACTCCTGACCAAATACAATGGTGGGCATGATTGTTGGTGCAAAAACAGAGCCGACTGACGGGTTATCGCCGTGTGCGTTATATCTATCTGTGTCCCATTTTTGGGACAATCAGGGGGATATAGCGATGGCGATAGAACGGAGTCGGTAGTCAGTTGTTTGCTCCTAAAAAAATTGATTGTTAAATAATATTTGAAATTAATTTATCCTCTTTTCGTGAACTTCCAACAAAATTCCAGAACCAAGTAGCGATTAAAAGAAAATGCCGAAAAGAAAAACAGATGATGGTGACATAGAAGATGAGAGATCTACCGTTACTGTAAAATGTGGATTACAATCACGATGCCAACAACAGAAAATTTTCAACAAAATACAAGAAGATGTTGTAGAAATGTCCTCGTTATTTGTAGAGGCAAGCCGGTACATTCATTTTTCATTAATGAAAAAATGGGCAAAAGGCGAATTCGATAAACTAAAATTTCTAGATTATTATTATGCTTTATTGGCGGGAAGCAAAATTAAGTACGAGTTAGACGAAGATTATGAAAAATTACGCGAAAAATATAAATTGCCCAAATACAATAAAAAATATAAATCAAATTTATTTGTTGCGAATGCACAACAATACGATTTTATATTCCATAACAATATATGGATGCATTCATATTCAAGAGTTAAAAAGTTTTTGAAAACAAGCAAGGAAAAAGATTTATTTGGAACATTAGATTATTTATTTAACAAAACATCCACATACATTCCGAAAGAGGAACTATTGAATTTAATGAAATTAAAATTAAACTGGAACGGTGAATGTTTTTATGACATACAAAATAAATTAAGGTATACAAAATATATATATTTATTTTATAATCTGCAAAGGTATAACGAAATGCAGAACCTTAAAAATTTTTCATTAATACCCGTGCTTAAATTTGGAAGACACCATATTCGGTATGATTCCCTTGCGTTATGGCAACTCTTGTGTTCCGTTGATTTGTTTAAAGGTAAATGGTCTACTTTCGAGAAAGACAAAGAATGGCGAAAATATTTTAAGTTGCCGGAAACCAAAACAAAAAAATTTACATATTCAATAATGACAGATGGTGTGGCGGTGAGTTTTATAATGAAAAAACCAAAAATTCCTTTTCGGCCAAAAAAGAAGAAACAAATTGATCTAGACAAAGATTTAAATTTACAAAATATAAGAAATAATTATAAAAATTATGATGTAAAAATAGGTTTGGATCCAGGCCTAAAACTTATATTTGGAGGAGTTTGTAACGGCGAACCATTAAAAATAAAAAGTTCAATGTTTAGAGAAATGACGGGAGTACATAAACGAATTTATAAATTAAAAAAATGGACGCCCTCGTCATTCACGGACGAAATATATTCACCCATGTCTGGAAATTATCAAAATTATACGGATTTTCAACTGTCCAGATTTTCCTCTAGGCAAAAGGAATGTGGACAAAGAAAGGTGGCCCGGCTCAAGCTACAGAAATTTATATGCGTTGAAAAGGCGAGCCACAAAATTGCAAAAATTATAATAGGACCAGTCAAAACAAGAGCATTAGTTGTGGTTGGCAATACAAGGATTTCCGCAAATTCCCCTATGAAAGGATACGTGAGAACACCACAACCTAATATTTTAAAAGCGTTAAATAAAATCTCTGATGTTTTGGAAGTATGTGAGTTCAGAACAACGAAATTATGCTCTAGTTGCTACAGCGTTCACAAAAAGTCAAAAGCTCCACATAGGTACCAATTTTGCAAAAAATGTGGTATCATGTGGAACAGAGACGTGAACGCTGGCGCTAACATTTTATATCTAGGAGAACGTTTAATTACGAAAACTCAAAAACACCAAAATTTTAACCACGATACAAAATTACCGCCAAATTAAATAAAATTATCCCCATATTAAACAAAATTACCGCCTATTTTTGGATTTGCTGTGCCACCATATCTTTAATTATGTAAGTATTATTATTTTATAGAAATTATATAAATGATAATAATTTAAATATTTGTTTGTATACAGGAAAATTTTATAACATGCAGATGTCGCTGCCGTAACAATTGGATATTCCAGCCGGATTCAAGATATGAAGAAACACACCCGTCACTATCAAGTGAAATTTATTACCTACACACATATCACTAAAAAAACATACTAAATTATTAAATATTCCCATTTTACGGCCTATTTTTGGATTTGCTGTGCCACCATATCTTTAATTATGTAAGTATTATTATTTTATAGAAATTATATAAATGATAATAATTTAAATATTTGTTTGTATACAGGAAAATTTTATAACATACAGATGTCGCTGCCGCAACAATTGGATATTCCAGTCGGATTCCAGCCATCACTAAAAAAACATACCAAATTTAAAATATTTAAACACATATCCCCAAGTTAAATCTAATACTTTGGGGTGATCCACCTATGTAACATAGGTGGATTAGTAATCTGTACTATCAATATGTATATCCTCTAATTGAAACAATACTAAAAATATAGGAGTATTGTTTTAAGCAAAATTGAATCTCTTATAAATTTATTTCGTACATAAAACATATAGTATTATAAAACATCCAAAAATTGATATAAGAATGAATTGAATACTTTCTTAAGATGGGGTTTTGTGTTTTATATTGCTTAAATACGAATAAATCACTCCAAATACATTCCATATGTAATACATTTTTTAAGATATATATTTTATATGTAATATACAAGTTACACAACGTACATACCGATATTCGTACATACACATATCCTTAAAATATTGACTACATACAAAATTCATTTCCCTTAAAAGCATTTGAGTGTCCATCTCTTCATTTTCTCATGTATAGTAGAACAAAATCTTTGGTTTTCTTTCATTTTGACTATCGTCTATTTTCATTTTGTATAGTTTTTCTTTATATTCTGGGTACCATCATAATATACATACATATATGTATATAACGTAAAACGAATGAATAAGAAGAAAATATATTTAAAAGATTTTAGATTTTGATTTCAATTTTGTTTTTATTTTTTGGAAATTTAATGGTATTTATTATGGATAAATAAAGTTTATTTGTTAAAAAGCTTTTCAAGCTGACGGAGAATTATTTAGAATTTAATCGTCGTTACGAACCGTACGACTACATAATACATACATTGTTTGTGTATTATAACGTAATATTGTGAAGAGCTTTTATTTATACATACAATTGACATAAACTTTAAATAACTCACCTGATCCCTTATTAAACTTTGACACAAGGCACAGAAGTTTGGCATGTACCGTTTGTACATAATATTCCGACTGTATGTGTATGTACATGCGAATATGCCAAAAACTAAACTTTTCTCTAAACGAGTAAATTTTCTTTACGAAATTAAACATTTACATATTTTTTATGGCATAAAAATGGTAAATAACAGCCATCCATTATTATAAATAATATTTTCTTTTATATGAATTTTGTATACAAGAGCACAGTACATTATTGTTCTTCAGTTTTTCGGTACTATACATTTTTAAGATTAAGGAGAACAAATTTTATTTTATAAATTACATTTAAAAGTTAAAATTTAAGTTAAAATATTAATTTGACTTTATATACAACCAAGGATGATTTAATATTCAATAAAAATATTTTAAGCACTTTGTTTGGGGTTACAAATTTTATTTTATATGTATCATAACTAATAGTTGCAGTGGATCATAACTAATAGTTGCAGTCCTGTCATTATAGTTCTTCATAGTAATTTTATATTTAAAGAATTCAAGAAATAACGAAATTTCCAAGGAAATTGTCAAATTATTACAAAGACTTTAATTATAGACAAAGACACGAAACAAATAGTGAATATAATTAAAAATAATTTTCAAGCCAACATCAAAAACTGTGGATAAGTTCTATAAAATTAATTCTGTTATCCTCAGTTAAATAAATTTCAAAGTTTCAGCTCAGTAGAAACACAGAACTTTAACTATACTAAATTTGGTTCCTTTCTCACCGCAGTAATATTTGCCGTTATGAAATTAAATCTTTTATTGTGTATTTTTTTCTCATAACTTTTAAACATTTATCGTAATATATAATTGGTTGCATTTCCACTTAATTTAAAATCTTTAATTAAATAAAAAAAAACAACAAATAACAAAAAGAAAATAGAAATATTTTGTTGTGTGTACAGTTTAAATATCTGGTAAGGGGTGAATTGAAGCGGGTAGAAAAATTATTACTGGTAATTCTGTTATATATTTTAGTTGTTGCTATTTTTAATGAAAATTAAAATGATGATGATGATTTTTCTAAAATTGAAAAAAAAAAAAAAAAAAAAAAAAAAAAATTAATTTGGTAATCAAATTAATTAAAATGAAAGAATATATGTTTATGTCAGGATAATTAATTTTTTTTGTTTAGTTTTGTAGAAAGAGAAAATTTTGTTTAGTTTTTCTTATTTTATGAAGATGAAAATTTTATGGGAATATTCAATTTTAGTTTTGTAATTAATTGTGGTTTAACAATATTTTTTTCTGTTTGTTTATAATTATAAAAAAATATTGCAAACAAAGTGTTTTGGAAAATTTTTTGGAAAACAAAATCTTAAACTTTGGAAGATTAAAAATCGACTATGTAGGCATTTAAGTACATAAATATTGCAATAAATTATAATTTGCAATTGACAGAAATCAAATGCAATGGACGGATTGAAAAATAAACTGATTTGAGGTATAGCGAAAAGGGGTTAGTATAAAACAATAGTGAAAAGAACGTTAGTAAATTCGTAGCGACGCCTGAGAATACGCCTCAATGTGCAAATCCCTAGACAAAAGAAAAAAAATATTTAAAAATGGGTTTAAATGCCCTACGCCATTAGCAACTTCTCAAATGCTTTTCGTCGTTAATTTAAAAGACTTGGCTTGAGAAATCCATTGACCGCTTTATGGATATATTATGCTGCAATTTGAATCGGTACTTAAACGTATTATTAAAAGATAAGTATTAGCTTCACGTTTAAACATTATTAATTAAATTAATCCTCTTATTCAGCTAACGAAAAAAAAAATCCATAATTGATTATTAATTTTAATGAGACCAGACAAGGTAAATTTAACAAGGCAGTAAGAAAACCACTTTCCAATTATTTTCTTTTATTTTCCGCTTATTATTTTCATTCTGCGATACCGAAATTTGTGCACGGAACCTACATACGAGTATATAAATATATAGATATAATAAAATGTGTATTTCTGTTTTTCTGAACCTATATACATACATTATGTACACCAAATAAATTTTGGATATTAAACCATAAAATGAAATGATTTAAGTAAACAACACAAATATATGTTTCTTCTTTGTATACATTTTCCTGTATTTACGGGTGTAACAAAAGCACACACAAATATAACACTAAAAGCTCTTTGAAACTTTTATATTTTTCATAACTTTTTCCAGTTTTTTCTTTCATTTTTTAATCACAGAAATGCGTTTTATACGTTATTTGTTTTTCCTTTTAACCGTGTGTGTGAAAATTTATGGAACAAAAGACAGAATTATTTGTATTTTTCATACGTGATCAGTAGGTTTTGGTACATATACATAATATGAGGGAGCTAGCTGGGAGAAATTACTGTGTACACAAACAAATTGGGGTGGGTACATATTTTTGTTTTGTTCCACTTTAGCTTTCTGTATCGGAGCTGCTGCTGCTGTGCCTTTTGTTATTCAATTCAAGTGGGAAATTTTGAAAAGTGAGTTTTTTTGTTGCTATTGTAGTTATATATTGGAGTTTTTTTTATAGGAATTATCAATAAGTGATGTAGTAGACAATAAATAAAAAAAATTAGGTCTATCCGGTTCCTCGGACAATACTTTTCCCGCAAACCTCATCAAGTACAAATTTATTTATATTTCACCAAACCAACTATTTACTTTTGTCAATATTTTTCTGTTTTAATGAGAAGGGGCAGTATTTAAACGATGCCACGGGCTTTCCTAAATTTTGACACTCCTCCCTTAAAACAGTAATTTCTCTAGTATACTGTTGAAAATCCTTAAGAATTTAAATTACTCCATTCAGAGCACATCCACAATATTCACTGAAGATTTGTGTCGTTTTTTGAGATCAGAATATTATGTGAACAACGTAGAAATAAGCAGCAAATCCTACTGCCTCTCTCCATAATAAATTGTCATAAACATTTATACATATACGAGTTTTAATACCATGAGAATTTATAACTAGGAAGTAATACTCTTAGAGAGAGTTCGTTAAAAATTTATCGACCAACATGTCGTTGAAACTTTAATCAATCAATAAAACGCTACAGCAAGTATTTAGATTTGAAACCTTACTAAATAATTTTATTATGAAATATTCATGTTAATATTTGCCATAAGCAATGTATTGCAGGTACATTAAGAAACGTAAATTTGATATAACACGGTAACCTATTCATTATGACTTAAAGACACATATGAACAATTGTTGGAATTTGCAAAGTGTATAACTGTAGAAAAATATTTCTTCAAATATTTTGATATTACTCCGGAAAACAGTTCAACAAAAGTTTTGTTACTGTTTTCTTGTTAAAATTGCCTCACGGAATGCTTCAACTGTTTTCGAGATTTGTAAACAGGTAGATTATAACCATTAACATAGATGGGTTATCGTTATTGCTGTTTTTGAGAAAATCTATTTGGCAGTTTCCTATTCCACTGCAACCCCTTCTATTTTCGACCCGGATGGACCGAAATTTAACACGAACTGCTAGTAACTAAAACCTATTTTTGCGCAAAATTTCGATGCAAACTATCAATGCTGGTAAGAAAGAGAAAAACAAAAATGTTTGCCGGAAACGGACATGACATTTTTTTATCGATATTTTGGAGTCCTGTGGCCCTACGCTGGCTATTCCCTGGGAATTGGGAAAAGGGGAAAATTATTGCTATATTTCCAAACATCAATAATTTCCAATTTTTAATTCACCAATACCCAAAAGTGTATTTCGGCATACAATTGAGAAAAATTTGCAATGAGAAAAATACTATTTCGAATGTTGCAGCCGTCATTATTTAAAAGTTTTATTTTATACATATAAAATAAAAAATTTACCGATACTAAGTTGTAAATAAAATAATAAAAATACACAAAACAACCGGATCTTCTAATTCCCAAAACGAAATTTAGGGAAAAATAAATGTCAAAACTGGTAGAATATTGTCAAAATAGTTAAATTCCCAATTTCCAGGGAATAGCCCGAATAGAGTAATCTAACTCGTCGAGAAATTTAAAAATCTGGGGCAACATATTTTACGATTAAAATACTTACCCATTACAACTACGTTAAAGTGGGAAAAGTAAAAAATGTATATACCATATACTCTTTAGATGATTAATTTTCCATATAAGCATCTAGCGCTTTATATTATAATGGTTGAACGCATTCAAATGGAACATTATTTAGTTTTCAACACTTTTCAATACTTCAAACAAAAACACGCGTCAAATTATTTTCAATTTTATATCACATAATATCTAAAAAGAACCGTCCATAAAATCTTTCTCGAATAACCGCAATCATCTTGCAGAAACATAAATTCAATTTAAAATATAAAAACAACTAAAATTAATATCCTGTTCAAATTGATTTCTTATTTTGGAAATACAATAAATTCCATTCCCATTTTTATGTATTTATAATATAAGACAACCAGCAGTAGCATCAGTAGTAGCAGATCCTTTTTCTCTTTATTTTTATTTTTTAAAGGTAACCATAATAAAAATCAAATCAAATCATAATATTATCCTTATAATAAAATAAAAAATTATATTATCCTATATCATCCTACAAGCTTTATACCTTTAACCACCCACTTCTTATATATACATGTATGTATGTTATATTATCAAGCAGTATCCGATACTATTCGTATATACTCAAAATAAGAAGGACCTAGAAAAATATAAACGGAAAATTATTTTTAATGTTCCTTTAAGATAGATTCCTATACTACAACAACACACATCTGTATATTATAACGAGCACCAGCAAAACTGATAATATGAACATAAATTTTTGTTTATCCCTATTATAATTTAAAAACAAGTCCTGTATTTTTGGTACCATATACTAGAATGTGCCTCGAAAAGCCAGGGAAATAATAAAACAAATGAAAAAAAAAAAAATGAAACAGTTACAAATTGTATTCGTTGCGCTATTTTGGCATTAGCCCGAACTTTGTTATCGAAGTTATAAATTTCCCACTTGTTAGATAAAATAATTGATTGTTGAGCTAGTCCAGTCATAAAAATTCACAAATAGGATATTTTTCATTCTTTTTTACTTGTATGAATCTACGTTCTTTAAATCGAAAACATCTGTGCCCTGTTTGATAAGAAACGCTATTAACTACAAAAAACGCATACAGTAAATTTATTCTCAATTCTGTATAAGATTTTGTTATTTTGTTTTTGGAAAATTTGCAGTAAAATTGAATATTCTTTTGATTATAAGGAAATGGAAATGTACGATATTATAAAAAAAAAAAAAAAAAATCACACAAAAAAGCTTTTAACACTTTCGAAAAATAAAGAAATATAAAACATAAAATCATAATGTATTTGAACATATGTTTTATGCATTGCGACCAAACCATATGTGATTGCAGATATCATATATCTTGAAATCCGTATAAATACAAAAAAAAAATATATAAAATTGATAACGAATATTTTATCTGTAAATTCAAAAGGGCAGAGGTGAATAAAGTTTAGATATATTAGAAGGAGCCTTGCACCAGGTATTTTTAAAATAGTGTTGGCAATGATATATTGCTGAATTAGTTTTGAATTTGTACTGCTGGCCAATTTCTACGTACTGCCACGACGTTGAAATACAATCTTTAGTTGGCGTGGAAACAATAATATAGTTTAAGACATTAACTTCGGGTTTCTATTATATTGGAAACCAGATATTAATCTGGTTTCCAATATAATAGAAACCCGAAGTTAATAGGATAATAGTTTATAATAATATTTGAATATACGTTCTAGTTTTTAAAAATATAATAGGTAGCAAATTGTAATTTTAACAGTGCAAACTGCAAACATGATAGTATATATGTAGATTTGTTTAAATTCTAATTCATTTTCATTTTTTTTCTTAAATTAAATTTTTTCGTGGTCATAGTTTTAACGTTAACATTTATTATTCTATTTCTTTGAGTATTATTAAATTTACCACGTAATTATAAATTCAAACAAAATAGGGGTTACACCCAAGTTCCTAAACAAAAGTTTTTAGAACTTTTTTAACCAAGTGATGGAAAGGCGATTTCCCAGCAGTCGGTTCTCGCCGCAGACCAAAAACCGAATTAATTAGTAATAACAAAAACCATTATTTGTAAAATTATTCATTGGGCTGACCAACTACAAAGTGTACGAATAAGTTAAAGGGTCGATTCTTAAGGCTTCAGTAGAAGCACGGTGAAGGTCAGTTTGGCTTCAAATTTTTATATTTAAATATATGTATATTTAAATTAAACCAGCTAATGTTATCAGCTAATTTAAAGTATTGCCTTCAACTCGAGTTATGAGGATTACAAGCAGTTTACCAATTTTAAATGAAACCACCAATAACTAATAATGCCTATATTATGTTTCGCGGTCTCGCTTAAAAAATAGGGAAAATTGTGTCACATGCTATATGTCAATTTCTTGGTTTAATCATTAATCTAGTTAATCCTTTGTGCTACAATAGACTCTATATGACGATGTTACTTCGTCATTCAGTTTATGTATAGTGACTAGTTAAAATGAAATGCTCCTTTAGTGTACAACTATTCACAACTAAACCGAAGCGTAATGGGTTAATTGCTTCTGTTTCTTTTGACGATTGGTAAAATTTATTTTCAAATTTAGTTTGTACATACCATGATGCCCAGTCCACCTCTTAACTAATTTCCAATTCATTCGAACAAAATTAAATTTTTTTTCTTTGAAAAGACTTTATGTAATTTTTCGAATTTGAAGATGGACATTTCTCTATGTTGACCGTTAACTATAAAGAAAAGCAATAAAACGAATAACAGAAGATGAAAAAATGAAAATGAATAAATAATTTTATTTTAAAATTTGTCTGGAATTTTTATTGGAAAATTTTAATAATACATGTTTTGTAGAGTGCGCGAGCTTACCAAAAGCACATAATCGAATATCGAATATATGTATAGTCGAATGATAGTTTTTGTTTATAAATTTGTATTACAAAGTGTAAAATTTGCTTTGAAAATCTATGGAGCGCTACGCGCTTCCCAATATGAAAAAAAATATTAACGTAAAAATATCAATTTCAATTTATATTAGTTTAATTGCAATTTCTACACAGATGGAAAATATTAAATTAATTTTTTTATTAAGTAATTTGTATTTAATTGGTTTTTTTGTGTGCTTTCTGTAATTGAAATTGTTTTACGAACGATCTGTGTTAACGAAAGAATTTAATATATAAATTTAGTATCTAGAATTTTAATTATAATTAAATATAATAATAATAATTTTAGCGACAGTTAAATTAAATCATCAAATATAATTAAATTAAAAACAAAAAAAAAATTATAAAATAATAAAATTCTTTATTTAATTTTTGTATCTCGTAATAAGAAAGAAATTCTTTTATAACTTTTTTTTCGGTCGGTTCGGTTGTTGTTCTTCTATGCTTGTGTTGTTTTGTCTTTTAATTTATATTAAAAAGTTGAGAAGAATTATATTTGTTATTTTTGTTTCTAAATGTTTTATAATTTAACATTTAAATTCAGAGAAAAATTTATATTTAATTTATTTATTGCAAAAATAAAAATTATTTAGAGTTTATTGTCGGCTTTTTTGCTCGTTTACATTTTTATGTTTTTATTTAATTAATGTTATGTTGAGATTTTTTGTAAGCGCTGGACAATTGGTTGGTATGGAGTTATTTCAAAAGCATTGGGAATTATTTTGAGGGCCAATTTTATTAATTACTTTCAGCTCTTTTAACTAATCGTTGCCTTATATAGCGCACTAAGCCAATAAGGTGGTCGAGTGTAGCAACACTTACGTCAGTCGTGTGACAGAAAATTATGTTTGACATTTACGAAATCGGTCGCTTTAAGCTTGAACAAAATTGGGAAATACTGAAAACTTTCTTTCAAAGTGGTGAATCTTCTACCCAAACTGTAAGAAATTTACGTGGAAAATTCAGTAGAAATAAAATACCTACAAGGCATTTTGTGGATTGGACTCCTTTGGACTTTTTTTATGGGGAGCCGTTAAGAATAAGTATTGCGTTAACCATCAAGAGACTATCCAAGTCTTGAAAAATCAAACCGAAGTTGCCATTGATGAGATAGGAGCCTATACAACCAAACATATGCTGAAAAATTGGGTTAACAGAATGTGGTACTGTAAGGCCAGCCGTGGCAGTCATTTCAATGAAATTGTGTTCATACTTAATGGCAATGTATACTTTTAAAACAAACCGCTTTAAAAAATATTCATTCGTCTTTGAATTTAAAGCCAAATTAAATGGCAAACATTAGATGGACCGCCCTTTACAATACAACTGGCAAAATGTTAGTCTGTAATATTGAGAAATATGAAAAATTTCATCGTTACTACTTAATTTTACAAAATTTAATAAAATTCTTGATGTAAACTGTTTTGTGAACTAAACTCGCAATATTTGCATGGAGTTGCTGACATTAAATCGTCGAGCAAATGGAATTAAATTCATAAAATATTTTTAAAAAGTAGAATTAAACCTGAAAACAAATTATTTCGAGTTTAATTTCACAATTTTAATATCTTAAAATACAGAGGGCTGGAACCTCATGAAGTGATCAGAACTTCGGTCTTGAAAATTAATTCAACTCCCAATTAACTCCCCTCTCAACCTCCAACTCAATTTACTCAATTTAGCTCGAACCAAGTCTCAACCCTTTGCTCAACTCCACAATCAATGGCCAACCCAATCCCAAAATCCAGTCTTACTAAAAGTTAAAATTTAATTATACTTTTAATAAATTGAAAGGAAACAATATATTTATTAAACCAATTTAATTTTTATTATTTTGACACAAGTCTTTTTATTATATTTTAGATCCCCATTTTTATTCATTTGTGTCACCACGCGATGTGGGCGGCATGTCGAAGATGTCTTCATGTGGAAGATACCGTAGTTCACTGGTTGAATGCATGTGTTCCCAAATGGTATTGTCAACGTTGAGCGGTGTGAAACATTGCATTGGTGGTTGGGTGAACTCAGACGCCAATGTATGTGGGTGATGCATTGTGGCGGAGCACGCATGAGTGAGCCTCTACAAATTCAATCCAATTTAAACTCAACGCCTATTCGTCATCATACAATAGCAACTTACAATCATACCAGCATACGTACCGTCTTACCATCATAATCTTAAACATTTATTCTGTCATTATAATATTCCATTAAACTATCATATGATACCATCGTAATATAGTTTATATGATGTATCTTATCCTCAATCCACCATACCTTCATGCTATCACACCATCATATCATCATAACATCGTATCATCGTACCATCATACCACCACCATCACCATCACATCACCTCACCAAGATACCACCATACCACCATACCACCATACCATCATACTATCATACCACCATATCATCATACCATCATAGCACTATACCAACATACCAACATACCATACCAGTTGGGCATTGATGGTTATGATGGAATATACCGTATAGTAACCGTCACTAAATATTCAATTCCCAAATATTGATAAATATTCATATAACCAGATGTTTTGGGTCAATTCATATGGTAGGTACCCGACCCTCTTGAAGTACAGGTGGTTCCAAAAGCTTTTAAAATCACCGCCATGACCTACAAACAGATAGGCAAAAAAAAATTCCAAATCGGGCAAGCCGTTCTCGAGATACCATGGCTACATACATACAGACATCCAGACAGACGGACGGAAATTTTTTGTTGCTTTTTCATACACAGAGACTTTTATAACGTCGAGAAAAGTGGTTTTGGATCAACCTAATTTTTGGTAATTTTTGACCGGATTTCAATACTTTGGTCTTTTTAGACCGAAGTAAAACTGAACATCTTCGGGAAAAATATGATTTTAGTATTGTTCAGGCATTTATTATTATTCCATACGTAAGAACATGATACACGTGAACTTAGTACTTCATACTTTAGTAATATTTTTATATGTCACATATGTATATCGTTTCTTTAGCGAATCAGTAAGGAGCGTTTCCTGATTCAGCGAATCAGTAAGGAACTTTAAGGAATTTGACGAAATTATTTCCTTAAGTATTATTTGGCTTAGCCGAGAAATTCTTAAAGATGCCAAGGAGGCAGAGCCATCACAAGGAGGACTGACACAAAACTATTAGAAAACGTTTACACAATGTCGCAAAAAATAAATTACATTTTTGAGCGGATATCTGAGTTTAGTTCTAACTTTTATAAATTTATTTGATACCGGAAACACACCTCGATGAATTATTATTATTATTATTATTATTGAAGGGCCATGTGGGTGTTCAGCCACCTCGCACTGCGATCTAAAAGATCTTTTGTGCTTGGACCCTGCTTAATTATCCGTCCAGTTAATATTCAGGCTCTTTATGAAGCTGATAATACTACCGGCCGGTACGTGATACATACTATCTGGGATTATTGCTTTCCCTACTAGATCTTTGTCTGGGCTTATTGCTTTCCATCCTAGATTTGTCTTCCCTCCTAGAATTTACAACTCAACCTCTAAATCGACCGAATAGACGGCTGACCTGACACAGCGTGGTTGCACTTGGAGGGTGCAAAGGCAGAGTTACATTTCAAATATAATTTGAAAGTGAAAAGAAAAATGACGAAAACGGTAAAAATACCGTAGGGCTCGCTCGTTCAACTAAACATTGCCGGTTCTATTTCTTATCCGGCAGTTTATCCCAGTTATTTTATAATTTCGCAGGAGCACAATATTGTGATAAACTGCGCAAAAACTATCAATAAACAAAGTTCAATGACATGAGAATGCAGGAGAAATTTAGTAAAAGATGCATTTATTAAAGTCAATAATCTGATGATCTATATTATATTATACAAGCGGCTGAACGAGTTTACCGTTATATTAACATAGAACACATAGAAAAACAAAAAATAACAAAAATAAATTCAAAAAACATTTTACGTGTATTTTATCATGGACTCCTATATTCGAAAAACTCTGTAATATTTTTGTCGATATGTATATGTAATGAATTTAATTTTCTATGGAAATTCTTCATTTATTTTAAGAAATGTACTACTTGGAGAATGCACTATATAAAACAAATAAAGGAAAAACCCAAAACTTCATATTCATTGTCTTTTTAAATTCAATATACCGTTTCATGTATTAATAAATTTGATAATACTGAGTCTTCGTTATATAGGAGTCCATGATTATATATGCATGCGTATTTTATTTGTATGAAATGAAGTATGTGTAGTATTATTTACATATATACATACATACAAGTTTATTTCACCCGAATAGGAATAAATTATAAATAAAAAATCAGTTGATGCTTAACTTTTGAAGTAAAAGGTTCGTTTATACGTATTGTAATTTTACATTCTTTTGAGTTGAATATTTGTTTTTCCTTAGCTATTTAATTAAGCTTTGATTTGATTTGAATTTAATTTGATTGATCGCTTTCTGCAAATTTTATTTTACAATTTAATTTTGGTCTTACATATAGGCTTTTTATATATACACAATTTGGTTTGATTTGAATTTCTTGATTTATTGATTTTGGTTTTGGTTTTTATTTATATATATAAGCATTTTATATTATAATTTCTATTTCTATAATGGAAAGACGTGAAACAGACCGTCGTTACCGTGAAAAAAACCGTGAGCGTTTAAGAGAACTCCAACGAGCAAGAAATGCGAATCCTAATATACGTGAGTTAAATATGCAACAAAAACGAGCGCGTCTATCAGTTAATTCATTATTTAAAGCAGCTGTTCAGGGTAATTCAAATTTTGTTTACCCCGACTGCTTTAATCTAGGCAATTTAAGTGTCAAATGCTCCTATTGTGATGCAGTTTTTTTTAAAAATGAAAATAAAAGTAGTTGTTGCCACAATGGAAAATTATCGAACTTGCCTACATCAACGGAAAATTTTCCATTTGATATTAAACAACTCTTTGTTGGCACAGACGATAAAAGTAAGAATTTCCGGGAATTTATTAGACAATATAATAATGCGAATGCCTTCTGTTCGATGGGCGCTAACATTGAGCATATGTCGGGAAGTGTATATTCTTTTAAAATATCTGGGGATGTGTATCATCGATCTTCCGTTAATATTCCCATTGATTTTTCCTTGAACTCTAATAATTATCAAGAGCGTGGTGGAGATGTAAGTTATGCTGAATTATTTCTCTACGATACTGATACAGCTGTAAATATTCGAATGAACAATACTGCTAATTCCAAGTGCAAACGTGAAATAATGTCAATAATTTCTATGGTTCTTCAACATGTTTCCCCATATGCTAGCAGTTATAAAAGACTTCGACAGATCTACGAAAATGAATTAGCCGATGCTAATCGAAACTGTCGTCCGCTTAATAGTGTCTCACTAATTTTTACCCGAAATCTTCATGACGACCAAAGGGTATATAACGCACCAATAAATTCTGATGATGTTGCATTAGTTCTTGTGTCAGACCGTGAAGGAAATATTCCAGCTGATATAGATTTCGCTGTTTACCCCAGTAACAGCAGAACATTGAAACGCATAAACTCCCTTTCAAAACATTTGGATCCTATGGTATTTCCACTTTTCTTTCCCAATGGTGAATTCGGATGGACCACCGATATGCATCACAGCAGCGAACATTCTACTGCTGTACGAAATAAAATTACGACCCTCCAATTTTATTCATATAAAATTGCAGTACGTCGAAATGTTTTTAATCCGCTTCATTATGGTGGCAAACTATTTCAACAATATTTGGTGTTTGCCTACGCTCGAGTTGAAGCTAACCGGTTAAATTTTATACGACATAATCAAAAAGCTCTTCGTGTTGAATCTTACAGAGGACTTTTGGATTACGTAAATAGCGATTGTCTTGAAAATAATACCAGAGTTGGTAATATTTATATTTTACCATCTTCGTTTATCGGTGGTCCAAGGTTCATGTCCAAATTGTACCAGGACAATATGGCTATTGTTAGGAAGTTTGGCCGTCCAGACTTATTTATTACTTTTACGTGTAATCCGGCATGGGAAGAAATAAAGTCTGAACTAAAAACTTTCCAAAATTCTTCAGACCGTCCTGATATCGTAACCCGAGTTTTTAATTTAAAATTAAAGGAATTCCTTAGTGATATCGTAAAAAAGCAAATTTTTGGAAATATCGTATCGTATGTTTATGTTATTGAACATCAGAAACGTGGGTTACCTCATGCACACTGTTTATTTACACTCGCTAAGGAATACAAATTCAAAACTGGGGACGATATTGATAAAATCATTTCAGCGGAGATTCCTAATTTAAATGATAACAGACAACTTCACGAGGTGGTTCTTAAACACAATGTTCATGGTCCATGTGGAGAATTTAATCGTAATTCTGTTTGTATGGTCAACGGAATATGTTCAAAGCAATTTCCTAAAGAATTTTTTTTTGAGACAGATATATCTATGGAAAGTTATCCCAAATATAGAAGGCGTCCTCCTTCTAATTTACCAGAACATTTTCCCCGAACGCGAACTAATATTCCTGTTGATAACCGTTTTATAGTTCCATATAATGCCTATTTAAGCTTGAAATATAACGCACATATAAATGTCGAACTATGCTCTACTGTCAAAGCAATTAAATATATCCATAAATACATAACTAAAGGACATGATTGCGCAAGAGTTGGGGTTCAAATTAATTCCTTAAATAATAACTCAAATCAGGTTGAACATGATGAAATATCGCAATATCTAAACTGTCGCTATATAAGCTCACAAGAAGCAGCTTGGAATCTACAAGAATTACCCATTCATGGTCAATCTCACAATACTGTAATGTTATCTGTTCACCTAAAAGATGGACAGTCGGTTTACTTTCAAGAAAATAATATAGAAAGTGCTTTGCGACGACAATCTGCCGCGTGCACCACTTTGACGGCATTTTTTGAGCTTAATCTCATAGACACCGACGCTCATCAATTTTTTTATAGCGACATTCCGAATCATTATGTATTCAAGAACTCGATATGGGAAAAGCGATCAATAAATTCTCATTTTGGTGGAAAAACTATTGGCAGAATAATAGCAGTTTCACCTAGAGATATAGAACGTTACCATCTTCGACTAATTCTTCTCTCTGTTAAAGGTAATGAATCTACATCATTTGAAGCACTAAAAACCTTTAATAATGTAATATACCTAACATATAAAGAAGCAGCAAGAGCAAGGGGATTAATTAATGATAGTAATGAGTGGGAGAACTGTTTATCTGAGGCTCGCGAACATATGTTACCTAAATCTTTGAGATCCTTATTTGTGACTATCCTGACCCATTGCAATCCTGCTGATCCATTAAAACTTTTTAATGAATTCAAAAGTAGTATGATGGAAGATTTTATTCATCAAGGCATGAATGATAGTACAGCTTTTAGTAGTTGTATACTAGACTTAAAAATTCAATGTGAAAAAGTAGGTTTTGATTTTCTTTCAGTAGTAACAATACCAAACATTTCTGAAATTTTGAATATTGCTATTGCTATTATTTTGCCACCTAACATTGCTGACAATAATTTTTGGGAAGCTCTGAATACTGATCAACTTTCAGCAGCATCAGCAGTTTTTTCTTCCGTATTAGAAGTTAATCCACAAAAATATTTTTACCTCGATGGTCCCGGCGGTAGTGGAAAAACATTTTTGTATCTGGCATTGAAGCAGAAGATCTCTGATAGTAATAAAAAAGTAATGTGTGTAGCTTGGACTGGGATTGCTGCAAATTTGCTCCCCGATGGAACGACGTGCCATTCAGCTTTCTCGCTTCCGCTTAACATGGATGTCGTTAAATATCCTCAAATATCCTTAAAAAAAAAACAATTCTTATCATCAATTGACTGCCTTATATGGGATGAAGCACCGATGGCATCAGGTATCGCACTTGAAATTGTAGATTTGGTTTTTAGAGATATAATGAACAGCGATTTACCGTTTGGTGGAAAGGTAGTTGTGTTAGGAGGTGATTTTCGGCAAGTTTTGCCAATAGTAAGAAATGGAAATCGAAGTTCAATAGTGAATGCTACAATTAAGAAATCACGGTTATGGCGGCATTTCCATCCATTATATTTAAAAAGGAATATGAGGGCTATCAGTGATCCTGAATTCAGTGAATGGTTGTTAAATGTCGGCAATGGTAATCAAGTATCTGCCGAATTAAATAAAAAAACACAATATTCGTGTGAAGTGCCAAATAAATACGTCTCACAGGATTTAATTGCTGATGTTTTTGGGGAATCGTTCACAACCAATGATATATCTTCAATATCGCAGTACGTTATATTGTGTCCAAAAAATGATGAAGTCCGAGAGCTCAATGAAGAGGTTCTTGAAAAATTGGTTTCCGAAAGAGCATCCTACTCATCCATTGACACAGTAAAATCTGATGACGGGACATGTGACTCTGACTTGCAAGTTAATTTCCCAGTTGAATACCTAAATTCTTTGAACCCTTCTGGTTTACCTCCCCACATTTTAAATTTAAAGAAAGGTTGCATAGTTATGCTCCTAAGAAATCTTTCCATAAAAAATGGACTATGCAATGGTGTTAGAATGGTCGTGAAGGATTTTAGTCGAAATTGTATTAAAGCGGAAATTATTACTGGGGCACATTCCGGCACAGTTCAATTTATCCCAAGAATTTCACTAAACACAGCTAATGATTTATCTCTACCCTTCAATTTTGAACGTCATCATTTTCCTGTTCGGCTTTCCTACGCTATGACTATAAATAAATCACAGGGTCAAACTTTCAAAAAAGTCGGCTTATTTCTTCCTCAGCCATGTTTTACTCATGGACAACTATATACAGCATTTTCCAGAGTGACTGATTCTGATGCACTCCGAGTTAAAGTTTCGGAAACCCCAAGACAAGGAAAAACATCGACGGGGGTAGTTGTGACGGATAATGTTGTATATAGTGAAGTGTTCCAGTAGAATGTGTGTTTGTTCACAATTTTAAAATACTAAAAAAAAATAAATAAAAAAAATTTAAATAAAAAAAAAATACAAAAAAATATACAAAATTCAGAAAAAAAAAAAAAAAAAAAGAATTAAATTGTGATTGAATTTTTGTTCCATATAAATAATAAAAATTGCCGACCAAATGGCTCAGTAGTTAAAGTTACGGGTTACGATCCTGAGGTGCCGGGTTCGAATCCCAATAGAGGAGAGATGCTAAATGGAATTATGATCATCTGATTAAAATCGGTGATGGCGAGGAACACATCTATGACCCTTTGTTGGAGTGCAGAAATCATGGGCCGACGCACAATTCATGTCTGGCATAGCACTGTACAATGTGTGTGCAGGCGGTCTATGTAAAACGGACCAATATCCGTACGTATTCGATTAGGCTACTGCGTAAGGTAGGGCGTCAAGAGTAAACTGAGTTGGGAGTGCCTCGAGCCCCAGAAAAATTGCACAGAAATAAAGAAACAAACAAATAATAAAATTGTGCAATTGCACAGGGGCCCCTAGTATATTTAAATTACATAAGAAATCAGTTCACAGTTGGTTAAGCTTACGTGATGCTAAGAAAGTTTAAATCTAGCCTTCATATTCTCTACAACTGTCAAATTTCTGCAAGTAGTCTATATTTGAGATGGTAACGTCCGTAGAGAAAATCACCATTAAAAAGATGGGGCTCGAAAGGTTTATGGGATAAGCCTCTAGTCTTTTTATTGAAAACTTTTAGTTTTAATTTTTCAAGATTACCTTATTGAATGATGCAATTTGAAATAGTGCTTATGTTGCATTTTCTTTGGAATATTACATCTTATTCCAAATTGATGTTATCTTCCTTAAGATATTTCCATAAAATATCTATTTTCATTAATTCATTTGGAAAACGAAATGTATTTTACCCCATAATGAATATTTTACATATTTGCAGCAGGCACACTTTGCAAAATTCTAAACGAGAACATCTTATACTACGAATTCATCTGTTGTAATTAAAGAGCCAAGAATATGTACGAGAAAATCCTGTCAAAAATTTATAAAATATTCTTAATTTATTTTTGTTTTTAGAATTTTTTGTGCTGAAGCTTTCATTTTAAAGAAATTCTTGTATATTTAGATGGAGATGATTTTCCATTACCAATTTTTTTTTACAGTTAAGGAATGAGATAAACTTGGAATGAAAAAGTTTCTAATAAACTAAAATTTTTCGGTAAACTTTTGTTTATTAAAAACACGTTCCAATCTTCATATAGTCATGTCTCATCTATGTACTTACATACATATAGATATACAAAAAGGATGCTAATGATGATGATAATGATGGTAATATTTTGAATTTTAATTTTATGTATATAAAATTTTTAGTTTTGTTAAAAGAAATGCATTACACATAGTTTGCGTATGTACATAGTTGTTGCTGTTCTGTAAAGTTATTAACTTCTTTTAAGTAACTATCAGCAAAGTTTTTATTTTTTAATGTAATTTTGTAAAATTCTTATCATGAGTTTATGAGCTGTAATTAGAAAATGCTGTTGTCAAAGTGAATGATATTTATTTTGGTTGATGTATAATACAATAAGAGTATGGAATGATAGGTATAAGCACAAATGTACACTACCTTAATCGACCAACTAAATATACTCTCGAGACTCATAACCATAATCATAACACCTTAAGCACTATTAATTTAATTGAATTAGTCATGAAACTATCCGTTGTTAACTCAAACAAAAACCGGAAAATATAATTTCCATTTCAATCATCCCGTCGTGAAAAGAAACCGATAGGTAACCCTTTTATATTATTCCATCACCCCTCTTAAAAATACTGAACAAAAGAAATATAAAACAAATGCTGATGGTTTTCAACATTTAAATATTATGAAAATGGAATAAGAAAAGGAAAATATTTTCTTTCCATTCAATGATTAATTCCAACAATACCGATACACAACACTTTTCATTTCGCTAACTCTATTCCATACCATGGCATGAAAGTGGAATGCGATGATGATCATGATACATCGGATGATGATGATAATAATGTTTATATTCAAAATGAGGAGAAAATCGTTTCCATATTCAGAAGCAAAGCGATTTTGTACCCATTCTTAGGTTTGATTTTAAGAAAAATTGTAGAAATGAAAAGTTATCTACATATATAACAGACATACAAAAAAAAAATAATGATAATTTTTCTGTTCTTATATTTTCCTACCAGATTTCGGAATGAAAAATTTATATTATATTGTTAGATGGATTTCACAATAATAATGCTACAACAACTCTATAAAGGAGAATAGATAGGAAAAGCATGTATTTTAATGCGGACGCCTGTTAACACTAATGATGACTGCAGAGACTCGTTAAAAGTAAAAAAAAAATATATTTTTATTATAATGATCACAGTGGAATTCTAATAGGAATGATTAAATTCATTTTATAGGTCGATTTCCATACTTTGATTTTTCCCGATTTTTTAACATATTATTCAACTTTGGCATGGTGCGAGAAATTGTAAAATAATGAGAATAGTTTCGATTCTATATTATTATAGAGATTATTAAATCGTAAATTTATAATTGGATAACGTTGCCAGTGTGCACTCCAAGTTCAAATGCTCAATTTATTAAATCTACTAAAGTGTCTCTCGCATTTAGAATAAAGCACGTGTGTTAGTCGATTTGTATACCCATCTTATAACAAAACAAGTTAATTTGATTTTCTGCTACATTTTAATGTTATTCTCATTTGATTTTCCCATTTTCCTAGCTGCGTTGTTATTGAAACCAAAAAAAAAAAAAAAAAAATGAATAAATAAATCAAATTGGAAAATATATACAACATAATCACACAAATCAAATTAAAAGATGATATGGAAATTGGAAATTATACGGAGATAGAAGAATAATCGGATTGCTATTAAGATATAGATTTCAATTTTAGAAAAACGTTTTCATTAGATCGTGATTATTTATAGTTACTGCAATCCGTACAATGAAACTTAGTGGGTTATTTTTTTATATATGTATGTATGTGACAAAAATTTACAATCCATCCATAAAGACAGTTAAAATAATCTTATAGCAATCCAGCCGTAATGCGTGATTTATGAAAATTACTTTATTGTCTCTTCTTATGAAGATTGCTTTATTCTCGCTTCATATAGCAAAAAATTTAAACAAGAAATGTCAGCAATAATTATTTGGTTTTCTTGTATTTGTAATGATACCACGCTTATTTTATGTATTTATGTATTGACGTCTTAATAGAAAAAAGATGATTCACATCATCTTTCCATCTTGAAAAGACAACTTGAAAACCTTGTTTCTAGGGGGTTTCTCTGTTTGTTTGTTTACATGATGAATGCTTTTCTCGATTCATTTTTAATAATTTTTCAGTGTTGTATCTGAAGATTTTTCGAGATAACATGCTAACAAATAATTTAAAATACTATAAGGGAAATTTCCATCAAAACGGCTCACCAACCTTGGCGTAAGCTTAAGAGTGAGCACTAGCTACTTAACTAAAATTTGAATTTTTTGGTGTTTTTTTCAACGAATTTTTTTTTATTTTAACGAATTGTATGTCATAAAATGGGTCATATAGTTTTTTTACCTTTAAAAAAATATTTTATATTTTAGAATTCGGGAATTTGAAAACAGGGATTTCGTAGTATACCAAAAAGTTGTTTTGTTTACATCTTGTATTTTGATTATACTTTTATTGTGCAAAATATTAACTTATTACTAGTGTTTTAAGCAATTGAAAAAGTTTAGCAGTTATGTTGTTAAGGAGGAAAATTAAATAAACATAAACGACATTTGAAAAGAATTACTTCATTAAGACTGCTCCTTTCGAATCAGTATAATAATTTCTAATTGGTTTCGCAATATCTTGAAATTAAAAATTCACCGATGGGTCATGAAATTAATTAAAATTTGTCTGCTTTTATAGAAGTATTTTCAATTAGCTCTAATCTGGTACTGTAGAACCAGTAAATTTATTTTCCAGTAAAATTTAACATATTTTTAGTAAGTGAGCGCGTTGATCCTTTCTACATTTGCTCGCGTCATTCAACTTGTAGAAGAAATTTATCCATTTAATTTTAATCCTTATTTCAACACCAAATTTGGAAGCAAGTAAGAAAATATAAAAATAAAAATGCAAATTAATTACAATCTCAAACTCCAAAACTAGAAAAAAGATCTTTCCCAGCAAAAAAGCTTCTAATTAAAAAACTTTTTTTATTTCTTTAATTCTCATTTTCTGTTGTCTTAAATTAAAAAAGGTGTTTATTTTGTGGTTCCAACTACTTCTTATACAGCAAAATTTTAATTTTTTTCATCTTGTACTTTAGCTCTGTATGTTATATGTTTCTGTAAAATTAAGAGACATAAATCTAATTTTTTTTAACTTACAAAAATTTATATGTATTGTATGGTATATTTAGGTCTTTGTGAGTTGTATAATTTAAAAAATGATTTTATTTTTGAGATAATATAAAGATTAGACTGGAAAAATATAAAAATAAAATTTCTTTGTTAAAATTAATTCAGGAAAATTTAAATATAGATTTTTTAATAGAAATTGTTTACGGACTTTTAATTTTTAAAGTGTTATTAATTAGTAGTTTAGCAAACTCAGGATCTGTAGTATGAGCTCAATAATGTCATGGATTGTAAATTGAGAAAATTCCTAATAACGAACGTTCTTTGCAAATACAATATGTCTACCTCTATTTTTCATCTTAAAGCGGATCAGAACTCTTTCTTTTTTCTGCACAGTTATCGATAACTCAATATTTTTGCTTACTCAATTATTACAGTTTAATAATTTTAATAGTCTTAAAAACAAACTTAAAAGAAAATCACTTCTACTCGTAAGTATATTTTTGGGGAAAATGCTTTCTTTCTACATAACTTTTATGCTGAAAATTGGAAAATATGTTTTCTTAAGTGTTTATTTTCTTATTTATTGTTTGTGTTGTTCTTTATATTTTTTGAAAATTTTGTATTTTTTGCTGAATTTCCAAAAAAAAAAAAAAAAAAATCTGTGTATATTTTTATTAAAATATTTAAGGATTTGGGGATAATTTTTGTGAAAATATTTTTTGTAATAGTAGTAGTCATAATTTTATATAAAGGTTTAACCCTTTTGTAAGAAATATTCGTTTAGTTTCATATATTACGGAGTGCAAATAAAAATAACTTTGTTAGCATTGAAAGGGTTAAGGAATGGTTATTTCTTACATGTAAGGAAAAGTTTTTGAAACTTTTCAAAAACAGAACATTTTCTAATTTACATGATAATAATTTATTTTTTTTTTTTTAAGTAAAACTATTTTTAATTAATTTTTACCCATTAAGCTCGATTATGGTAAGTTTTTATACGATCCTTCATTTACAATTCATCTTAAGACATACTTCGGTTGTTTGTTACACGGAAGAGATTATCCCAAATGACGATTCAATTTTGTTTGATATAAAATTGCACTTTTTAAATATTGTAATAACCATTTTGGGAGTAAGCTAAGTCCTTCACATTTTACAGTAAAAATAAATCTAAAAACTCCCAAATGTCTGTGTCATTCAAATCAAATTAGCAATCATATGACAAGAAAATAAATTTCTCCCTCTAGTAAAAGTTGACAATGCATTATAGTAACGAAAATAATTTTTAATTCCCACACTCCTATCGGATTACATCTCAATTATCTTTAAGTGGCACTATCATAAACATTTCACTTAAATTGAAAAAAAAAAAAAAAAAAAAAAAAAAAAAAATTTGCTATTTCAAACAACTTTTTATGTTTTTTTTTGGGGAAAGAATTGGCTTTTCACTTTTAATTTATATTTTTTCTTGTGCTTTTTCGTAAAAAATATCACAAAAACACTGGAAAATTTTGTAAAACATAGTAGATACTAAACCAAAATATGTCAAAGTTTTCTCCTGAATATTTTTTTATACAGTTATCTGCTACATTTTGTAAAATGAAAGCACTCTGAATGAATTAAAAAAAACTAAGTTGATTCATATAGCGATATACATATATCGGAGTCTGGCAGTGTATCAAAAATACATATCGAGTAAGTATTGATAATGATATTGAGTATTTATCTGTTAAGACATAAAAAATCTTTTAAGAACTTTTTATTGTCTCGATATCATTTTAGAAAATGTACTACTGGTATTTTTATTTTAAGTTTTTTTATTCGTTGTTCTCTCTCTACTCTAGATACTACATGTATATGGTATACTAGTAAACTCTCTATTCAATGTGCATTTTCCTTAAAAGCAAAATCATGTAAATAACTAAAATAAAAATTGTCCATTTTAATCAAACGAAAATGGAAAATCTTAAAAGTAAAAAATAAAATAGCAAAAAACGACACAAATTGAAAAGAAAAAATAATAAGATGAAAAAGAAGATTACGAGAATGGATGGAAAATTATAATTGAAAAGAGCCATGGGATAAAGTAAAATAAATATCCTTAAAACCAATAAAAAAGTTTTCATTTCCCATTTCTAGAAAATTAATTTTCTTTAATTTTTGAAACTTGAGACATCCGATAAAATAATTTAATTGACATGTTATTACGACAGGAGAAAAATCCAATCGACCAATGATCACAATCAATCCAATCCAATCAAAAATGATCACATACCGTATGTATATTATGTAAATAACTTAGCTAATCGGTCATCAATTAGCGATTTGGGAAATTTATTATATGTTTTGATTAGTACAGTTTCATTTCCGTAACCGGTATCAAAATGTTACTGTACATGTTTTATTGGGTTACATGTTAGCTGCAATTTGTACAATCAATTAGACAGTTTGGGACATAATCCGTCAGAAGAGAAAAATTCAAATAATACTTAATTGAATGTAATATAATGTTATTCCAATGAGTGTACCATTCACAGAAATGATTGATAAATTTTATAAAAAAAAAAAATTGGAATTTTCTGCTAATGAAAATTAACGTAAGGAACCCCGTTTATTAAATGTATAGCGCTCAACAGTATTTTTAGTTTCCAGTCAGTTTACATTGTGGAATGGAACCCAAATTTCTAATAAAAAATTCAAAAATTATTTGATTGCTGTAATTTGTAATCAATTTCTCTACAGTTTTTGCCCACTAAAAAATATACTAAAACTAAATGATGTATACATAAGACAACAAAAAATCTTTTTTAATCATCTATCACAAATTTTCCATCTCGGCAAATAATTCTGTCAATCAATTTAAATTAAATTCAATTCCAAAACGTAAAAAAAACCGAATTGAAAATATTTTCCAATTATATTTTGGCTAGAAAAATATTTTCTATATTCGTACAAAATATACATAATATACATACGTATGTACGTAAACCAAATCGTACAGTTAATACAACAGTGCATAGATGAGATGAGTATATAAAACCAAAAACCATTTTGCCAATCGGGAAAAGAGCATGGATATTATATGTTATAATCAAAACCACCACACTATAGACTTACTCATATTGTATATTCTTCTATGGTTATTTATACATATACCCAGTTTTTTGGCTTTTCATGCTTTATATTTACTCGTATACTAGAGGAAAATAATAATAATAAAAAAGAAAATTAAAATCAAAATTGACAATTTTCCACGCCGTTTATTCTTAATCCATTTTCCTTTTTTCATATATGTATACAATAGATATTCCACTGGTGTGTGTACATGTTTGTTTATATATTGAGATTTTGATAAGAGAAAATTGGATGGATGAATTATTATAACAAAAAAAAATGAATAAAACCTGATTGTTTCTACAGGAAAATGGAAACTCGTTTATTTTGTTACACACACGCACACATAAACACAACTATAAAAATATACTGTATAATAGAATAAGCGAACAATCGAGAAAATCGTCAATTCTGAAATCATAACATAGTACAATTGGCACAGTTTATTTTATGTATTTCGTTTAATATTTTCAAGGTTAGGAAAAATCGATACAAAAAATTTATATTTTACTGTGTATTTTCCATCTACTTGAATGAAACGAACGAATGAATGAATGAAAAATTCTACACCGAACAAAAATATAAAAAAAGGAAAATCAAAAGAATGAAAATCTCATTCCTTCCGATATACATTTTCTCTTATATACGGTAGTAACAGCAACAATAACAGAGTAGAAAAAAAAAAAAACAATTTTCATCGTATTTTTCCAACTTACTATATTTATACAACACAGAAATCAGCTGACTTTTTGTGTAAAAATAATTTTACTTTTTATTTTTATTCGTTCGTTTTCCTCATTTTCCGCTTCTTTAATATTTTTTTTTGTGTATGGATGATATAAAAGCAAAAATCGATTCGTAAAATTGTGGCTTTTCGTTATTAAACACAACTTTAACATATTTTGTAAAAGAGCAAGTTGTTCATAATGTTTTCATTTTCAATTTAGATCAACTAAACATCTATAAATGAAAAAATAGAAACATTTCAGTCCTTCTCATGAAAAAAATCGTTGAAAAAGAGGGGAATAAATTGGAAAACGGAAAACAAAAGGAATGGGCAATTTTTGTTATGGCTTTATCTTATTCACCATAAAAATATATTTTAAAATAAACTTTCGAACTTTTGTGTTACGCTTACAGCTACTAGAAGAAAGTATTCATAAACATACTTAAGTTAGTAGTTCTTTTATAAGGTGATTTACAACTCTAACTTTCTTACAAATTACAACATTTTAGTATAAAACAAGTATTTTGTGCTAACCGTTTCGATTAAGGCATGTACTTGAAAAAATATAGATCATCAAATTTATTTCCTAAATGGTGTCTCCAGTTTGGGTTATTTTTAATTTATAAATGATAATTTGGTTTCAGAGAAGATTGCGCTAGAAAAATTGCACTAATTATGTCGTATGTAATTATGTATTTCTTTAAATATGGAGAATTAGATTTAAAAATATACTTTGATGAAAATGGATCTTGTTTGTCGCGTGCCGGTAAGAGTAAGATGATTTGCTTCATTTGTATTCACTTGTATTATGTAGAAACAAATTTTATACGAACTGAATAATGCAAATTTAATTTGTAACTTCACCCGGACAATATCGTTAGGGAGATTTTTTTTTTGCGAAGATAAATATCTTCAAGTTTGGGTGACAGTTTTTTTATTTTATGATTGTTATGGATTGGGGATATTTGGTAACGGCGAATGACAAGTACCCTTTACAGCATATTGTTTGTTATGTTATTTAATTTTGTTGTCGATTGCTTACTTTGTTGTTGTGTACTATGGCAACACACGGAAAATACACACAAATGTATTTTGAAGTCGTCGCTTGTAGTTTTCGGTTTTGTTCTGTTTAAACCTTATAAGAAAAATTTCGAATATGAGATCAGAGGTTAGTTGCTATTTTCTTTGTTGTGGATTTTACACAACACCATAGCAAAATTAGAAGGGTCTATCGTACGTACTAGGTATGTCGGATGACATTTTTTTTTTGTTAATAAACTCGAGAATGCTTTGAAATTGCTTTGTACCACTTTTAGGTGTCTGAAGGTGGTTTGGCGTCTATTGGAGGGGGGGATCAAAGTTGAGTAGATTAATCTACCAGCTCCGTAGCCTTCCAATAGGGTGCGCATCACGTGAGCTGTTCTGGTCTTGTCATTAGGCAGCTGCGTGATGGGTACAATTGTGTAAGGGGTAACCTGTTCACAATTCGCAAGTGTACGTACTGCCTCCTCGTGGCAACCACTGGTAACTAAGGCCACTTGGCACATTTTTGGCCATTTGACACAGGCTAAAGTACGGCGCTAAAGGAGAAAACCTTGACAAAAAACCCTAATCTAAGGTGGAACAGCATATGCCGAAAGATAAATGGCTGATAGGTTAATCTGCCCAAACCCTAATCTAAGGTGGAACAGCATATTCCGAAAGATGAATGGCTGATAGGTTAATCAGCCCAAAATATGCGGACTCTGGATACCAGGCACCCTCCAGTTTTATTTAGCCTTCCTGTAGTAAAGCTGGGTGACCTACAGGTGATTTGCAATTCCCAGCAACTCGTAAGAGTACAATCAAATGGAATACGGGGCAGGAGTAGGAATATACGGGAGTGGGACAACCCTCTCGAGGTCCTTGAGCTCCAATGCTGCCGTCTTTTTAGCAGAACTACATGCTGTAGTAGACATCTAGGAGGGAGAGCAATAAGCCCAGATAGTATGTATCACGTACCGGGAGGCAGTATTGTCAGGTTCATTAAGAACCTGAATATTGACTGGACGGATAATTAAGCAGGGGCCAGCACAATAGATCTTTTAGGTCGCAGTGCGAAGTGGCTGATCGCCCGCATGCCCCCCCCCCCCAATAATAATAATAATAATAGGTGTCTGAAGAATTTCACTTGAAGATGTTATTCATAACTTTTTAGGCCTAATTTCAAGAATACAAAAACCATTCAAAAAAATTTAATCAAGAAACACAGTCATTTATTAAATAACTCTTTAGTCTCCTTCTAAAAGCATTGCCACCTGACAAAAATCTGCCCTAATACAGATTCATATCATGTGGCAATGCTTTATTAACGACATTTTGTTTAAACCATAGATGTCGCCTACAATTAAAAACATATACAAAAAATCAAATAGGTGATCGAACCGGTCGGATTCTATAATCGGTCTGATTTTTGATTCGGTTAAACATATTTTTGGTGGCTTCCCTCTATAGTAATAACTAAATTGTAATAATAATTAATTTAATATAATTTTTTTTATAAATTTCCTAAAACTAAACCATTGCTAAGAAATAAATTATGTTAATTTTACGTAAAAAGTTTTCTTTCAAATCGTTTACTCAGCCCGAATCCCTGTTGTTTTTATTTGCGTGTTAAGTGACACTTAAAATTTAAGTCATTTACTAAAACCAGAGACATACTCTATACTTTAAAAACTTCAATATAAAGCCAAATCTATCAAATTAATAAGCTGTTCTAAGCATTTAATATAAATAAAAAAACCAACACTGGAAATAAAAACGTCATTGCGGAAATCCTGAGCTGACTAACTATTCCTTATAAATTGCTAATCTATTAAGAAGCTATTTTGTTAATATTTCAAGCGACAATCATGATTATTCTCAAATCATCATTGGACATTTCACTACATATCTGAAATACCATAACTTTTGCCGCCTCTTGATATTTAATTCACTAATTATTGAACAGTTGACAATGAAATAGAAGACTTAAACAAAAATGTGGCAAGGAGGTATGATACAATTTTAGTTAAGTTTCTCGAAAAACCAACAAAGTTTCAACACACATACTATTTAATCAACAACTGTATTGTAAATGGGTTGTTTCCAGATTGCCTTAAAATTACAAAAGTACATCTTTAAGATCAATAAATAGTTCCAACAAATTAACGATCTATTTTAGTGCATAATATTATTTCGAAAAATTGTTAAGAAAATAATCGTGGATCGCTAATAAACTTTCAAGCAAATAATATAGCAAGCAAATGGGCTTGGCTTTGTTGGCAAATCAAACACTATATTAGCAGCAACCGCAATGATTATTGAAGTTTTGTGTGTGTATTGAATTCGGAAAATTCAATTTGGATCAAACGAAGTGTTGTAATGGTTTTTATTATAATTAAGAATGTAAACATTCGTATAACACACGATATTACAGAGAAACAACTTTTTATTTTATTTTTCTTCTGACGAAAAATGAAGGAAACATTGAGATAATAACAGATCGTCGATAATAGTCACTTCTATTCCTTGGAATTTTTAATAGAATTATTTAACGTAACAACTAATTTTCGAATAAAAATTTGCTTAATTTTAACTTAATTTGGAATCAGAAGAAAATTAAAAATAAATAATACAATCTTCGTATAGTTAGGATGTGTTTGTTTTTGCAAACTTTATTAAACATCTTCCCCAATTTCCAGAAATCTTTAAAATAATCCAAACGTTTGATTAAATCTTTTGGGTTTAGATCCTTACACTGTAAATTAATAAAACATCATCATAGAGTTAGTGTTTTAGGGCTCTTTTTATTTCTTCTTTTATTTCTTTACGGTACTGGTCCTGGCTATTATAAATAATTTAATAACGTTTAATATTTATTTATGATTTGGTTTTATCTATAAGCTAACTATTTAGAATTTGAACAACAAATTTATTAATTTAACTAACATAACCTAACAAATACTTAATTCTATATTTAATCAAATATACAAACACACGTTAGCTTATTTAAGTATACATTTTATTAAATAAATAAATAAATAATAAAACTCTTATATAAAGAAGCTTTGAGAAAATTAAACAATTTTCTTAGCACAAAAACATAAAATTATAAATAACATTGTTATATTTCATTAATAACGTTTTTTTTGGTTGCTTTTCCACCACAATTCTTGTGTTTTATGCTTTTATTACAAAAGAAGCAGATTTTGGATACGTTATTGAATATGAGGATGAGTTCTTCGCCAGAATTTTTGACTGCCGAAAAAATACACAAATGAATTTATTATTTGTCTGAATATCTAGTAAATAGGTCGGCAATAAGTTTTTATTTTTTTGCTGTTTTTTACTTTTTATTAGCGCCAGTTTAATGGCAATTTCTTATTGCTTAAGACACGCGTTACACACATAAATAAAAACACGAAGGTATTGATATGAAATTGCATTCATAAAATGATATTTTACGATTTTTAACATGCGCTAATAATTTACTTTTTCGAAACTAACAATTTGGCTCACAGTGGATACCATTTATAATATCAATTGCAAGTATCTACCTGGCCAAGTTGTTAAAAAGTAATTTAATTTATTTATTCTATTTTTTTTTGTTGTTTTTAATTTGTGTTAGATTTTATTACCTTCGAAAAGTGTATTCTGTATATTTTAAAATACAACATATTTTTTATAATCATATATTTTCTTCTCTAACAAAAAAAAAATATTAGTAAATATAATTTTTTAATTTCCTTTTTTTATTTTTATTTTATTTTAACAACCTTACAAAAAACAAACAATATAATAAATAAAAATGTGAAGCTAAACGGAAAAAATGGGTTTTCTTGTAATAATTTTATTTTACTTCTTTTGTTGTTTTTTTTAAATTTTTTTTTTTAATTTTCAACGTAATTAAATTTACTTATTATCCATCATTTAAGACAACCGAAAATTTATTATTTTGAATATGTACTCGTTTTTACTTAAACAGTGATACTTAAATGGTATTCTGCGAATCTATGTTTCAAGAAATGTGTTCTTGGGAAGATGGATTACGAAGCAAGAACACCTTCTAGTTAAAGTTATCTCGAAAAGGTTATATCGAATTCCATTTTTTCCATTTTAAAGCCAAAAACTGTCAATAAATGAATTTTATATAACAAAAACTAAAAATAACAATTTTTGAGGGTTTTAAATTTGGTTCCTTTATTACACAAAATGTTAAACAACGCTGTACTACATAAATGCGGATTATGGGTACCTACATCACGAAGAACGTTTAAGAAAATTTACTTGCGTTTTTTATACGTTATTGTTTGATGTTTTTAGCCTTTTATGGATCCACCATTGTTGGCGAACTTAGATTAATTTTAGTTATTTATTTTAGTTTTTTTTAAATTATTTAGATTATATTTTGCAAAAGCGTTTAAATTCAATTTTATTTAAAATATACAATTCTTTCACTTAATCAGTTCTTACCCATATAAATATACACATCTATCTTAGTTTTCATATTTAAGTTGATTGCTATTTGCATAGATAATTTTTATGAGATTGCTAAAAAAAATTAATAATTTATTTATGCTTCAAATAATTTTGAAAGCACACTTAAAACTTAAAAAAAAAAAATTTAATTAAAACAGATTAAAAATTTATGTAGCAGCACAACAAAAATTTAATTAATTTTGTTTTTTCTGTTTTTGTTTTAATTTTAGAGAAATGAAAATATACGAGTACATAAATCTAGTTGATGAAAATGAAACCATTGGAAAAACAATCAAAATTTTTTGTTTTAAATATTTTTATTTATTTATTTGAATGATTTTATTTTTGTGATTTCAAAAATATTATTTTTAATTAAATAAATAATTAAATTTATAAATTTAAGAAATGAATATATCATAAAGAAATTGTTTTATTTTCTTAAATAAATAATTAAATTGAAAAGTTTGAATTCAAGTTAAACGAGTTTTGAGAAAAGTTGAGTTTTGCATTTATAAAATAGTATCAAGCTTACGGTTTCTCTAGTTTTGGTTTTGTGAAATCTATGGTGTTCTTGAAAACCGGCACACCTCAAAAAGTAAAATTTTTACCAATCACTTCTGAATCTAAAATTGAGGAAAATTCATTCTTAAAAATGCAGAAGTGGAGCGAGGGAGGGGGAGGGGGAAAGGGGATAGGTAACAGATGTGCACACAATTGCACACAAAAAATGTGCCGGTTTAAAGTAAACATGTCAAAAATGGAATGATCTCAGCTTTATTTCTACCTTGGTTTACAGCTCACAATATTAATGCTAGCTTAGTCTTGTAGGTTCATTTAAGATGTTATTTTTATATCAACTTTAGTTCACAGTTAATAATAATATTTTTATTTATTCAAAAATTTATATAGACCAGAAATCTAAAACTGGTTGATCAAAATATTTCTTAGCGAATTTTGCGTTAGTTTTCTTCCATTATTTTTCAAACGTACCCAATAATTTTAAGTGACATTAAAATGATTGTGTACGTGTGCAAATAATGAGGCAAGCATTGATATTGATCGTGCAAAGTTCGTTTTAGAATAACAGTTTTATATTTTACTCAAAAGCTAAACACTATTTACCATTATTCAATGCACACACACATTATTTGAATGATCCATTAACATTTTCAATCCCATTAAATATTTGCAAAAAAACTCAATTTTAAAATGAATTTCTAAATAATCTCATATGAGTATGTATGTATAGATAATCGAGGATGTAGAATAGATTTTTTTATGTGAGGAATGAGATGATTATACGAATATGGAATGGAACCGATTGTAATATAATCAAATTGTAAAAAGCACTTCGAACATAAATTACTGTAATAAATAAAGTTAATCTAATGCAGATGACATATTAAGTTCCATTAAAAAATATATTAAAAAAAATAGAAATGAAAAGACAAATATCCTTTAAGGACACATAAACGTACACATATATACCAAATACAAGCAGACATTAGAATTCCGTACACTTTTTTTAATAAAAAAATATTTTCAAAAAAGTTTAAAATTAAATTTCGTATATAATAAAAGTTTTTGATCCTTTTTATTTTAAGTTTTATTAATATTACGATTATTACTATCGTTTCATATTAATATTATTGTTATTATTATTATTTTAAATGGCAAGGATAAAAAATAGAAATACGAGGAGGATGAATTGTATTCGAAAATTATGGAGTTTTGTTGTGTTTGTGTGCCCGATGGTTTTTAGTGTTTATTCCAGCGACATTTGAAAGATTACTGGTTACTTAAATTATATTGATGATTTTAAAATTATGGACCATTTGTTTATTAAAGAATTTTAATGGATTTTAGAATTGCCCACTCTTCCTGGCATATACATACATACATTGACAATTTAAATTAATAATCGATTAACAATTCGACAATTTAAATTAATATTAATATTATAATATTCGAGAAAAAAAATTATCTCTCTGGATTTCAATTTAATTTTATAAGAATTACAAAGCATCTTGATTAAAATTGGTTTTGTAACTCAAATAAAATTAAATCTAAGTTCGAAAATATCGAAATAATCAATATAATTATTCGAAATATAAAGAGTTATTTTTCGCCAGTTTGGCTTGCCTAAATGTCTTTCAACCGAATGAGGCAGTTTTCCATAAATTTTTAAGGATAATCGAAAGCAAAGATCCAAGGAAGGATATTGTTGAACTGAGGTTCATTTCGAGTATTATTTTCCAACCCCTGCGAAAAAAGCTATTGAATTTAGAGGTCTGAAGCAAAGATGTTATAAAACAATAAGAATATCATGAACGGTTAAATATATAATTCGATTTTGGCTTCTAAGCAGTTTTTTATAGTTTAGAAAGCTCTATTATGAATAAATGAGCTAAAGCTCAATTTAATCGTATTTGTTACATTAGTTTCTGTCACGTTCAAAAAAAAAATTTGCTTGGTGCCCGACATCTCCTTTTTTATATTGTCTTGTTTTGTTTTAGCTTTTTATTATTAAATTAAATAATAAACCGGCAATTCTAGTCAACAATTTAAAAGCGCGGGCTTTAAATGAGAAATCAAATTGGGAATATAATTTATATAATAAATAAGAGACTCTAAAGTTTTGTGGATTAGAAACTCATAAACAAATATAAACTTTAAAATTGATGAATTTCGATCAGATGGTAAAGAAAGATGAAATTGTACTAGAAACGAAACGGACTTATCTATAATAGAATTGGGATTTGCTTTCAATTAAATTTTACTCTTCTTAACAAGATTATTTAACTTAGGCTGCGGGCCAATATTCGGGTAAATCATTTAGTACAGTAAATTTCAATTTTAGTACACATTTACCTCAACTGGCGTAACAATTCTCTAGAAGTAAAAATGGTTTGATGGGGACAAATTATGGTTTGAAGTGTTGAAATCGCTGGTTATAAGGTGCAAAATGAAACGACAAATATTTTTTTTTGGTTTTTCATTCGCAGAATAAAAATAAAATTTATTTTATTACCTATGAGTACTTTGAAGTAAAATTCAAATAAATGATGTTAAATATACAAAAAGCTAAATAAAAAAAGTAAAATTAAATAATCAAATAATTAAATTTGAATTATTAGAAACATTCATAATCACATAGTATAATGGTCGATTATATTATATAGGTTCTAGAAAATGACCAATTTCAATATCACTATTAAGCAATCTCTCAACCAATTTCGATGAAACTCGGTTTTATGATCAAAATAGGTGAAAATATTTTATGGCGAAATTTTTAATGTAATTGATATTAGGAATCCCACTAAAACAAATTCAATCAATAAAAATACATGATGTATAAATTGTATGCCAGGCGACAATGGTCCTTATTCTTAGATCGTTGAATTTTGTACAAGTTTTAGAAATTACGACAATTTGGTAAGAATAAATTAAAAATACAGACAAGGGAAATGGAAACAGCTAATAAGATCATTAATAGAGTGAATCTGGAAAAATTACATAAATGTAATTGTTTTGTTCGGAATTTTCTGTTGGAATCTATTGGATATGTGAATATGATCCATTTGAGCAATGAGATTGCTGAACAACATCAATCGTCAAAAGAAAAATTTATGAGAATTGAAAGAATTAACAGATGGAATTCAGAAGAAAAATAAAGAGGAAAGGATTAGTGCTATTAAAATTGTGTTTAGAACTAATAATTTACCGGAATATGTAAAAATTTTTCAGGTTAAACACAGAGTTTCTTATTTTGTACCGAAACCTTTTTGCTCTTGTTCTTGTCTTACTTATATGGTCATTATAAGAAATTATGTAGAGGAACTAAAAAATGTCTAAATTGTACGAAGCCAGATCATGAAAAGTCAGAATATGTAAATGATTTGAAATGTTCTTATTAGTGTGACGTTAAAGCATTTTACAAATAATTTTAAAAATGTGTAGAATTTAAAACAAAATAAAAAAAAGAAATTTCCTCATGGTCTCAAAAAATTGATCATTTAAAGATTGAAATCTTAAGTAATTTAATATCTTAACAGAAAATTGTCGAAATTTGTCCAGTAAAAATATTAAATTACAAATTGACTTCTTGAAAAAAGAAATGGAGGAAATGATAATTCAATTGAAAGTCGAGAACGTTAAAATATTAGAAGAAATCAAAGAAATGAAGGAACAGAGAAACAAGATCATTCTTCTTAATAGGAAAATTAATAATAGTTAATGGTTTGGTATAACATAGTTGCTCTGGTTGATGATGAATGTTAGCCATGAATCAATAAGAATAATAATTAATGAAAAATATTACTCCGGATAGTGAACAAAAACATAATAAAAAATTTGGATTTTAGTAAAGATAAATTTAGAAATAAAGTAATTCATAGTAATAATAAGTAAAGTATGTATAATAAAATAAATAAAAAAAACTTAATAAATAAAGTAATTCATAGTAATAATAAGTAAAGTATGTATAATAAAATAAATAAAATTTTAAATTTTCCTTATTGCTTCCACCTTCCTCTTTGATCATTTTCCGGCTTCTTCCCTTAAATATAAATCTCTTCGAAAAACCTGGCAAATAAACAGACAAAATATGATTTAATAATTTTGAATAATAAATTTAATAAAAATTACACAAAAAGGTTACACAAAAAATTCAAAAAATGTTCCACAAAGACACACACAGAAATCTAATTCACCCAAATGTTCGTTTTATACCAAAATAATCACCAAATTTTATTTATTTTAAATATAGTACAATGAGAACTGAATTAACTGTCGGAAGCTTGACTGTAAGTTGTGTGGAACAGGGGGTTTGAAAGCAATGAGAATTCATTCAAAGTACTGGTTTTGAATGCCTAGCATTTGAAATTATACCGAAGAAAAAGGAAAGAGCTTAAATTCAATGGGCTTGAAAAGCAAAACCAGGCTGTTGAACGGCAAAAATCTAAAATGCTCCGATTACGTTGGTCAATAGCTATATCAATAGGCTTCAGGATCTGTATTTATTTTGCCAACTTGCATTTGGATTGCTCGAATATTTCTAACCATTTCAAAGAAAATTCGATTTTATTGAAAATCAACTGTGCTTTAGCCCACAGATTTTGAACGGCAAAAATCTAAAATGCTCCGATTACGTTGGTCAATAGCTATATCAATAGGATTCAGGATCTGTATTTATTTTGCCAACTTGCATTTGGATTGCTCGAATATTTCTAACCATTTCAAATAAAATTCGATTTTATTGAAAATCAACTGTGCTTTAGCCCACAGATTTTGAACGGCAAAAATCTAAAATGCTCCGATTACGTTGGTCAATAGCTATATCAATAGGCTTCAGGATCTGTATTTATTTTGCCAACTTGCATTTGGATTGCTCGAATATTTCTAACCATTTCAAAGAAAATTCGATTTTATTGAAAATCAACTGTGCTTTATTAGCCCACAGATTTTGAACGGCAAAAATCTAAAATGCTCCGATTACGTTGGTCAATAGCTATATCAATAGGATTCAGGATCTGTATTTATTTTGCCAACTTGCATTTGGATTGCTCGAATATTTCTAACCATTTCAAAGAAAATTCGATTTTATTGAAAATCAACTGTGCTTTAGCCCACAGATTTTGAACGGCAAAAATCTAAAATGCTCCGATTACGTTGGTCAATAGCTATATCAATAGGCTTCAGGATCTGTATTTATTTTGCCAACTTGCATTTGGATTGCTAGAATATTTCTAACCATTTCAAAGAAAATTCGATTTTATTGAAAATCAACTGTTTACATAAATTGGTTTACATAAATTTTAAGACACCTCATTTTGAGCCTGGGCTCATTTGCAATGGGTTGTCAGAACAAAACAGGGAGTTAACGGCATAAAAATATCAGTTCTGCTCTTAATTGCATATTTTAAAATCGCTTATCGGTCTTCTTAAAGAGCGTATACAAATTTTCCAGTATGTGCTAAAATTCAGCCAGTTTAGATTATCCTCCAAAAGGTTCCGCCATTTCAGGAAATATACCTCAATTCGCCGGGATAGATACATATTTTGCGAATTTAAAATTAAATAATACAAAATAATTTTCTTTTGAAGAAAAATAATAAAAACAAGACTGCCTGACTCGAAAGTCAAAGCCTTCCTTTGACTGTGCTTTAGCCCACAGATTTTGAACGGCAAAAATCTAAAATGCTCCGATTACGTTGGTCAATAGCTGTATCAATAGGCTTCAGGATCTGTATTTATTTTGCCAACTTGCATTTGGATTGCTCGAATATTTCTAACCATTTCAAAGAAAATTCGATTTTATTGAAAATCAACTGTGCTTTAGCCCACAGATTTTGAACGGCAAAAATCTAAAATGCTCCGATTACGTTGGTCAATAGCTATATCAATAGGCTTCAGGATCTGTATTTATTTTGCCAACTTGCATTTGGATTGCTCGAATATTTCTAACCATTTCAAAGAAAATTCGATTTTATTGAAAATCAACTGTGCTTTAGCCCACAGATTTTGAACGGCAAAAATCTAAAATGCTCCGATTACGTTGGTCAATAGCTATATCAATAGGCTTCAGGATCTGTATTTATTTTGCCAACTTGCATTTGGATTGCTCGAATATTTCTAACCATTTCAAAGAAAATTCGATTTTATTGAAAATCAACTGTGCTTTATTAGCCCACAGATTTTGAACGGCAAAAATCTAAAATGCTCCGATTACGTTGGTCAATAGCTATATCAAAAGGCTTCAGGATCTGTATTTATTTTGCCAACTTGCATTTGGATTGCTCGAATATTTCTAACCATTTCAAAGAAAATTCGATTTTATTGAAAATCAACTGTGCCCCACAGATTTTAAACGGCAAAAATCTAAAATGCTCCGATTACGTTGGTCAATAGCTATATCAATAGGCTTCAGGATCAGTATTTATTTTGCCAACTTGCATTTGGATTGCTCGAATATTTCTAACCATTTCAAATAAAATTCGATTTTATTGAAAATCAACTGTGCTTTAGCCCACAGATTTTGAACGGCAAAAATCTAAAATGCTCCGATTACGTTGGTCAATAGCTATATCAATAGACTTCAGGATCTGTATTTATTTTGCCAACTTGCATTTGGATTGCTAGAATATTTCTAACCATTTCAAAGAAAATTCGATTTTATTGAAAATCAACTGTGATTTAGCCCACAGATTTTGAACGGCAAAAATCTAAAATGCTCCGATTACGTTGGTCAATAGCTATATCAATAGGCTTCAGGATCTGTATTTATTTTGCCAACTTGCATTTGGATTGCTCGAATATTTCTAACCATTTCAAAGAAAATTCGATTTTATTGAAAATCAACTGTGCTTTAGCCCACAGATTTTGAACGGCAAAAATCTAAAATGCTCCGATTACGTTGGTCAATAGCTATATCAATAGGCTTCAGGATCTGTATTTATTTTGCCAACTTGCATTTGGATTGCTAGAATATTTCTAACCATTTCAAAGAAAATTCGATTTTATTGAAAATCAACTGTTTACATAAATTGGTTTACATAAATTTTAAGACACCTCATTTTGAGCCTGGGCTCATTTGCAATGGGTTGTCAGAACAAAACAGGGAGTTAACGGCATAAAAATATCAGTTCTGCTCTTAATTGCATATTTTAAAATCGCTTATCGGTCTTCTTAAAGAGCGTATACAAATTTTCCAGTATGTGCTAAAATTCAGCCAGTTTAGATTATCCTCCAAAAGGTTCCGCCATTTCAGGAAATATACCTCAATTCGCCGGGATAGATACATATTTTGCGAATTTAAAATTAAATAATACAAAATAATTTTCTTTTGAAGAAAAATAATAAAAACAAGACTGCCTGACTCGAAAGTCAAAGCCTTCCTTTGACTGTGCTTTAGCCCACAGATTTTGAACGGCAAAAATCTAAAATGCTCCGATTACGTTGGTCAATAGCTGTATCAATAGGCTTCAGGATCTGTATTTATTTTGCCAACTTGCATTTGGATTGCTCGAATATTTCTAACCATTTCAAAGAAAATTCGATTTTATTGAAAATCAACTGTGCTTTAGCCCACAGATTTTGAACGGCAAAAATCTAAAATGCTCCGATTACGTTGGTCAATAGCTATATCAATAGGCTTCAGGATCTGTATTTATTTTGCCAACTTGCATTTGGATTGCTCGAATATTTCTAACCATTTCAAAGAAAATTCGATTTTATTGAAAATCAACTGTGCTTTATTAGCCCACAGATTTTGAACGGCAAAAATCTAAAATGCTCCGATTACGTTGGTCAATAGCTATATCAAAAGGCTTCAGGATCTGTATTTATTTTGCCAACTTGCATTTGGATTGCTCGAATATTTCTAACCATTTCAAAGAAAATTCGATTTTATTGAAAATCAACTGTGCCCCACAGATTTTAAACGGCAAAAATCTAAAATGCTCCGATTACGTTGGTCAATAGCTATATCAATAGGCTTCAGGATCAGTATTTATTTTGCCAACTTGCATTTGGATTGCTCGAATATTTCTAACCATTTCAAATAAAATTCGATTTTATTGAAAATCAACTGTGCTTTAGCCCACAGATTTTAAACGGCAAAAATCTAAAATGCTCCGATTACGTTGGTCAATAGCTATATCAATAGACTTCAGGATCTGTATTTATTTTGCCAACTTGCATTTGGATTGCTAGAATATTTCTAACCATTTCAAAGAAAATTCGATTTTATTGAAAATCAACTGTGATTTAGCCCACAGATTTTGAACGGCAAAAATCTAAAATGCTCCGATTACGTTGGTCAATAGCTATATCAATAGGCTTCAGGATCTGTATTTATTTTGCCAACTTGCATTTGGATTGCTCGAATATTTCTAACCATTTCAAAGAAAATTCGATTTTATTGAAAATCAACTGTGCTTTAGCCCACAGATTTTGAACGGCAAAAATCTAAAATGCTCCGATTACGTTGGTCAATAGCTATATCAATAGGCTTCAGGATCTGTATTTATTTTGCCAACTTGCTTTTGGATTGCTCGAATATTTCTAACCATTTCAAAGAAATTCGATTTTATTGAAAATCAACTGTGCTTCAGCCCACAGATTTTGAACGGCAAAAATCTTAAATGCTCCGATTACGTTGGTCAATAGCTGTATCAATAGGCTTCAGGCCCAGTATTTATTTTGCCAACTTGCATTTGGATTGCTAGAATATTTCTAACCATTTCAAAGAAAATTCGATTTTATTGAAAATCAACTGTGCTTTAGCCCACAGATTTTGAACGGCAAAATCTAAAATGCTCCGATTACGTTGGTCAATAGCTGTATCAATAGGCTTCAGGATCAGTATTTATTTTGCCAACTTGCATTTGGATTGCTCGAATATTTCTAACCATTTCAAAGAAAATTCGATTTTATTAAAAATCAACTGTGCTTTAGCCCACAGATTTTGAACGGCAAAAATCTAAAATGCTCCGATTACGTTGGTCAATAGCTGTATCAATAGGCTTTAGGATCAGTATTTATTTTGCCAACTTGCATTTGGATTAATGGGGGAACCAGCGAGTCAGTAACAACTTTAAGTAAGAACGCGATATACAGAAAGTGCATGTTACTGACCAGCGAATCTTTAAGAACTTTTCGTTCAGTTCAGCCGTCACTTAAGAGAGCGAAAATTAACGCGCAAACTGAAGGATATGTCAGAATACATCAAAATTTTCAAAGCATACTTTTCTTAAAAATAATAAATTTTGCTATTTACATTAGAATTTTTATACTGTATTTGTCAGTTTTTACGGATTCGGTGGCCGATATGTCATATATTCTGTAAGGAAATAATTTTGTCAAATTCTGTAAGGTTTCTTACTGATTCGCGCTGGTTAGCCCTTAAATTAGAAATTTAAACAAGTGAGAAATAGAACAAATTGAACATGAGAATTTATTTTGAACAAACAAACATTTGAATATTTGGGAAAAGGCAATGCAGATACGATTTTTACGTTAAATGTTTTATGGAAAATTCATATGCATACAAGTAGTTTTTATTCAGAAATAAATTAGCGATAATGATAAAAATGTATGTTTGCCCGATGGTGGTCAATAAGCATCTTGATTGCGAGCGAGTTTACGATTTACTTGATAAAAGCTTATAAGCAATAAAATATAATTTACAGTTTGCAATAATCTTTCGATACTGCCTGCACATAATCAACGAGAGCAATACTCATGGATAGATTATAGGTATAGTGACGGTCTAAATCGATCATTATTGTTAAAAATCATATGAGAAAATAAACAAAACCTAACAAAAAGATCGATTTAGCACAAAGAGAAATGAGTTGTACGAATTTACAATTAATAAAACAATGTTAATGAATAATGTGATACCCATAACATTCTCATTATATATCTCCGCGTATACATTATGTAGTATGAAAGACAGGTATGCTCGAAACTATAAGATTTGCTCGAAACTATAGGGCGTTGTTCATCAATAAGGAGATATGTATGCTCAAAGTAAGTGTTGGAATGTTCTAAAAGTGTAAAGACGTTGGAATAATATAACAACAAATTAAGTTTTGCTGTATGCCTCTATTATTCGGAATTTCCATAAATAAATACAGTCCCAAAATTGCATTCAGCGTCGAACATAATAAACCAATTGCAGAAGAATGGTCATCGATTAAAGGAAACAAAGGTAAAATTCGTCGAATCAACAAAATATTCTTTTACGCAATATAAACATATAAACCTCGTGGTTCTTCCATCTACCAAAATTTACAAAAATACAAAAAAAAAACAATAAATACAATTATAATAGTTTAATTATAATGGTTAATATCTTTCTATATTAAGCACAGTTTTTTGGACTACTTAATTAAAATCAAATTCATCAATTCAAAATGAATACATATTAAATAATTTTTCATATCCTGGATGTCAAGGCAAAGTCGCATTTACGATAAGAAAAGATTTACATTTTTAAACCATAGTGTTCGCAAAAGTGTCGTATACTCTTCATTTAAATAGTTGCCTTGCTGTTCAAATAAAACGCTGTATTAAAAATACTACATAATCCTGGCATTCTAAATATGAATTGACTAAAAATAATACCAACAACAATAATAAAAAACAATAACCTAATGGCTTACCAAAAAAATAAAAGACTAACAGTAATAATAAAAGAAATAAATAAGAAATAACCAAAACCACTTTGTAACAGAAATGAGGAGTGAAATTATATAAAACAACGAGAATCATTTTTGTTGTTGTGGCTGCTGTTTTTTTGTTATTTCGCTAATGGAAATTTAATGGCTTTGACTTGGTGGTTGGTGGTGGTTGAATAAAATATTAAAAAAAAAAAAATATATTTTATATGTTTTATTGTATGTATCTAGAGTCTTGGAATTGTTAAAAAATAAGATACAGCATCGTTAGTTGGTTGTTTCTTATTGTGCGCCACAACAACAAAAACGTCCTTTTTTCGCGAAATAATCAAAATTTAATAAAATTATTTTTATTATTTGTTTTTGCTGCTGGTTTAAGAAATATATATTCATCTACAAACACATACATACATTTATTTATGTTTGTGTGCTACGTACAATGTTGCCTATAATTTACTAGAAATACACGGAATTAATGTTTTATAAATAATTTAATTTCATTGCCTAACATCTGTTAATGTGAAATTGTCTTAATATCTGTGATGTATTATATATCTTGAATTGTAAAAGCTGGATCATCATATACAAATTAAATCCAAATATTTTATGATTATCCAACGACACGATCTTAATTCGGGATTCGGAAAGTAGTTTTGGTGAAATATCCTTTTTAAAATCACAATACACTTTGCGGTGGAAATGTTGCAAATATTTTCAAGCGTGAAAAAATTATTTTTTTTTTTACTCTTCTAGCAATGCCATTTAAGTAAACATAATAGTACTCTTTATCCTTTCTACACTATGCTGAGCTATTACAAATTTAATCAATAGATCTTCTCAATCAACCTATATATAACTTACACAAACAAAAATTTCACCCATAGTACTCACAAAAAAATAACTATAAAATTTAATTAATTTTTATCTTAAGTTAAATAGAAAAAAAAATTGAAAACTTATTTAAATTTAAAATAAAATACTTCAAATTAGAAAAAAATATTCAATTGAAAATTGTACTTAATATATCCTTTAAAAACTAAAAAAATAAAAATGTAATTAATTTCATTTTTAATTTTAACCAAAAAAGTTTAAAATTTTCATTTCTTGCTTTTTATGTTGTTGTTTTTATTGTATACATTTTTGGAAAACAAATTTCAGAATACAACAACTATGAGTACTTCATCAACAAAAAAGTATCTTGAAAAATAAATTTATAATAAGAGGAAAACTTAATTAAATATCCTTTTACTTAAATAACTACTTGTCATGGACATTCATTATTTTTTGCAGTTTTTGTTATAGTTATTCGGTTTTTTGTGGGTAATGCTTAAAACTAGCCAACACGTTAGTACAAAGTAACATCGTATATACATAAACGTATATATATATATTTAGTATATACCTGGGGTGATGAAATTCGGTATGATTGATGGAATGGAGGAGCGCCTCTTCCTACCGGGTCTTTTGCAGAACCATTTATTTATTTTATCAGAAAAAGAAGTTCCGTTAAGGTAAAGAAAATTTATATGATATAAAGCTTACTTTAGCCGAGAAAAATTTTAGGCGGATTCTCACTGCTGCCATTTGCCATAGGAAAATAATTCTCTTCCACTTGGGGACACTTAATTGAACGTGCTGCTTTAAACGCTGACGTAGACATTGCCTTTATTTCTTAGCAGGGTACCATCTTCTTAATCAATTCATAAAGCATCTTAGTATCCCATGTTATCCACCTTTAAATGTACGTATGGTTCAGAACTTGCACATAACCGTTCTAAATATGTCGCCATTTTCTATGAATGAAAATATTATCTCGGCAGATATTTTGCCATTAGTTTGCTGTAAATTGTTTCCCTTTGCGTTTGGTTATCTTGGATTTGTTTCGTCAAACTAATCTCGCAGTTTTGTTGAAAAATAATAGATTTACCTGCACTCTTCACAGACCACCTTCCATACTCACATTGTGAAGAATGTTTGAAAAACTTTACAAATGTTTGAAAACACTAGACTCGTAATCTTTTCGAATTCCACAAATATTCTTATTGATCCTTCAACAGGCAAATTCATTTATTTGAATTATTCTCGTTCTAAATTATGCTGTAGCCTCGTTCTGTTTTCTTTACAATTAAATACGTCTTGATATAATTTTATACATTGCCTAAAAAGACACTTTTAAAGCTTAAAGTAGCTATAGTATTTTGGATGATGAACATTGATCCATCATCTATTAGAGTAAACTACTTATTATTAGTAACTAAAAATTCACAAATAATCTTTTTAATTTTATTAAATTTGACATTTAACAAAAACAATTATTTGGCACACAATATTTATAATTAAATGCCGCATTAATAGAATCAGAGCCAACTCTTCAATTAACTAATAATTAATTAAGAACGAAGAACATTAATTTTGCGAAACAAAATTGTAACTGACACACTATTATCTATACATGAATAATAATTTTCGAGTTGTAAAGAAACCCCAAATGTAATTCCCTAAATACATTATTATACATAATACGTGTATTCCTCAATTCCACGAACATATAATTTTATTAAAAGTTTCATGTTAATTTAATTTAGAATAAATAGAAAAAAAAAAAATTAAACCCAAACTCTAATCCAAATGTATGAAAATATATAAATACGAGCAGCTACATATATAATACAAATAAAATTACAGACCAATTCTGTGTATTAAAATTACACATTCCATAAATTTAAATCCTCTAATTGGATTATGTATTCTATCCATTTTTCTATTATTCGTAATATTATTACCATTACCATTCGCTATTGTTATATTCATTGGTCATTTTATTGTGGTCAAACATTTAATTTAATAAATTGTTTTGGTTTTTTGACCGTTGCTGCTGCCCACCATTGTTGATGCTGATAATATTTCGATTCTGTATTATGTGCTTATCTAAAATAAAAAATCTAATAAAATAATTAAAATTAATTTATATTATTTCATTAAAAATGGATTTATTTATTTATTTTTTCGAGTTAAATTTAATTAATTATAATCCAAATGGATTTTTTTTTTACCATATATACTTATTTACACATATATACTAGGGACTAAATGTGATGAATATCTGAGAATAGCCCACAAAATGTTTGTGTTTGTGTACGGCAAAGTATATTTTAGTACGTTTTGTTTTATCTGATTTAATTATTGTAATTGTAATATTTGAAGGCAATTTAGCTCTAAATTATGTTGAGGTCATTGCCTTGATTAGTTTAATTGTTGCACTGTAGCGAAAGAACTAATCATCCGAAACTATTGCAATGAATTAAACAGAACACATTCACTTCGTTAATGTCCAATTTGAGTTTAATGGAAAGCCTTATTCTGTGTTTGAAGAAATGTTTTAGTAATAAATCAAAATCCAATTACTCAAACCATTAATTTTAACCTCCATTCAGAAAATTAACGATCAATTGTTAACTAAAATGATAAATAAAGGGTTTGTGCGAGCCCAACAATCGGATTCTTGGAAAATCCTCATACCTACGCAAAATCTACGCTACCAAAATAAACATATTTAAGCAAATAAATAAATTTTTATAACTCGATTTTTATGCTTACACCAAAATATTTATGGCGATTTTATAGGAAAAAAATTACAATTTTCATCTTATTTTCCTCGTTTTCCTATAAAAATATAAAAAACAAAAACAATAAATTGAAGAAAAATTGGCTGTAAAATTTGAAATATTTTTTTGTTATATTTTTATTATTTAATTTATTTGGAAAATGGAAACGTAAAATAAAATTAAACAAACAAAAAAAAAAAAAAGGTTTTTCCGAACCAGGTTGAACTAAACTAAATTTTGTATTATTAAATCAGTACTTTTTGAGAGTTTTACATTTAAATATATAAAACAAATATCAGTTAAATACACTTGCCGTAATTCACATAATAAATTTATTTTACACGCAATTACTTAATTTTCCACAAAATGCTAAAAAGTAAATTAAAAAATTGTTTGTATGTATTTGTTTATGAATGTATACCATATTTTTCAAATCAAAGATAAGGACTATTTTTATAAATCAGTTTTACAGAAAATCTCTCTCTGCTTCGCAACAGACATAATATACGAAGAGGCGGTCTAGCCTTATGGTATAATAGAGAAAATTAAATGGAAAATTAATTTTCTTATGGTCAACAACAAAAGTATTAAATACGAAGAAAATTAAATAAAGAGTTTTCATTTCGGTTTCTGATCATTTAATTAAATCTTTATATATTTATAAAAATATAAGATAATTTTTTTTTTTTTTTAAAAACAGAATGAACAGAATGAATGGGAAATTTTATATGTATGTATGTAAAAGGCAATTAAATGCAGTTTTCAATTTTCAGTTTCATTTTATAATTTTAATGAGATTAAAATAATAACAGAGATTTTCATTTGTTTTAATAAATAGAATACATTTTTTTAACACTTTCGGAAAGCATCATTTTACCATCTTAAATAATTCCTTCCTCATATAAGCGGTGAAATAACGCGAGTGACTAGAAGTTTACCTCGGAAGTGCAGTTTGGAATGACGTATATCACGTACACTAGAATCGTACGATTGTAGTACAATGTAAAGCAAATTTTTTTGTGATGAAATTATGTAGAATATTTGAACAACAAAATTGCTCAACTTTCAACCTTTGGTTGCTAGCAAAATTCCTTATTTTAAAGTACGTTTTTTTTTTGCTCTGAAATGATGTCGACAAAACATGTTATTGTATAAACTAATCTCGCAACATACATCCAATTAGTGTAAATAAGCGTAAGGAACCATAGTTGGACAGTCAAAACCAATAGCCACTAAATGAATAATATAAATGAATCGGGGTAAATTGAACCACCACTCCATAAAAAAAAAATATTTTTCAACTTCTTAATTACTTCGAAAATCAGACTAGATTCTCCTATGCCTTTTGAACGGATAAAAGTAGCGAAACATGATATACACCACTATGAATACAAAGAAGCCCAATTACTAAAAACATCATTTGAGGTTCAACCTGGCTTTTGAGGTATTGATCGAACGACTGCGATCAGATATACTGAATAAATATAGAAAGTGATCTCGGATAAATTGGACTCTAATATTTTTTAAAAAGAAGATTTACAAATTTGTGAACTTTTAAAATACCTCGAAACTCCAAAAGTAAGAGAATGCAAATGCCAAGAGAAGCTAAACAGTAAAAATGGTCCCAAGAATATCAAACCAGCCCCCATCGCTACGGAGTACAATATATGTCAAAAAGACACAGGATGCAAAAAAAAGTTGCATTAAAATCAATTATATCAATTATATAACGAAACGAGAAAAAATCGTATTTAGAAAAAGGTATCCCCTAACCGAAACATCAGAACGATACTTGACAACTCTGTGAGTTCTTAATCGATACGGATATTTGAGCACAGTGAGATCTATTAACTAAAAAAAAATATGCATGCAAATTAATACCAAAAACTAAGAAACTGCAGAAACGAAATAGACCACAAGAGCAGAAATATGAGAGCGGAGCATAAGACACAGTTGAATGTAGAAATGCGTGGTTTCCATGAACTGTCGGTGCCAAATATAGTACTACTGTAGTAGTCTCTCCGGTTCACTTCACTATAACCGCTTTTTCCTTAAAAATTTGAGACACGTTTCTTTTTTCATGGTTGAAGTTTCGAATGGTTTTATAGTACTCCAATAAACGCCAGAAATACATTTTATCTAGCTAACTAAAACCAACTTTTAAATATTTGCTCTAAGTTCTTCAATTCAAAGTAGTTGCCTCCAGAAAGAATTCCGCCATCAACCTATTTTAACCATATGGATTAGCAAATTTTCCAGTTCTTCATAGAAACTCAATGTTCAGACAAAAAAAAGAAAACTTATCAACTTGCTGTTAATTTGTATAGCTTTTCAACTATTCAACAAAACCAACTATTTCGATTCAAATCGACTATTTTGATTCATCAACAATAAATAAATTATCTATTTAATAATTTGTAATGTTAAACAATTAATCAATATAATTTCCTTTGACAATTTTGAATTACAGCCGCATGGCGGTGATGAAGTTCTGCGCTGACTACCGTAAAATTACGAAACATTTCTGGTTCAATATCAGAACATAATATAACCTATTCGACGTTCCTGAAAGAGTTAAAAATATCTTTTCAATTTAAGACTAGTAAAACTGAACTATATTAGGTAAATTGAATTAAAAACGAAAATTGAATATTTCATTATCATTTTCAGTTGAATTTCAGAAAAAAAATTATCTCAAGTTTTCCAAATCAGAAAACATTTAATTTTCTTTGAAACGACAATAATATAATTGTATTTGATTTTCGTCATCATAAACAAAACAATGACATTAACATTAACTAAAACTTTTGAATTTACCCACAAATAATTGTAAGACATTGCGGTACGGATCATCATCAGCTCTGCAATACCAAACAAATTTTATGTGGATGTTGCATGTTGATGGGATGATGATTTAAACGAAAAACTCGCGGAAAATAATGTTGAAATATTTGTACATTTCCGTTACTACTGTGCTTTTGTTTTTGAAAGAAGATTAATTTCAAGAAGATAATAGTCTTTTGTGTTGCTTTTAATAGTTTTATGCTGCTGCTGTTCCATTCTTATCTTAATTGTATTGTTCTCGATTGTATTTGATTTGTTTTTTTTTTATTCAAAAAATATTAAAGAAAATAATAATTCATTTATTATTAGATTTTCAATTGGCTTTGTGTCACAAGCAGATCTTTATTTTATTGTAACTGAATAATTTCGGTATAAGGTAAATGTGTGGTTGCTACCGCCCTAGATTAGACAATTCATAAGTTAAACTTTATCTTACACAATAAATAATTGCAAAATTCTTATCAAAATAATATTTTTCATCTTATCATGCTTGTACAAAATGATTTAGTTCTGAATTATTCAACATACATAAATATTCAAATATCTTAAATTTAATGTAAAAATGTATTTATGAGAATTACTGATAAAATACCAAAGACACAAAGGTATTCTTCACCCTGAAAATACACTTGTTGTAATGTAGAATTTGTGCCTCAAAACAGATCGCAATAAAACTTACAACCAAAAAATTACAATAAAACGATTTTTCTTCCAACAAAACCCTAAAATATCCTCAAGTGGATACACACATACAATATGTTATAAACAGGAACAACTACCACTAAAGGAAAACAGCAGAACAACACACAGTCAAAATCCGACATAAAATTAATGAAAATATATTCAATTAAGCTAATCGCTTGGAAATTTAATTTAGTTAAATTAAATCCAATTAAAATTAACACAAATTCTGTGTAGAATCGTTGTTTTATAGTTTCGATACGATTTTGATTTGTTATTGTAAGAGATGTAACACTTCGCATGGTCTGGAGAATATCCAAGTTAAAAAAAAAACATTTTGAAAACAAACAAAAAATTTAAAGTTACTTTACAAACAAAATTATTCTCCAAATCATGTGTCGTGTTAATCAGAATTGGACCCACACAGGGACTCTAGAGCGGTCGTTGCCGGCTAAGCTTCAGGGTGATGTCGTGGGGTTTCTAGAGTTTATGTGGGTCATATAAAACCGCGGGAAGGGGAGGGTGATTCTGCATACCTACCTATTCGGACACTTACCTGGCCCTAATTCATCCTCAGTTAGACGATTAACGCCTCATTTTAAATATAATTAATATAATAAAAATAAAAAAAAAAACATATATATATAACTTAACTATCCGGCAGCCTGTTGATCAGTTGATTGTTTTGATTATGATTTCCATGCGCGGTGTGGTGGTTTTTGCTTGCTTATTGAACTACAAAGTAATTTTTTTCTAATCCGTAATTATAATGTATGCATGCATATATCCAAAGAAGGATCTTTATATAGCAAAAGAAAAAGGTTTTGTTGTCTTATCCAAAACTTTCTGTTATCTATCTAATTATATTAGTTTTATTCTTATATTGTTGTTGTGTCTCCGAATTATGTTGTATCTTATGTACTTATATGTAAAATTGGTACTCTTGTGTTTAAGATTTATTTATTCATCCAAAAACTATATGAATGATTATATTTATAGACAAAACACTTAAGATTTTTTTAAAAAAAAACTTTTTATTCACAATACCAACTATCAATTTCACTTTAAAAAAAAACTTTTTTTTTTTATCAATTAAACAACATACGTGTATAATTACAAAACAATTCACTTTCAATTAATCATATTTTATGAATTATTTTTTTTTTTGTAGACACAGCAAATATAGAAATTCACATGTCGCTGTTTACATTTTTATCCACTTTAATAATTTTATATTCAAAATAAAATTTACAACAACAAAAAAAACAATTATCCTCTTCTTTTTATTTTTTTTATCAATTTTTATTTAACATAATTTTATAAAAGAGAAAAAAAAATTAACAAAAACACAATTCACTTATATTTATTATCCTCAAAAAAAAAATAATTTTTAATAAATTTAATTTTATAGTAACACTTTATAAAAAAACTTAATTAAACTTAACTTAAATTCTAAAACTAAAAAGAACCAGATCGGCTCTACCGTTACAAATTTACTTTCAGACTACAAAATTATATGAAAAAAACACCCCGTGGTGTCGGTGCAATACACCAAAACCCGATGGTCTTGGTGCATCCGACCTGTTTCTTGATTTTTTCTCCACTGACTAAAAAAGCAAAAAAAAAAATGTTTACTTCAATTCAATTATTTTTTTTTGTCTTTACAGAAAAAGAATATCCAATTTAATTATGAGACTTACGGAGTTTACAAAAAAAAAAAATATGAAATTACAAAAATTTAGTATAACGGATTACATTATTTGCCTAATTGCAAAAAAAAAGTGTGAGAATAATGAATTGAAATAAAAATTGTTGTGACAGCGTACACGTGCGCTGTTACAAATCGTGGGGACGCCTCACACCCTGAGAAAGTCTCATGCCGGGCACTAAATCCATGAAATTAAAATGATAAAATACCAAACTAACAACTAGTTAATTAAATAAAAATAAAAAAAATGAAATGAACAAGATTTTGCGCAGGTGTAAATGCCACGGAACGGAGAAAGACCATTGATCTCTAAGTCCCTCTTCAAGACTGGTGATCCGAAATCTCACTCTAAAATCAAACACCGAAACAGCGGAAGTAGTAATGGATCATGAAATCACCATCCTCAAAGACAGAAAAAAAAATAAAAATGAAAACAAATGACTTGTACTCTACTCCTAAATGCAAAATAATTTATCCGATATGACACTCTAAAGTCGGACACTACACAGTGGAAGTAGTAGTGGATACCAGTATCAACATTTCGTGAGCAGGAAAAAAAAACAAAAAAAAAATATTTAAACTGATTTAATAATTTAGCAATTACACAAGCAACAAAAAAAAATTGAAAAAGAGAATGAAATATATGGGCATTAATTGAACTTGGAATCTACCCCTAAACCATTGGTACGATGTCTCACCCTGAAGTCAACACTAAACAGCAGAAGCAGTAGTGGACACTGCTATCAAAGTTTTAAGGATCTTGGCACGACATGAGTAAATTTCAAGGTCGGGACGTTTCGCCGCGTTAGTTAATTTTGTTTTATAATGAATGTTGTTTTATAGGGAATTTTGCTTTTTTTTTTGTAGAGAATATTGGGTCATATAGGGTATATTTTGTTTGGTGCTAACCAAAAACTAAAGTAGGAAACTTAACTAAATATTAAAGTAGGATAACAAAGAAAAAAGTCAGTTGGTAACTAAATAAATAAAAAAAAAATTAATAAAGATTAATGAATGAAAAAAAACCCAAAACTACCAAGTAAATAATCAAAAAACATAAAAATGAATGAATGAAATTAAATTAAAATTTTGAAAACAAACAAATAACATTCTCAACTGAACAAGGCTGATGATTTATCGATGAGGATGAACCAAGGCAAGAGCCATGTCCACGGAGAACGCTCGATCTCGATGTGCGTTCGCTACTTGTCTTCGGTAGGTAATCAGAATCGTAGGGTAAGAGGAGGAGGATTAGGGAAATAAATCAAAAAAAAGAAAAAAAAAACTTGAAGTCACCACTCGTCAAATCAATAACTCAAACAGTAATAATCTACCGGAAATATTTGTAATTGACGATCAGTGAGTTAAACCATTCAAGAGATCTTTCACCGCCGGATCATAAAAATCAAACTCTTAAAGAGGAAATAATGTCCGAAAGTAAAGAGCATCCGCTAAACAAGTGACACTTTGAAAAACCAGACGTCAAAACTAATAATCAACACCTCTGGCGGAAATAGAATTATCTCTGGTGTTCCAAAAATAACTAAACGGGAAAAGAATATATAGAAAGGAATTAAAAAGGATGACTTGATAAGAAATGAATAAATTGTATACTACTGTGTTCTAAATTCAAATCAACAAATTGAAGAACATTATTTGAATCTTCATTACTTCGGAAAGTGAGTGAGAACACAGAGAAATGTAAATTATAAATGTAAAATTAACTAATTATGGGATAAGGATGGGGAAAATAATTGCTAATAAGGAAAGCCATATTGCGTTGGGCGCCACTGTAACACTTCGCATGGTCTGGAGAATATCCAAGTTAAAAAAAAAAACATTTTGAAAACAAACAAAAAATTTAAAGTTACTTTACAAACAAAATTATTCTCCAAATCATGTGTCGTGTTAATCAGAATTGGACCCACACAGGGACTCTAGAGCGGTCGTTGCCGGCTAAGCTTCAGGGTGATGTCGTGGGGTTTCTAGAGTTTATGTGGGTCATATAAAACCACGGGAAGGGGAGGGTGATTCTGCATACCTACCTATTCGGACACTTACCTGGCCCTAATTCATCCTCAGTTAGACGATTAACGCCTCATTTTAAATATAATTAATATAATAAAAATAAAAAAAAAAACATATATATATAACTTAACTATCCGGCAGCCTGTTGATCAGTTGATTGTTTTGATTATGATTTCCATGCGCGGTGTGGTGGTTTTTGCTTGCTTATTGAACTACAAAGTAATTTTTTTCTAATCCGTAATTATAATGTATGCATGCATATATCCAAAGAAGGATCTTTATATAGCAAAAGAAAAAGGTTTTGTTGTCTTATCCAAAACTTTCTGTTATCTATCTAATTATATTAGTTTTATTCTTATATTGTTGTTGTGTCTCCGAATTATGTTGTATCTTATGTACTTATATGTAAAATTGGTACTCTTGTGTTTAAGATTTATTTATTCATCCAAAAACTATATGAATGATTATATTTATAGACAAAACACTTAAGATTTTTTTAAAAAAAAACTTTTTATTCACAATACCAACTATCAATTTCACTTTAAAAAAAAAACTTTTTTTTTTTATCAATTAAACAACATACGTGTATAATTACAAAACAATTCACTTTCAATTAATCATATTTTATGAATTATTTTTTTTTTTGTAGACACAGCAAATATAGAAATTCACATGTCGCTGTTTACATTTTTATCCACTTTAATAATTTTATATTCAAAATAAAATTTACAACAACAAAAAAAAACAATTATCCTCTTCTTTTTATTTTTTTTATCAATTTTTATTTAACATAATTTTATAAAAGAGAAAAAAAAATTAACAAAAACACAATTCACTTATATTTATTATCCTCAAAAAAAAAATAATTTTTAATAAATTTAATTTTATAGTAACACTTTATAAAAAAACTTAATTAAACTTAACTTAAATTCTAAAACTAAAAAGAACCAGATCGGCTCTACCGTTACAAATTTACTTTCAGACTACAAAATTATATGAAAAAAACACCCCGTGGTGTCGGTGCAATACACCAAAACCCGATGGTCTTGGTGCATCCGACCTGTTTCTTGATTTTTTCTCCACTGACTAAAAAAGCAAAAAAAAAAATGTTTACTTCAATTCAATTATTTTTTTTTGTCTTTACGGAAAAAGAATATCCAATTTAATTATGAGACTTACGGAGTTTACAAAAAAAAAAAATATGAAATTACAAAAATTTAGTATAACGGATTACATTATTTGCCTAATTGCAAAAAAAAAGTGTGAGAATAATGAATTGAAATAAAAATTGTTGTGACAGCGTACACGTGCGCTGTTACAGAGATTTTATTTGATACAACAAACTGGCATTTTAGTTTACTTGCATTCGGTAGTATAATTGGAAATTTGATTGTGTATTTCTAAAGCTTAAAATCATTCTCAAAATTTTTCGTTTAAGAAAATAAATTTTAAAATAAAGTCATTTCACACATAAATATTTGTTAGAAGTATTTTTTTAAATAATAAATAGTTTGGTCTATTATTGGTAAATTAAAAGTAAATATTCAGTTTTTTTGATTTTAAAAATATTCCTAACCGAAAAAAATTGTAACCAGAAATTCTTGAAGTAAGCGAATATTTGATTTAAACAGCGAATATATATTTCGATTCAATCTAAACTGACAATCGGAAGTTTGAATTTTGTTGGATTTTCTTTGAAGAATGATGGTGAAGAATTTAAAATGGAAGTAGAGCATCGGAAATTAGGATTTGGTTCAAATACGAGAGAATCGGTTAAGACGAAAACAAATTATTTGAGCATTCTTTGGTTTTTGATTTTTAATAAAATGTCATATTTGACAATACAATTTTAAATATAATTTTGCTTAAAAACAAATACTTCTATAAAAAAAAATAATAAGAAATGAAGGAAAAAATATTTAATTTTCTTATTCAATTTCCTTGAACGCCTTAAAACAATTGCCTTTTGTTGTTATTGTTTTAAATTTTTTGGTCGGGAAATTGTTTTTCTTTGCCTGTATTTGTTATTGGTTATTATTTTTGAGCACAATTCATTGATCTCTGATTATTTTATATTGTCGATTTTTCAAATTGAATTTTCACACTTGATTTGGTTTCTCAATTTTGTGTTGTTTAACTTTTGATTTGTATTAAAGAAATTTTCCATTTATTTTCTGTGCTTTTACAAATAAATAACGTGTAATCCGTAGAGCTGGATATGTAATTAATATCATTTATCGAGCCAACAGATGTGATAAGAATTCCAAATATAATTGGGGCATATTAGACCCTACTATATGTAAGGGTAACAATTACAATATAAAATAAGTTCGAGTTTACATAAATCAATAAAATTTCAATTTTATTTTACGGCTCGATTCACGGCGATACACTAAGATACACGTATAAATAAATAATAAAAATTATTTTTATATCTCACACCGATTTTACTTTGATATGAAAATTCCCTTGTTTCCATTTCCCTTTTTATATATTTGTTTTGAAAGAAATCTCATTCTATTGACATAAATAACAGTATTACAATCACTTAAATATTTTTTTTTTTACTTTGTTGTATCTTTATAATTTTTCATTCTTTTTTCCATATAAATTTTCCACTTTTTCATTCATTTATTACTAACACAAAAAAAAAAAAATAAAGAAAATGTAATCTCAAGTACAAGAATATAAAATATATTATTATTATTTTTTCACTTTGCTGCTGCTTTATGTATGTATTCGTATATTATTCGACTTGTACAAACGGAAAATTTATATACATTCGTACGAAATTTTTCATTTTTATTATTTAATATAATAAAAATAAAAGAAAATTGAAGGAAAATCTAGAAAATCATCCAATAAATCATCTCATTTTTATTCATAAAAATTGAAAATTGGTTGAAGAAAAATAAGCATATTTGCTGCGTTCCATTTACTGTTGCAAAATACTTACAAGTATTTCAAAAATACACGCACCTACTCTTGCTAAATTTTATATGAATTAGTTTGCTTTTTGAATTTTTGGCGGAATCATTACTAGGATATTTAATTAAATAATTAATAAATAATTTTCCAACTTGCCTTATTTTGTGCGTCCCATTTGTAATATAACCCCAATTACTTATTTGTACTTTGCCACATTCAATGGAACAGTTGAATTCTAGTAGCTGTAAATAAATGGTCTGAATTACATGTTTTTTAAATGTAGGATATTTGGCCTACTTTTTGATGCTGGAGTTCAATTTTACATTTTTTTTTTATAAATTTAAAAAAAATTCATTTTTAGACTGTGAACGGATACTCCTAATTTTTTATTCGCAAATCCAAATTAGCCATTTTACAGATAATTTAGAAACGTTGAATATTCCGTGCAACAACTTCTCGCCGAGTTATTGCAGTTTTAACAAAAAAAATGACAAAAAAATCAACACAAAACAAAAAATACAAATCAAACACAAAAAACTGCAATAACTCGGGCAGAATAAAAAAAACGAACCCATCATAGGAAAGTAGACCAGAGTTCCTTTAATTTAAAAGAAAAAAAAAGATTTAATTCAATATTTGACCAAGACACAAGCGATTAAAAACAGGATCAGGAGGCGATTAAAAAAATTTTTACTGTTGCGTTTTTGTTTTGGCCTGTATAGTTTCGAATTAGAATTGTTAAAAACTAAGGAAATAAAATATTTTTAATTTAATATGTTTCGAAGATTGTAAGAGAATTCAATCCAGTTTCGAACTGATGAGCTTATGATTATGAAAAAATCAATCCTCTCATCAGGCCGCGGCGACTGGACTGACTATACCACAATTTACATTCTATATATACAGAATGTCCTGTGCTTTATATACTAGCGAATCGTACTAATACAGATAAATTCAATTACAATTTTTTTTTCCTTCTTCACGACAATCACATAAGCTGTGAACGCTAATTTTACTTTTTTTAATTTTTGTTGAATGTTAATTAATTCTTGTAATTTCTAAATATGCTACCGGTCTTACGACACTTTTAAATGTGTTTTTTATTAACACGTAGAAACATTTTAGTATTTACGAACGGTAATTCAACGAAAACCGGCTAATAGACAGAATTCTATTTATTTAATTTTTAATTTAATATGTTTCGAAGATTGTAAGAGAATTCAATCCAGTTTCGAACTGATGAGCTTATGATTATGAAAAAATCAATCCTCTCATCAGGCCGCGGCGACTGGACTGACTATACCACAATTTACATTCTATATACAGAATGTCCTGTGCTTTATATATACTAGCGAATCGTACTAATACAGATAAATTCAATTACAATTTTTTTTTTCCTTCTTCACGACAATCACATAAGCTGTGAACGCTAATTTTACTTTTTTTAATTTTTGTTGAATGTTAATTAATTCTTGTAACTTCTAAATATGCAACAATAAGGGTCCAGACGCTCTCAATGAATTTACTACACTGATAGAACTACACTGTACTGTGATATGAGCTACAGAGGGGCAACATAGTACAAATTCAATTTATATCAGCACCTAAGCTGAAAGTCAAAATTAATCTTGAATAAAAACAACGAAGACAAAAAAAAAATGTAATATTTTCATATTTTCCAATAATAATGATAAAAAAAGCTTTTCTTCTTCCTTGTTTTTGTTCGTCGCTATTATTTTTATTTTTTGTCTATCCAATTTTTCTCTTTATTTATTTCCCAAAAAAAAAAAAAAAAAAAAAAAGTTTCAATCCAATTTTATAAGCTTTTTTTTCAATTTTTTTCGCTAGCTTAGTTTTTAGGCCATCAAATTTTATTTTATTGTTATACCCTTTGTTGTTGATGGTCGATGGTGATGGTGGCGGGTGCTGGTGCGCTTTCGCCTTGTGAATACGTTGTAAAAGGAATGGTGTCGTTTTGTATATGCCGCTGTATAAGTCCTTTTATATTTTTGTGTGACCGTATTTCCAACTGATTTTTATTTTTGTCCCTCATGTCATATGCATGATAAGCCCAAGAATTTTTTTTTTATTTTCTCTCGATTTTAATTTTATTTTTATGATGTGTTGGATTCAATTTCAATTTCAAGGTATTGAACATTATACTAAATAAGGATATTTTTCAATAATATGTACACACTCGTATATATGTATGTATGTATATGTTTAGAAAATGGATATATAAATATTTTTAATCAAAAAAAAAAAAAAAAAAAAGAGGATTTGTTGGTACATTCTAAAATTATTATTATACTGGTATTGGTTTTTATCCCTTTTAGAGTGGAAATTTTCGTTCGTTTTTCCATTTGTTTTTTTGTTTTATTAAACTAATAAATGTGTTTTGAATCGGTTATTTCCAATTTTTGATTGATTTGATTTTTTTATGAATTTCCAATTTTTTCTTAAGTTTTTGTTTTGCTTCCTACGAACTGTACCTTAAGAGATCCAAGGAGAAACAATTTTTAAAGTAGGTTTTATTGCGTTGAACGTATACTCTTTACTGTGGAGGTGGTTTATTTAATAAGATTAATTTCCAATCATTCGACATTTCTGCTAAAGTTTTTGTAATACTATGTACTTGCGATATTATGTTAAAATGAACCCAACTATTGATTCGGATGTACAATTATTTTTAAAACAAAGCTTCTTTGGTAGTAGAATATATTGTAATCCAATATAGTTAGTCCGTTAATTTCAAGTGAGATGTTTTATATTAATTACACAATCGTGATTATTGCTAAAATATTCCCCACAAAACAGAAAAATGTTAGCTTTATATAACGTACTCGGTTTGTTATTCCTTGTTTTTTTTTATAAATTTATTTTTCTATTTTTTCCAATTAATTAAAGCATTTATTTTCTAGCTGAGCAGTATAACCACAAACAAAAATAAAAATATGGAAAATACTGGCAAAATACAATAAATTCTAATTAGTAAAGTTTGAATGAAAAAAATACAAAAAAAAAATGTTGAAATAACAAGTAAAAATATCAAATTTTAATGATACATTTTAATTGGACCTATTAAAATACATAAAACCATATGCAAACAACATAAAAACTTATTCCTACATATACATAGACATATGTATTTTCATTGAAAAAAATGTTCATTCGCATATTTCTATTTTCAGTATTTTCTGGTACTTCATACTTATACAGAACATGCTTTGCTAGTTTAAAACCATTAAAATTTATTTTTTATATATTACAATAATTTGCCAACCCAAAAACACCAAAATAAAAAATAATAATAACGCAAAATGTGGAAATATGGAAAACAAACTCGGGGAAACAAAAACTTAAGAAGCACACATTTCATTTCTAATTGACATTAAACACTCACAAAGGATTTTTATACACGTAAAATTTATATATTCGTTGCCTTCATACAGTGTTATAAATAATTTGTTCCGTTATTAGCCCCTATACATAATATTTCAGTGGAAAATTCGGCTACATAAGAAATAAGCTAATTATTTTTAATATTTGTTTTTACTGAATTGTGTACTATTGAGATTATCATTATGAGTGTTAGGTATCTACAGTACAAGAGGAAAACTAAAAGATACCTAGATTATTAATTGGCAGCCGGATCCAGATTAATTCAATAAAATATGAGACGTCTATACAACATTTAAAAAGTATTATACTCGTTGCAGTTTTTTTTCCCAATTATATTAAACATTTTGGTATATTTTATAATTTTGTTCTACTTGTATTTCTCCATTCAATTTTCTGTATTATTTGGAGGAAAAATCAATTAATTTTCCTGGTTTTCTTTGTTTTTTCTACATAATTCAATTTTTGATTCAGTTTTTGATATTTGTACCAGTTAAGGAAATTTTATTGGAATTTTCTCTGTATGTATTACAGGTTTTTGTTTTCGTTGTGTGAAAGTGAAAATCATTTGGGAAGCTGATGTCTAGTTGGTTTTTTCAATCAGTATGGTCATTGAAAGTTAATTCTAGTTTCAAAAGTATCCTTCCACTTATAATAAAAGTAACTCAGTTGCTGGTCTGATCAGGTTTAATAATAATTTATAGAGTCTTCAAACAGATAAAAAATCTATACATGTCTTTAGCGAATGAAATATTAAAATCTTTGCATATATTTCTAATGCTTTGCACACATACCAAATAAGAACTCACCTTATTTATCCAAAAAAAACTTTCAAAACTCTCTGCAATTGATTGAACAAAATTATAAAAAAAAAAAAAATTATAACAAACCAAAACGACCCTAAAAACAGCATCCTCCATATTATTTTCCTTAAATATACAAACACATACACAAAACAATTTTTCTCAATTTCAATTAAAATTCAATCACCATAATTTTCACCTCATCCTCTTCCATAATTGATATTCAAATTTATTTGTTTTTTAAATTTTCCAATTTTCAAAGTACATAGTACATTTTTTCTGTTTTTTTATTTCCAAATCGTTATGAGCGCAAAGTAGAAAATTAAAAGAAAAATATATAAATTAAATAAAGTATAAAAAAAATAAGAAAATGCTGGTAGGGTGGGAATGAAAAAATGAAAGATTTTCCTTAATTCTCATGAACTCAATTAAAATTAAATGAAGTGAAAAATCGAATTTTTATTTTTTTCGTTAATTTTTTTCTATTACTTTCCATTTTTATCTTGTTGATTTATTTTATTTTGCTCATGTTTTCTATGTGTGAATGTATGTATGTATATGTACATAAGAATGGAAATAATTGGTGTTAAGCGTGCCGTTTTGTGAATGATAATCTGTCGTCATTTACTTATATTACGTTAGATTTTGAATTTGACCGTTTAAAGCAGTTTACTCATATTATTATTAATTAAACTTATCGATTTCTAGACGCTTTTCAATCCCTAAAAATAAGCTTTTAATTGTCTCACTGTATCAACAAATATCGGCACTATAAATATATACAAACACACGAACATCAATTTGAAATGTAACGTGTCATACTTGGAAAGAGAAATTCACCTAAAATAATATAATAAAATTCCATTCTTTTCCATATAATATGTATAAACAATTCAATTTTCCAATCAATAATTTTCTTTATTTTTTTCCTTCAATGAAAATTAAAAATAATAAAATAAACAGCAACAAAAAATAAAATAATTCAATCGATTGAAAACAATCTAATAATATCGAAATAAAATGAAATTATAATTTTTCTTTTTCCATCGACTTCTTATTTTCTTTTGTATTTATTTTTCATTGAATTTTCTCCTCTATTTTCCAATGTTTTGTTTTTCTATAAAGAATTAAATCTACACAAAACACAAGTATAGCAAAAGCTGAGAAATGAGTTAAATAAAAAAAAACAGGTTTATGATGGTGGTAATGGAAAAATCATTTTCATTCGATATAGAAAATACTACGTAGCTATGTTTAAAGAAGTTATTCTAGAAAAAAAAAAAGTTAAGGTGGAAATGAAATAGGATGAAGTCCAATACGAACTACGTATATACAGAGTAGAACTTAGAAGAAAGAAATGTTTCTGAAATGTAATTAACTTTTTATTTATTTGTGAAAATTAATAGAAGCCAATAATTTGAATTATTATTATTATTGCTATTATTTTTGTTAATTTTATTGTGTAATTTAACTTTATATATGTCTTATTTTAGGGTGGAATATACCAGAGTTGGCTTTTGGGAAAATTTATGGGAATTTTGTAGTTCGAATACCATTAATTTTTAAATTATAATATATTTGTGTAGAATTTAGAAAACTTGAACAATTTTAGTACCTAGACAATTTAATTTAGTAATACGCCATTTGTCGGTATTTAACATTATCAATAAGTTATTACTCCTAATTTTTAGTTTAATGTACGTTAATATTTACATACGTATTTAAATTAGTTTTATATACTAATTTTTTGTTTCTTAATATTTTCGTATGACTATCCTTGTTTGTGTGGGAATTTCAGATGAATTACAAGCACTTAATATGCTTTAAAATTAGTATCCTTTAATGCAAAAGGTGTTTGATGTAGGTTTATATCCTCAGATTTGACCGGAAAGTAAAACATTTAATAGAAATTGAGCGAATAAACTTTTTTGTTATCAAACCATTTCACAAAATTAACACAAGGTGGGACTAGTTTTTCTGGATTACTATAAATGAAACAGAACCGGTATAAGCGTTGGATAAAAAGAGGATAATTAAATACTCCAAAAAGTAAAGTTGTGATTTCACTATCACAACATAGATTTGGTAAACCCGAAATTTCGGACGATTTTACAAATCCGTAAATTTGGTAAAGCCCACAACTCCGGGATTCTTGATTTTTTTATTTATTCAGATTTGGGATTCCCCTTTTTTTATTTAGAACAAACATATCTCCTTATTGATGAATTTCACCTCACTTGCAATAAATTTAGGACATTACTGACATGGGCACTCCAATTCAATTTAATACTTATGATCAACCAGACTTCTGATCTCGTCACATAAATCAAGTCAGTGAGCAAAAAGTGGTTAGGGCTTATGTTCTTGCAGGATTAATTTAAAGTTTGTGCAAATTAGACCGGTTCATTTTATTACGTAAGGCACGATTCAGATTATTGATCACACTATCAATAGAATGACGGAATTCTGGGTATGTGGACCTATAAATCCCGACTTTCGAATTTGAGAAATCGGCTGCAATTTCGGATTTACCAAATATCGTATTGCAATCACTTAAGAAGTTAAATTATATTATTTTTTTTTTAAATATTTTGTTCATTAACAATATGAATTTTTGGCCAATATTTTTTAAATATACATACATCAAAAAGTAACTTCTCCAAATGTTAAAAACTGCAGGTTTCCTTTTTTAGTGCTAATTAATGCATCTAGTAATTAAATTCAAATATCAAGGAATTTGCTAATGAAACCTAGTAAAAAATAGAGAAAAATCGGAATGCAAAATATCGATCTTTTTAACTAACTTTGAATCATTACAAGTTTTGAATCCAGTCGTATTGAGGGCTGAAAATTTGACTTTCTTGGCGATAGAATTGCAAAATGGAAAACAGCGCAACGTCCAATTGTAGCTCAGGTGGTGTCAACAACAAAATTTGGCACAACAATTGCTTAGAAACCATTTTTAGGGGTCAAGCAGCGCAATCGGTACACAATTAAAGACTTTAGATTTTTGCTCGTTATTTGTGGACTCAGTTGTTTTTCAATAAAATTGAATGTTCTAAAAAATTGTTTAGAAATAATCGAGCAATCCAAATGAAATTTTGATAATTTTTGATTTATGGTCCAGATTTGGCTGGCTTTACCTCTGGTGAAATACGTGTCTCAGATATTATATTTTCGCCCCAGAATTTGTCAGCTCAGGTGATTTTCAATAAAACTGAATAATCCATGAATTGAGTAGAAATATTCAAGCGATCCAAATTAAATTTGGCACAGCATTACACGAAGCAAAAAACTATAGAGGCCCCAAACGAAACGCAGTACTAGATTTTATAGAAACTTTCTAGAAATTATTAAGATTTATTTGTCAATTATTACGATTTTGACGGAAAAATAAAACGGTAAATACAACTTAACCCAAATAATTTCGCGTTCAACTATGTTAAATAATATCACTCATTTTCAGAAAAATGGTTAAGTCGATTTTTCTTTTTTTTTCTTTGAAGCTTAGGTATAATTGGAAGAAGATAACAGTTTTTACCATTGGCCAGAGCAAAGCTCATTGCCTTTGGGTTTGCATCTTACTGGAAATAAATAACATTCACGCCTTGTTTGTTTATATCTGTAAGCAATCTATTCAATTTGCTCTATTGTTCGAGGCATTACCAACTGTTTTCCTTCCAAGGTAAAGTTGGTACCACAGCTCCGCGCCGGGCCGCTCCGTTAGTACTGTAACATAGGCCGGCCCATGGATATTAATCTACGGATGGTTCATCACGAACAAATTATACTGGTGCAAGTGACGCAGCTTGTGACTGAAACTGATCCTTGTAACCTCGTAATCTAGTAAGACATCCTATTTTGACCGCTAGGTTATTTTATTGATGAAGTAAAAGGGAAACGCCATTATCAAATACAGCGTTCAAATATTAAATTCTTTTATTTAAAAAAAATCTGCAGATTAGAAATTCGATTTTAATTGGACTCAAAAATCTCATTCTGTTAGTTTTATTTATATAGTCAATTCATGTATGATTTTTATATTAAAATTGTTAATATCTGTATAGGAAAAACCAAACACAAAACTCAATATGAAAATTGAAAAACAAAAATGATTTTTGATTGGAAAATTTATTAAAAATAAAAGCTAAAAGATAAAATAAATAAAAATGTATAACCTGATAATAATATTTATTGACAATTTATTAAATAAACAAAAGCACTCGAAGCACATTATTAATAATTCAAGTCGCTCTTTTATTATTATTGTCATTATTATCGTTATTATTGTTAAAATAGTATAAATTTAATAATAAAATAGATTTATGATTACCTTAACTAATAACTACTTTATGTAGTCTATCTCTCTCTCGACTATGCAGAATATGGAATGGATACGGTTTTAAGTACGTTAGTATTATACAGATAATAACCGTTGTTATGCATTTTTTTTTATATTTTGTGATGCAGTAAAATTTAATTTTTTTATTATTAAATTAGAAAAAAGCTTTTTCATGTAGAACTTTAGGAGAGAATTTATTTTTATTTTTAACTGAATTTTTTTATTCTGGTTGATCCCAGAGTGACCAATTCATCAATTTTGCTACGGAAATACACAGATAATAAGTTTTGTTATTACTTTTGTTTTATTTTTTAAGGTTTTGACGATGAACAAAATATTGCTGGAGAACATTTGTAATAATTTAATGGATGAACCATATAAGCTACAGAGCTTTTATGCAGTTGCAAGGGTATTTTATGTAGACTTATTTAATGAATATGATAAAATAATGTAAAGCTATTTGTTTTTAAACAATAAAAATAGTTATTTTTAGCAAATTATTAGACTAGAGAAGTGAACAGGAAAAGGAATAATTTGTAGAGTATAACTAGACTATTGACGATTGGAAAAGTATAGAATATGACACCTAACGAAAATAAAACCAACCCTAATATCCATGGCACTCTCAATATAAAACCTACACAAACACAACTATCGGAATTAAAATAAAGCAACCGTCAACAGGGTACTAAAGATTGCTATTAAGAAACAATACCATACGTGCCACATTTCGTGGTACAACATCACAAAGTCCTAGGTCGTTTCCACTTTTGAATTCTGATACATTTTAAATGTTGTTGGAGGTTCATTTACATCTTTTTAGAATTAATTTAGTCAATTTCGCACATTTGAACGATTGCAACTTCAAACATCCTGTGATAGCAAATTCTCCAACAGTAATTTTTTTCCTGTAGGAATTAGTTCTGTGATAGATCTGAATATCCTCTAAAATAATATTTTAACCGAACAAATGTAAATTTAGATTTAAAATTAATTTCAAGCCCAAAGGTCCTTCGCATAAGGTCCCATGAATTAAACTCGCGAAATTTGTGGAATTAAAGTAGGAAAATATTCATAAAACAGTGGAATTAAAAAAAATCTTAGTTTCTGAGCTTATTTCAATTGTTTTTCCGAGTTAGTTCCATTTTTTTGCGTAATAAACTCGGAAACATATTTTAATGTTACGCTGATATAAATTTTCACGGTTGTATGGAATTCATGAAATTGGGAAAAATATTGAATAAAAAGCGATAAACTTGGAAATTTTTCTGAGTTTAATTCCAATCTTTTGCGAGTCTTATTCCATTTTTTACGATATTAATTCCAGTGACTTTATTTCTTTGTCACTTGTTTCTTTCTTCGCTAGTATGCTAAAAAATTATGAAACCCAAAATATTCTTCTACTAAAATAAATTTGCGCGTAAAACATGTAGTGTAAATTACGTTCTGTCCACTGAATAAATTCGCGCAAAAATTAAAAAAAAATTGCAATGTAATTTATTTTGTAATCAATTGATTTTTTCGGCTTTTGATAGACAAATATATTAATTGTTCATGACATTCGCAATATTTTCGATTTGGTAAATCAGAAAAATAAAGAGGCCAATCCCTCATAACATCTACTGAAAAAAGTAGAAATATCATTCCCCCTCCCCGTACTTTAGCCCAAAGGCCAAGAGTTATATAAATGTATTACTCTTAAAAAATGAGAACCCTCCTTGAGTTCCTATGTTGGTAGTTTAGTTTCTTACTGAAAAGTTGGTCTACTCATCAGGTAGGTACGACCAAACTACAAAAATACAACGCTCACCATTCACATTAAGTATCTGGCCAGAACGTACTGGCATAGTGAATTATATTCACTACATCAAAAACCCATGTCAGTACGTTCTGGCCAGATACTTAATGTGTATGGCGAGAGTTGTGTTTTGTAGTTTGATCGCAGCTACCTAATGATTAGACCAACTTTTCAGTATAAACCCAAACTATCAATATAGGAACTCAAGGAAGGTTCTCATATTTGAAGAGTAATACATTTGTATAACTCTTGGATTTTAGGGTAAAGTAAGGAGAGGGGGAATGATATTTCTACATTTCCAATAGATGTGTTTTGAGGGATTGGCTTCTTTATTTTTCTGGTTTACAATTTGTCATGAACAATTAATATATTTGTCTATAAAAAGCCGAAAAAATCAATTGTTTACAGACAGACAATATAAATTTTTAATATACATTTATTCTGTGTTCTTAAGTTGAGATAAGTAGATTCGATTTCATATCATATCAATTTGTTGTAATCTTTCGGTAACTACAAACAACCGTAATAATCATTTATAAAAGCAAGAATTTAAAAAACTCATACGATTTTGAACGACTTTTAATTCCAAAAACATTTTCTGGAAAAATAAGAATTTGGCACTTAATCCGTTACGATTTGTGACCACAGTGTTATCAACCAAATATTATTTAATATCAACTAACTAAAGTTATTTCCAACTTTAAATTTTACCATTAGATTTAAATAGGCTGCACATTTAGGACCTTTCCATTTCTAAGCTCATATAATAAATTTTTATTGTTTCAATGACATAATAAAAAATTAAATTAAATTGAACGACCCCATTAACATTTTAATTTTCAACAACAATATATACCGAACGAGATAATCCAATTTGTAAATGCGAAACAATTAGAAGGAACTTTAACAAATTCATTTTCCTGTTATGTATACGTGGGGTTTTATTTTTTTATTCTGTTTATGTGATAATTTGACTTTATGTATTATTCCTAATTTATGTGCAGTTCTTTAAATCTATATGTATATTCGAGTAAATTCTCTTAAGTGGCCTTTAACAAAACCATTTATTCTGATTTAACAAAATATAGAAGATACTTTTTTTGGAGCTTAGCCAGAAAGATCACAGGTAACAACCGAAAGGAGATTAAATCTTAACCAAAATTTATTTTCCAAGAAGAATCCGATCAACAGTAAACTCAATTATAGTGCTAAAGTATAGTACATAAAGTACATGTTATACAAAGAGAAGAGTTGAATTTGCACATAATTTAATTAAGAAGATTATAATTCAAATAAGTTCTAATAAAATTTAATTTAATTTAGCTTTTGCACAAAAATTTAATTTATTTTTCATCACTTTGCATTATCTTCATGTTACAATAATAGAACACACATATAGTATATAAAAGTACTTTGGGTATAACAATAACAATGTACAACAGAAAAAGAATGAAAAATAGAAAACAAAAATTTAAAATTGGAAATGAAAATGGGAAAAAAACTAATATACAAAATTGACTTATCTATAATAGAAATGGGATTCATTTTCAATTGAAATTTTTATTTTTTTTTGCTTTGCTTTTCTTATTGTCCTAACGGATTTGATATTGAAATTTGTTTAAATAGAAAAAAATAAAAACAAAAATTGGAAAACACAAGGAAAACCAGGAAAAGATATTTTGTTTTTGCCGAGTTTTTCTTATATTTTTCTTCGATAAATGAAAATCGAAGTTGAAAAGAAAAATGTCGAGTTGTTACCAGTTCTCTAAATTTATATTTGTTTTGGATAAATAAAGAAATAAATCAATTTAAATTGTGTATGTTGGATGGGTATAGAGGAGTTTAGTTTGGGATGCGTTGGATGTAGCTGGTTAAAGTGTGGCAATATATTTATTGAATAAATTACTAGGGACTACAGTTATTTAACATTGAAATTTAGTGAAACTTCCACAAACCACGTCCACGTACAATTTCATTGTATTTCACAGTGATCTATATTGAATATTCCAATTAACGCGTCTAATAAAAAAAACTTTGGGACAAATGCGCATAGATCGATTGACGCCAGCGATTTGTCACTAATCGTCACGACATCAATAGCAGTATGTAATTTAAAAAACTGGACAACATAATTCCAAACAACAAAAATATACGAATACGCAAAAAATTGCTTTACTAGATAATTTAATATAAAGCGAATTGAAAATTAATTTTAATGCACTTGAGTGGATCAACAATAGATGATAATAAAATAAACGGTGATGTAGCCCTATGTTAAACATACCATCCAACTAACGAGCCAAAAAGGATAGGTTCTTTTCTCGCTAATAAAGGCTGCCTATTGCACTTTAAACGATGATGTTTTGTGTTGTCTATGGTGAACTCCTTAATTCAAAGCAGTGCAAAACTGAAACATTTATGAAAAATCCAGCAACTGTTATGGAAATTACACAGTTAACTATAAGAGGTGCCCAATCTATCTTTAATTGAAAAGAAGAATCAATCTAAGCCAAGTAGCAAAGCAACGAATGCTTAAATTTGTGTTCAGTGTCAAGTTTAACCAGAACGTAACTATAAGCGGCAGTACACATCATGGAGTTTCTACAAGTATCTTTAAAAGTGATGGTCCTAAAGTGCCAGCAAGTGAAAAAGGAAAGATATCAGCAACTTTAAATAAGGTTACCAATATGAATCAAAGCTTCACGGCGATGATGGAGAGAACCCTGAATCATGCAGAATATGCACTCGCTTCGAGTAGATCTACTCATCGAATATCATCGAAATCTCGTTTAAAATTGGTCTCAAAATTCGATACATCATGATTATACGAATTATTCATTTCCTGTAAGTTCAGCATTGATTTATTATCGTAATGCCACCAATATTCGGAATACTAAAAATAAATCTATGTTTATCAATCCTTGAAGAAGACAATGACATAATTTGTATTACCGGAACGTGGTTAACTTCCAATTTTAAAAGCGAGGGGTACTTTCCATCGTTGTATATGGTTGACAGGAGAGATAGACGTCTGTTTTAAGACACCTATTTATCTACGACAAAGTTGTTGACGTTTTGAAAATGAAAATTCTACCGATTGCACTCAATAGTTTTAATTTAGTAAACGTTGATTGAGAAAATGTGGACGATTATCTAACACTTTAAATACGAATGCTGATGTTTGTAGTTTCATTTCTGAAATACTTTGATTGGCCTTCTAGAAATTGAAAACACTAAAAATAATTTTGATGTTTTTGATCTTGGTTTATTGTCCCTGGACCTTGAAGTAAAGGTCTCGAGAGAATTGTAGAGAATTGTATTGCTGTTGGTGATCCTGGGAATTCAACTGGCGATAAATTTATTAAAGCTGATTCATGTGGTACTAATAATGATTTAGGTTTAATTTTAAATGAGAATTACATGATATTGAACCGAGGTATTGAGATGTTTGTTCGTAAATATAACGTTTCGTGTACTAAAAACGAACAGTTGCTTAATAAATAATTATCAAAGCTGAAAAATCACAAAAATAATACTCATAAGAAGTATAAATTGTCCCCAAATAGTACTAATATTGAACCGATTTCTGTATAATGAATTTACATTCTAGATATCGAGTCGATCAAGTTAAATCCTGATCGATTTTGGAGTTTCGTTTATTTCTAAACCGGATTAAGTGGTTATCGTTCGAGACTGTTCTTGCAGAACCGATCATGTGACGGGCTTTAGGAGGCTTGTGATTTCGTTGCCACCTTTTTTACGGTGTATGTGTTAGTATATAGTACTGCTGATGATATCCCTCCGGTTGTATTAAAACGAACTGGACCGGATGGAAACCTGTACCTTATGGAAATCTTCAATTATTAAATCGATGCTTAAATCATGCTCTATGTACATGCGATATCGAAAATTAGAGAGGTATTTGTATCCTTTCTTTTGTACCAACATTTTTTGAAAAGATGGTGAAGAATCATTTTATTTTTCATACTAGTAAATTTGTTTTTTCTAAACAACATGCCGTTTTCCCGGGACGATCGACAGTTACAAATTTATTAGTTTTTACAAATTTTGTTTCAAGTGCACTTTTGGATAGTAGTAACGTTCTGGTTGGTTGTACTGATTTCAAAAAGGCATTTGATAAAATTGATCATATTTTGCTCTTACAGACGCTCTTTCGCTTGGAATGTAATTCATTGCCATTAGTATGGATTAAGTTTTACCTTGAATCTAGAACATAATTTGTGAAGATTGGCCAATTTGCATCTAGAGTGACTCATGTTATTTGAGGTGTGCCGTAAGGCAGTCACTTGGGTCCAGTTTTGCTCATTCTTTTTATTAATGATTTTGTAAACTATTTAAAGAAATCCGAGATTCTCGTTTATGTCGATAATATCAACATATTTAAAGTAATTTCGTATTCTGAAGGTTCCGCTCATAAATTATTTATTAGGATGAACCCTTATTGTTTAGATAACCATTATTACTATTACTACACAATCACTTGGGTATTTCTTTCACTACTGACTTGTCCTTTCATAAACATATTGTAAGTTCGGTTTCTAAGTCTAATTCTAGGCTGAGCTTTGTGAAAAGATTATACTATATATTGTTATATATCGTTTGTACATTCTATAGAGTGTGGTGCGGTCGCACTAGAATATGATGCGGTCATATGGAACAAAATCAACATATATTATTGTGACTATATTGAAAGTGTTCAAAAGTGTCGTTTTTTATTCTCCCAGCTTATCATGGAAGGTGCAAGATACTAAGCATGGCGCCATATATTATCCGTAATTGTCTACAACTTTTGTTCGGGACATTTTGGTTTTTAAAATTAACAGTGATGAGCTATTTCAACTGTTTAATATATACAATACTCTTTCTCATTGATTATGTACGTATTAGAAGCTTTCAGCTCAATTTACCATTTCGCAGTAGACGTTAGGGTTATGCTTGGATTAGAACCTCATGAAGGCTGATTATACTAGATATACAGAATATCAATTAAAAAATTTTAAAATTCACCAAAAAGAAGGTGTCTAAAGAAAGGTAGCAAGATTAAAAATGAAAAAATTTATTTGTGTAGAAAAACCTTGCCATAAATTAGCAACAGAAATTATTGGACCAGTTAAAAACAGAGCATTAGTTGTTATTGAAAATTCAACAATTGCAGCAAATTCTTCTATCAAAGGATATATAAGAAACCCAAAATCAAAATTATTAATAGCTTTAAAAAAATAAGCAGATTTTTTAGAAATAGATGAATTTTGAACAACAAAATTATGTTGAAATTACCATGAAGAACACGTGACATCTCGGTCTCTACACCGATACCAATTTTGCCAAAAATGTGGTATCTTGTGGAACCGAGATGTAAATGCTGGGAACAACATTCTTTATTTAGGAACGTGTTTAATTCAAAAAATTCAAAAACATCCAAATTTTTATCGAAATCAAAATTTACAATCGCTAAATTAACCAACCAAAATTTACCATTACTTCCTTAATAACATGAAACCTTAATAATCAAACAGCTAAATAAGCTTTTAAATCTTATGTGAGAGCACATGATTCACCTAAACTTTTGTTGAACTTTTGTTTCGCCTCAACTTATATCAAGATTACCGCTTGAAAACCAATTATGTCAATTCACCACGGACAAAGAAATTTCCGGAAAAATTTGCTGTGCCACCATCTCTATACTTATGTAAGTATGATTATTTTATATAAATTATATAAATGATAATAATTTTAATATTTGTTTGTATATTTCAGTTGTTTCGAAACAGGAAAATTTTATTGCGTACTGATGTCGCTGCAAGAGAATTGTATATTCCAGCGGCAAGACGTGAAACGATCAACCGCCGTTTAATCGACGAGATTGATAGCCAAATAACAACAATTCTGAGATGACTAAAAATATCTAATATCAAAATAAAAATCCCCAGAGTTAACAAATAATACTTTGGAGTGGTCCGTACTATTTAATATAGGTGGATTTAAATCGTAATTGATTTAGATTACATTACTAAAATAAAATTTAATTCAGAATAAAATTTCAATATTCAATAGGTACGGTAAAAGGTAATTAAACTTTCACGAAAATTTACGTATACGAAAATTGAATGAGTCGGTCTCATTCCTTAAAAACTTGTCCATATAAAAATTTCTAATTTTCTATTTTTCACGAGGAAATTCATTATTTTCTATCGTATAATTATTATTTTTATGTTCTGTGCTAATTATTTTACAAGTAAAGAGAAAAGTAGAAAAAAGAAAAAACTTAAGAATGGTTGATCTAATTAAATTGTGATGAGGGAGGATTTTTTTTATTTTTAATAATTTTTCTCCAAACAAAACCCAGCAACAACAAACCAAGCACAACGAGAAAAATTTTTGTTGTTTGGAAGAGGAACACTGAGGGAGTCGCATATACCTACATTAAATAAAAATAAAATAAAATAAAAAAAGAACGGGCGAAATTAATTAGAAAATATAATTTTGCCTTCAGGAAGGGAATCCGAATTAATTTTTTTTTGTAGTTTTTCCGCTTTTCTTTTTTATTATTTCCATCCATTATATTATGTACTATGTATTGTACTGTATACGGCAAAAATGAAAATTAATTTTAATTAAATTATTTTTATATTTTAATGTTTATTGCGGAAATTAAATATTTATTTAATTAGTTAAGTTAAAATATATTATTTTTAGAAGCAACTAACGGATTTGGTTTTTCTCTTTCTTTCAACAGACATCGCTTTCTTTGAATAGTCAGGAAGAAAATGTATTTAGTACATTAAACATATTGTTAATAAAACCCAATTTCCATACAAAATATGTTTTTGTTATAAAAACTCAATTTTTGATCTAATATTTTTTAAAATTAAAAAAAAAAAACAAATTCTAAAAAATGTTTTTTCTTCTGTACATACATTCAAAATCAATTCAATTTCAATCAATATTTTACAATTTCCTATCTGTCACTTAATATAACATCTAAAAACCAATCTAACCCAATCGTAATACCAATATCCTTTCAGTTTTTTAGTTTATTTTCTATTTTCCAATTTTCTTGTTAAAAAAAATTAAATAACGAATTGAAGAAGAAGAAAAATTTATTTCTGTTCAATTTTATACGATTTTTATGTTTTTCATGATTATTGGTACTTTCCAAAAAATAAAGCTGAAGATTTTTATTTTTTTGGTTGACCCCCGGAAATTTTTTAAGCCTTCGAATTAATTAATAAATCAAAATGATATTTAATAAACTAAATGTTAATATTTTGTTCAAAATCTCATAGAAAATTTATATATGTACATAATAGCTATAAGGATTTTATGAGCCATTTACATACATTTAAAAGCAATTTCTAGTGGTTGCGAAGTTATTATCCACAATGATTTTGTAAGCATTTTTCATTAAAATTCCTCGATTTACAGTCAAACTTTTATTATTATAACATAATTTGATGTTTCAAATAGCCATCGTATTAGATCGAACACATACATTTATATCGACATATGTACAATTCTGCATATATTCAAATTAGAACAAATGCATCGATTACTACTGTTGGTGTACTTTGCAAAAGATACTTTCGATACATTTCAAATTTGTCCGAATTATAATAATACGATATGAGTACAACAGTTATTTTTACAAAAATGTTTGGTGTACGATCAACGAAATATTGATTATAATTTATTTTCTTACGAAAATTTTAAAAAATTATTTGTGCAAAATACATTTTCATTCCGTTGCATAAACTTAACTAATTTTGAAATTTTGAAAATTAAATACTTGTTCACGAAATGCATTTTTTAAAATTTTCCATAAGTTTTCCAAGTAATATTGAATTAAAAATTATTATTTTGCAATTTAAAAACTGCGGCTTATAGCTTCTTGCTAATGAATTTTCATATTTTCATGTTTTAAAATCAAAATTTCACAGTTTTCATTGGCTTTTAAAACTCAGAAAATACGAGTTTTCAGTTTTCAAAATTACCATTTGTTTTTTTAAACGTAACGTTAATTTTTTGTTACGTTCATTTCTTCCGGCATTTCTCTTCGTGTTGATTATCTTACTACACAATTTATCTTACATTTAAAAATTTTAAGGTGGTTATGATTTTTTTTTGCAATAAAATAATTAACGAAATTTTCAAATTTGAAATACGAATTAAATTTCAAAGTAGTTTACACTTTTTTTAGACGTAGAACGTTCTCTTCGTATTAGATTTGTATGGTGGCAATCGCTCAGAAACGATGTTTAATTAAAATGTTATAAATTAGTCGCTTATAACTTTTAAACAAATAAAGTTACCGAAGCGCGAAATATAGACAAAGAAATGCAATCAGCGTAAATATGCGTACAAAATGACTAGGACCGTCGAGGTCGACTCCGGCGCATTTCGGCGAGTAGTTTAATTGCATAACCCCGTGAGATCTCAACTAATTCGAACGGTAAATTTGGTGATTGAACGAGCTGAATGCGTTCTAATGAATACAGGTAAACAATAAAAGGCCCAGGGTAAACAGGACCATCCCGACCCTCAAAAAAATAGTCGACACTATATCAATTTTTAAGTTCCCTCGAAAATCAAACGTGTAGGGAACTTAGAAGTGGGGAACAGTAGAACGGGTCCAAAGATCACCCGCAGATGACACAAATAAGTCCAAAAGCTCTACGGAGTAATAAAACATGGCTAGGAGAGAGCTCAAGGGACTATAAAAAAGTGTTCCATTAGATTCCCTTAATACTTTTGAACAGGTAAAGAGGAGACCATATAGTTGAAATACTATATAAATATCCGCATGAAACCGGTTGAATCCTTAAGTCTGGTGAGGCAGGTCGTGTAAAACATGCCCCTAAAAAAGCGTTTCGGCCGCCATATTATATGTATTATTATGCGAGATCTCAACAATACTAGCTTTTGAGGTATTGACCGAAAGACTGCGACAAAATCTAACAAACAATAAAATACAATTGTGATCTTGGGTAAATTTGACCCACACCTTTCAAAAAGTGGATTTATAAATTGATGAACTTTCTAAATACCTCGAAACTATAAAGTTGAGAGAATGAAAAACTCGAGACAAGCTAAACACCAACAAAAAATCCCAAGAGTTCAAACCAGATCACACCCTTACAAAAAATGTCAGAGAGAGTACAGGGTGGGTGCAAAAAGGGGTTACAATAAAATCAATTAAAACGTTTTAAGGAAGCGAAAAACCATCAATGTAAACCCTAATATTAGAAGTAGATTCAAATACAATTTCGCGCCCATATGTTAGACAAATTCATACACTGAAAAAAGAAATCATGTTATTATTTAAAAAATAAATTTTGTTAAAAAAAAATTGTTGTGATGAATAAATATTATTTAATATAAGTAATATTTTTAATTTGGTTAAGCAAAACAAAATTTTATTTAAAAAACAAAAAATCTGTTCAACAAACTCAGTTTTTACTATTAACAATTAGTTTTTTAAAATTTTTAATATTTCTTCTCTTAATAGAAACAAATTTTTTGTGCTTTTAAATAAAGGTATGTAGTGTACGTTATTTATTTGTGATACATTTGTGTAAAATTTATGTTTTTACTTGTTCTTACATTTTAAACAATCACCTTGATTCATCAGCCTCTCTTATTTTGAGTTTTGGAATTTAGAATACTTCGATGATGTAAAACGTACAGTAAATTGTGGCGTATTGCGCAATAATTTTTGGTTATGGTACGGAAAACGGAACGAATATTGAAATCAAGTACAGTTCATTGGGTCACTGTACTCTAGTAGATTTTATAGGATTAATTATTGTTTTAGTAATAAGTTAAAAAGACCGTAATAGATGAAAAATAATAAAGAAAAAAAAAACTGATGATGAAGAGATTTGAACGGAGGAAGAGATACGACGAAGGGGGAGTTGATTATTGAAATTGGTAGCGAAAAGTTACAAAAAATTAACTTTGATCTGGCTGGCTGAAAATAGAGATCATTTTTTTTATTTTTGATAAAAAAAAAATATTAATAAATCTAATAAGTATAATAATAAGTGATAAATAATTTTTTTTTAGTGTATAATTTACCTAAGTTTAATAATTAACTGTATAAATTCAAATGATTACATATGAATACGAACGGTGTAAAGCAACTGTGGCTGCATAAACGGTGCAATTTGTGCTATTTAATTGTCGCACGATCATATTAATATGCTAGAATGTGCAGTTTTTTTTGAGAATTGATCGGACAGTCGCGACAACTACTAATATAAGTTAAATTAAAATAATTTATTAAAAACAAAAATGATACTAAAATTAATTTTGAATTGTGAACATTGGAAATAAGTCCGACGCCTGGTTCTATTGTTATTTGTGTGACAAGGAAAAAGGACTGTGAATGAAAAACTTTATTTTACCATTCAACATAAGTCTCCGAACATGTGATATTTAGGTGTTAATATAAAAGTGTTAATATTAAAACAATTAAGAAACATTGGTGATCTGATAAGTGTTAAACCTGAAAATAATTGTGCCTAAGAAAAACATTAAAAACATAAAAATAATATTAAATGAATTTAAACAACAAAAACAAAAACAATACTAAAATCTAATTAATAATTAAAGTTCTGGAAGTAAATATATGTATACGCTACAAACAAACTGTAATTATTACAGGTCCAGGTATCAATTTTAATATTCTAATCAATTCTAATATTCTAATCAATTCTATCTAATTCTAATATTCTTAACTCCAAAACGATAACGAACATATTAACTACAAAAAAAAAAAAAAATCTCAACGAATTAAAATAGAATAACACGATGGGGTTACAAAACATTCTACGTATGAGGTCATTTTCAAGAGTCATACTATCTCTTCGTTACCATTACCGTTTTTGCTTTATTGATTAACATTATGTTATTAGATTTTAAGTTTTTCCAATTTAAATTTTCAAATGTAAAAGAAAAATTCTAATTTTCTCAAATTATCATATACGTAATTTAAATTAAGTTTATTACCTATAGGAAATTAAATTAAATTTTTTTGGTTTATTTATAAAAAATCAATTTTTTTTATTAATTCGTCGATTTCTAGTTTTTCTTTTATTGGTAAAATAAATTTTGAAATATAATCTTTATTTCTTTTTATTATAAATTTATAATTTTTTTTGTTATGAGTGAATTATTTTTGATTTCTACTTGGTTTCGGCGGTATGAATAATTAGTGCAATAGTGTTTCCTTGGTGAGTAGCAGCGGCGTAAACTATGTACATACAGTGCCCCAAATTTTTATTAATTTTAGTTATTTATCATTATTATTTTTTTTTTGTTCACTTCATTGTTTTCGACAGCAAATTCAAGCTCTTTCGTGGTCCCAGAAAAGAACCACCCTAGCGACTGCAACCTAGCCGGCTGAAAAATGCTGTCTGGAATAACCACGGTTGGGTCTGCAACAGTCTTCCAGTTTCTCACATATAGCATAATTAGAAGATTGTTACAAAATAATATCCAAACAGCGATAGACGTAGTATTTAAGATATTTTTGTGCAACCTTTAATTAAAGCACTAGAAAATGAATCATAAAGAGGAGAATCTAATATTTTATAAGCAAATTATTTTTATTTTACTTATAAAAAGTGAACATTAAGAATGAGAGAACTTAATATTAATTTTTCATGTGCATAAGAACATAATATTCGTACACTATCTAACAAAATTATTCACACCCCAGCCTTCTGCAAACAATTTCAAACAAAAATATTAGAACAATCTCAAGTAAAAAAATCCAAAAATATATATTTATTTCATTGTAATAAAAGGAAGAAAACAATGAAATAAATATATAATTTTGGATTTTTTAATTGACATTGTTCAAGCATTTTTTTCTTGAAATTGTATGCAAAGGGCTGGGGTGTGAATAATTTTGTTAGATAGTGTATGTATATTTTATAGAAATTGTATTTTTATGTGAAATTAATTTTTAGTTTAGTTTAAATATTAAAATACTATAACTATTAAAATATTAAAATACATAATTGGATCATTGTACTAGACTAACTAACGAAGTATACTATGGAATTTATTATTATATAATATATAAAATAACCATTTATTGAAATTAATTAATATTAATAAATTTTTTAATTAAAAATAACAAAATATTTAATTAATATTTAATAAACCTGCAAATAATTTAAGAGAAATATTTGTTAAATCTTCAAAATTCCTCTATCCAGAATATTAAATCTTCTGTTACCATAATAATAGCCCATTTAAAATGTAAAGTAAATTAAGTGAAAAAAATAATTAATATTAAGTAAAATTTTGTTATTTCAAAATATAATATATTTTAACAAAAATGCATTTCTTAATATAAATATTTATTCTCTTTCCCCAAAATTTATATTAATATTAAACACGATTTTTCTTAATAGTACCTAGTTTTTTTCAGTGTATTGTGTGTGTATATATATATATATATATATATATATATATATATATATATATATATATATATATATATATATATATATATATATATTAGTATAAGATCCTTACCCCTAATTGATTGATATCATTTCAAGTAAAAAGCCCTAAAGACACAAATGCCAGTACCACTTTTACATACCAGTGCAATATCTAAAAAGTGTACATACATAACCAACCAAAATTTCAAAAAATTCGTTTAATTTATCAAAAAAAAAAAAGTACAATCCATTTTCAAAATTTGCTCGACAAACTTTTACATTTTCTGGAAAATTAAATAAACTTTTTGATCGAAAATTCCTGTATTTTCTTCGTCTTCTTCTGATGGTTTCGTATCATTTAGAAAAAGAAAAACGAGGTAAGTAAGTAAATAAATAAGTAAAATGGTTAAGAGTTTAAGAAAATGAGACATAAGAAATCTCTTTAGTGTATGTACTTCTAAATTTTACTACTATTATAGATAGATACTAGCACTTAACTACTTGCCTCGGAATAAAAAAGGAATGGTATCCTTAAAACTATTTCGGTTGTTGTTGTATTTTTTCAATTTATTCAATGTGCATTTGCAAAAAAAAAATAAAAATAAAAAATAAAAGCAATATCGTGTAAATAAAATGTCCAAAAATTTTATTTGGAAAATGAAAAACAATACATGAGACATATAATAATACTGGAATGGTGTATCCAGCAATGTAAGAAGAATAAATTAGGAAAAAGTGGAAACAATTTTTGTTTTAAAGTGAATGAAGCCATCTCTAGATGTTTATTTGGAGTTTCGTTTTCCAATGACAAAAAGTTTTGTTGTGACTCTTTCTTAAATAAAAAAAATCCATGAAGTTTTTTTTTTTGGTCTTTGACAAGTCTCACCATTTATTATTTAAAAATGAGGTCAGACCAAATTTAGATAATTGCAAATATTTTATTTACTTCTTCGAGAATGAGGATTTGCAGCATACTCGAATCTAACTATTATGGATATTAATCTGGATTTAAATCAAAATACGTATATCTACATATACAATATGATAAAATAAGTTTTTTTGTTGTATCAAAATGAAAATTTATAGATTTCACAGCCATCAACAAAGTGATAAATATACCTTAGCGATTTCTGTGTATTCCGGAAAATGTAATAAAAACTGTTTTGGTTTAAATTTTGCAAATCCAACAAACAACAAAAATAAAAAATAAAGTTAACTTTGTTGGTACCATTTTTCGCTGCTGTTTGTTTATAACATATTATTTGCAACATTAAAATTACCATGGGAAAACCAATTTTTTGCAGAAGTTTCTGTTAAACAGATAAATAATGAGAAAATTAAAATTTATTGAAATTGATATGGGAAATATTTTAGTTAAAATAGAATTTTAGTTTTGAAAATATTTTGTTTACAAAGAAATAATTAGACCAATTAAGAGTAGGTATTTGATCAGCTGAAATACAAATTATGTTAGTTAAAATAAGTACGACAGCAACATTTCTGTTGTTTCTTTCTACTATTACCTATGCCGCTTTTAGTAATGTCCAGTTGTCCGTTTGGGTTTGTTTATTTGTTTGAATTTTTACTTAGGCATTTTTTGAATTTGTAAATAAAGGGTGGAACTTTTGTCCAAATTCTGTAAAAATGTTTTAACTTGTAATTGCTTCCTTAGTTACCAGTTGATTATCAATATTATTTTGGCTCTATTTATCTTACATTTTAATGTTATAATTAATTTCTTATAATCTTTGAAATAAATTTTTGTCGTATCATACACGCACATTTCGTGTTTTGATGAATATTTTATAAACAATTCATTCCGTAATTTAACTTTTTTTCAGTTCTACACGAGCTGTCTTGGTTTGGATTTCTCTTTAATTTTATTATGATTATTTTTCCATAAACTTTTATTAATACAACTTTTTAAATATTTTAACGATTCGTTTGGTTCAAGTGTTATAATCATTATACCATTTTCCCTGTATAAAGCTTAAAATTTATCTAAATATTTGGATATCTTCTTGAAAATATAGGAAATAACAATAATAATAGAGTAGTAGTAATAATAATAATTATTATTTTAATGAATTTTTAATTTGGTTAAATGTGTTATAAACAAATAAAATTTAAAATTTTGTGCTATCCAAAACCTTGTATATGAATATTGTAAATGTCGTTTGATTAATGAACCATTAATTTTGTGAAAAAAGTTTATGAATTTTAGGGGAATAATTTTTAATGAGTTTTTGATTTAACGCCATTAGAATTTGTAATTGTAAGAGAAATATCCATTATTTGAAACCGGTGGGCTTGAACTTGTCTCTTTATGTTTATTTGTCTAAATGTACAAACCAATCTGAAAGTAAGACAGGATTATTATATTATAACAGCTATCCTACCTTAAATATTAAAACTGGAAAGTATATTTTATTATTGTTATTATTTTAAACAACATGGAAAATAAGTAAAAAGGAAAGAATGCTATTTGGTTGAGTGGATGGTTTATTTTTCAAACAATATAATAAACAACAACATTTTTTGTTTGTTTTTGTTTTATGAAGGATGAAAAATAAAAGGAATAAAATTCATGAATTGGAAAACTAAAATTAAATATTTATGGAATAGATAATTTTCATAATTTTTTACTTTGCGTATCCACAATGGAATTGTTATGGATTAGGATAGAACAATTTTAGAAAACCAATTTCTCAAATGGATATAAAATCCATTTTCACTTTCAAAATCTACGTTACCCTTTCTTACCTATAAAAATTATACAAATGACATTCCTATTCTAACTTTTTAATTATAAAGTATTTACATCCGTCGTTTTTTACCTGTGCGAAACTAAATTAAATAATCACAACGATATTAAATGTTGTGTGTGTGTGTGTTTGTTTGTGTCCCTTTAGTCCTAGTTCAACATTGTATCGCTGTTTGTTTTATATGAATTTTAGAGATAATCAGCCAACCACTTAACCTTAACCCATTGTTTTGTAATTTAAATTAACTTTGCTTTGTTGGTGCTTTAGGTATATAGACCTCTTTCTACAGTATAGTATATAATTATTTAATTGTAATTCCAAACTAAAAAAAAAAAAAAAAACAATTTCATTTTCCTTTTTTTTCCTTCATTGTATATGAACAGAATTTTCTTTTTAACATTTTTTTACCATTGAATGAAAAATCCAACAAAAAAAAAAAAAAAAGGAAATGAAATAAAAATTTACTGTTTGTTTGAGTAATTTACTTTTTTGGGGAAGAAGCTCCAGTAGTGGTAGTAGCAGCAAAAAAATTAATTTTTAATATTATTTCTTAATTAACTCGAAAATAATAATATAAGCAAGGTTACTGCTGCTTATATACAACAGGATTTTTTTTAAATTTTTTATTTTCATTACACAAATAGACGGGAAAATTATGAAAAATGGCGATGTGAACAAGGAGATCGAAAAAAAAAATGAGAATGAGGTAGAAAATGAATATTTTGCATGTATATGAAGTGGTTTTGTCTTCTCTTGGCGTACAGCACAGAACTTGTTTTATGTACACTTTCTAATTAGCGTTATTGCGATGATTTGGAGACAAAATGAAAAGATTTCTGAGTTTTATTGTGATGATTATAATATTTTGTGTTGCATTGCTGGATTATAATTGGTATAAGCTAATTGGTTCAAAGTCTTGCGTGTTTCAGAAGTTGTATTTGCTACCAGTAGCACATCGGAATCGGATTAGGATCTTTAATAAAATACGTGATAATATTTTTAAGAGTTAGAATTGCGATTAGAATTTATAGCTAGAAACAGAATTAAAAGGTGGAAGAAATAAACGCGACGTTAAGCAAAGATTAACTAGAACAAAATCTCAAAATTCAAACGAAAACTGACATTTAATAATAATCCAATACTAAGAAAACTAAAGTTAAGATCCTGTAAATTTAAAATCGGTTTCAACAATTGTTGTTTAGGAATTTCCAAACAATTAACAACTGAAGTAAATTCTGTTCTGGGCAATGTCTTATCTCCTGTATGTATGTAGATTTTTGATAAATGTATTTCTCAAATCAAAACCATTGTCAAGCCAATATGTATTTTCTAGGAACAAACTAACCAATTCGAGGTTCTTGGAAAAGAAGCTTAGCTATAATATTTTTAAGTTCAATTAAATAATATAATATAAGTTTGTTCTTAAAGTAAAATATTCCGTTGAATTTATTTTAATTAAGCATTTACAAAATACAATAAACATATAATAATAATAATAATTAATTAAAAAGTTCATTTATTTTTCCCAAATTTTATTAATAAATTTATTTTTATCAATTTCTTCTCTTATTCATTTTTATTTTACAAGTATAAACGAAGCAAAAAAAGCTTTATCGAAAATGGAAAAAATCTAAATGAAAATTTAATATTAAATTAAGTTTCATATAAGTAGATTAAAAATGTAAGGATTCTTTAACAAGTTGAATAAAAAAAATCACTTTGTTGCTTTTGCCGTTACGTACATGAATATTTATTGAATTTTTATATTTTATCAAAATAAATTTTCTTGTAAGCTTTTATTTTTTTTCTTGATAAGGGTTGAGTTTTTTCTTAAGTATTTTTTCTCCCCTCTAATAATATAATAAATATAATGTACATACATGTATAAATAGGTAATAAAAATTACTAAATACATACATAAAATTTGTCTACCACCCTTTACAGAACTCTTCGAATCAAAAACACTTTGCATTGAATTTACTTGACTGTTGTTCTACACACACAAACACACTTCATGAATAAAAATTATAAAATTGAACTTGTTACAACAAATATTTGGTGTATTATATACATATACACTCATATAGGAAATTGTAAAGATTTTGCAATTTTTTTGTTTGGGATCAGAAAAAATCGAGAAAAGATAAAGACACGAAAATTTATTTTTCAAAATGAAATGTGATGTAAATGGAAAAGTTTAGTATTTTCGTTAGAAGCATACAAGAAGCAAAAAAAATTGCACAAAAAAAATGCATTGTTGTGATGTGGTGCCATTAGAGGTTTTTTCTTTTCTCGGTGTGCATTTATCTGTGCTATATCTCTTCTGGGGCTGTCTATTTAAGTGAATGAAAATTATTATGCTTTCTTTCTTCCCGTATCACTATTATTTTCTTTGATATTTATTTTTATATAAACATTTAATTTTGGAACGAAATGATGAGAAAGGATATTGAAATGAGGGTTTCAATGTAATGAAATTTGTTTCTTTCGTAGTAAATGTACATTTTAATATTAATACAAAGCAAATTCTGTGGGTTAATATCATTGTGGTTGTCTGTTACGTCAACAATAATATTAATCCATTAACCATTAATGAAAACTGTCGATCGGTCGGCCTTCAAACGAAAAGTTTAAAAAATTTGAACCTTTTCAATAAAATAGTCTTTAAACTCTATTGCATTTGAAATGATCCGGTAAATGAAACGAAATAGATAAAGTTTAAATTATATGGACTAACTTGGTTGATTCCCAAACGTTAAAACATAAAATCAAACTAAACATTTTTCATGAATAAATCAAATAACAAAGTTAAAACTACCACTGAACGTAATTATAATGTACTTACCCACTCAGCAGAAATTTTTCATTTGAACATTTCGCTCTATATACATATATGTATATACTCTTCTCTTATCACTAATTAATTTTCTTATGATTTTTATTTTTAATTAATACTGACAATTTATTGTTGTTGCTGTAATTATTATTATTATTATTATATAACAAGAAAAAAGAAAAATTTAAATTAATAATAAGATGATGGAAATGATGCGGAGGAGAGATGAGACTTAATTATTTTGAAATTCAATCTTTTACGTCCAATTAGTGCCAATTGTTATTGTTTCCATGTTGTTTGCTTTATTCTATCTACATTTTGCTTTTCCTCCTTCTTCCGTTTTCCCCCATAATTTTTTCCTATGATTCTTTTCATTCGGAGAGGATATTATTAATTATTATATTTTGTGTTGTAAAAAGTTAATTAAATGAAAGAAGCTAGGCAAACTAAAATTAAATAATTAAATATTCTTTATTCTCATATAATGTTTGTCTTTTTTTATAGGTCGGTCAGCGAAGGAAAATAGTTTGAAATACAGGGTGCGCCATCTTTTAAGGGGGTTTGTATAAACATTAAATAACTTTGATATTTGTCAACCGATTGACCTTGATTAAACAGTAAAGTGCAATTAACAGAAAGAATATTGCCGACAGACCGTCCACTTCTCTTGAAATACGGCCAATCAGTCGCTCGAATGGTTGACACTGAAACTGATTTTTGGAAGTAAATTTTGATGGCCGATGAGACCCATTTCACACTCTCTGGAGGCGTTCATAAGCAAAATTGCCGCATTTGGGAACGGCGAATTCATAAGAGATCCATGAAACGCCATTGCATGATAATATAGTGACTGTTTGGGCGGGCGTTGGCGCCAAAATCATCATTGTGCCGTATTTTTTCAGAGAAAACGAAACGGTGGATGGAAATCGATATCGATGGTTACTGGCTCATTATGTCTGCCCGCAAATGCGTGAAAAATGTCTTCACGGTTACTGGTTTCAACAAGACCGTGCGCCATGCCACACTGCATATCAAACAATTCAGTTTCTGCAACGAAAATTCCCTGGACATCTCATATAAAAAAGAGGCGACTTTGACTGGCCACCCAGATCTCCAGATTTGACCCCTCCGGGTTTCTTTTTGTGGGAGTATTTGAAAAGCAAAGTATTCGCCAGCAAGCCTCAGACCATTGACGAGCTCAAGGCAAACATTTGTGCCGAAATCGTCGCTATACCGCCTGAGATGCTCGAAAAGGCAATGTAAAACGCAGCAAAAAGGGGACGTTTTTCTTTGGCCAATAAAAGTAACCACTTAATTGATGTTGTATTCAAGAAATAGTATAAATAAATTGGAAAGGAACAAATTGAATAAAAATACTTCATATATAGAATTCGGTTGCTTTTTTTTCAAAGTTATTCAATGTTTACATACCTTCATAAAAGATGGCGCACCCCGGATATGTTATGTACTTTCTACCTGGTAGATGGTGAAAGTTCAATTAATTCGTGTTATTAATTAGTAGAGTTAATGATTACTAGGTGGGTGCTGTTGAACTATTTTGATATCGCAAAAGTATTTCTAATTGAAGCTATAAAATCTCAGCTGATATTTACCAAATTGAAAGCATCAAGTGTAGGATTATTTAAAACTTAGTTTTCCCCTTATTTTAAATTTCGCATCGCAAATTCTTTTGAAGATAAGACGCTGATAACAAGTCTTCTCTACTCTTTGACGGTGACGTCCAAAAGCGAAAAATGCAAAACCTTCCAAAAATTTGAAAACATTTTTGGGGATTCCTCATTTTAGGTTTGTCTAAATATGAGGATTGTCTATTTACGAAAATCACCTGAAATACAAAAGTGAAAAAGAACTCAAACATTCCAAATTTGACCAAACTAAGAATTAATAAATCATCCAAAATAAAATCACTCAAACTTTTGGTTAACTTTCAATATTTGTTAACTATTGACTTTTGCCAATTCTTTTTTTCATTGTATTATTTCCTTTTTACAAAATTTACACATGAGCAAGAAAATTTAAGTCAGCAGACAGCCACCGAAGCAAAGGCTACTGGGGATAGTTTTTTAGTTTTTAGGAAATAAGGCCCAACAACTTTTTTTATTGATTTGAAAATGAAGCACACCGTAGAAATGCAACTGCAGAAAGTCGGCGACTGTTGGCTTAAATGTTCACGTTGGTATACAAATTTTGGCAAAGAGGAAATTTAATTTAATAAAAAAACAACAAAAATGTTCAAAAATCTTGGTTTTAACTAAACCCTCAAAGAATAAAGCGAAAATTTTTTCTGCGATTTGGGAGATTATTTGCGCCGCAGTTTAAAATATATATAAAATTCTGCAGCCATCAGTTTTACAGCACACAGCACTGGCTATTTATTTATTTAAAGAAGAGTCAATATACAAAACTGATAAATATTTCACGTTAAAATCGGAATAGCAATAAAAATAAATATAAAATTGACACACAAATATTTCCAGGTCGGAGCATACTTCAACCAATTGCTGTCACTCTGGTCATTTTTCATTCCTGTGGCTGGAACTTTGCTTCAATGAAATACACGTTGGGTAATAGGTAAGGAAAATACTAATCTTTTCTTTTCTTTAAAAAAATCTACAAAACTGCTTAGGATCCTTTCTTATTTTTCTTTAATGTCTCTTTATGTATTTCTTATACCTTATCTCAAAGCAGCTTTCGAAATTTTCGGAATAGAAAGGCTGCTTTTCATTTCTTTGAAAATACTAGAAATGAAAATACTGCTCATTTTTTTACAATATCCTTACTATCTTGACGATTTTGTTTATTCGATTATATAATTTTGCACTCTTCTAAATTATGTTAACGATGAAATAAAACTTACAAACCACAGCTGCACCACAAAATACAGGATACAAAATACAAAACACAAACAACAGAGAAAATAAATTGCATTGCAACATTCATTAATTATTAAAAATACGAAAAAAAAGTTAATTAAAATTTCACTTAATTTCTTTTAATGTTTAGGTCAATTTTTATTTCCTTTTATTTCTTAAGAATTTTTATTTTGTACTGAAGTAAATAAATTAAAAATTCTATTTAAAATTCAAGAAAGGCATTAAATTATTAAAAAATTTAAATTAATTAAAAAATAAAAATAATGAACAAGAGAATGATAAAATGAAATAAAAAAACGTGTTTTCTAATTAATTTTCCCCCCGAATAAAAGGGATATGCATGCCGGAAGGATGATGTAATATTCATATTACAATGCGTATGAATATACGAATTAAAATTGAAATTTGTTTGTACTCTGCATCGAAAGTCTGTGATCAAAATTTATTAGGTATTTTCCAGAATTTTACATTTCTTAATTAAAAATAATCGTTCTTTCTTCTGCTATACATTCAAAATTAACTATACGTAAGAATTTACAGAAAACAACAACAAAAGTCACTTGAAAAATAGAATAATTTAATCAAAGTTAAACTACCCTACAACAATATTCAACTTTATCCAGTTTTCTTTAATTAAAAATTTAAACAAAAATTATAAAAAATAATAATAATAATAAAGTAGAAATTTTAATTCTTTTAAATAAAAAAAATTAATAATAATAAAATAAAGAAGAAGCCAACAAGGAAATTATGGAAAATGAACACTGAAAACTATACTTTGTGTTTACTTCAGGTTCATATTTTCTTGTTAACTAGTTTGAAAAAAAATATATTTTAAAAGGTTCCATGGTTATCCAATTTTTCAAAACAAACAATCAAGAAACATATGAACGTAAAACAATATGTCATATGTAGATTTTGTGTATACTTTGAATTTAAAATAATCAGCAAAAAAAAGGAATATTTTTACGTGAGCTTCATCAGCCTGAGCAGTAATTTTAAGTAAAAGACTGGAAATTTTTGAAAATGTTCAGTTACCTTAATGTAAAGTATTTTTTTTTTTTGTTTTGAAAGCTACGCTTAGGAATTTCTTCTTTACTTCAATACGTTCAAATCTCTTTACTAAATACATATAAGATTTCAAATAAAAAAGAAATGTTTGTTAAATAAAACAAAAGTTTAAAATAATAAAATTTTATAAAAAAGTGTATTTTTATTATTTTTTCTACAAAATGTGTAGAAATAATCGAACGATCCAAATAACCGTTGTCATGAGCACATTTGCAGGTTTTCGATTTTGTAGCTCTGATTTTATGGTCTATAGTCCAGTTGATTTTCAATAAAATTGAATTTTCTACAAAATGTGTAGAAATATTCGAACGATCCAAATGCCCATTGGCATGACAATTACAGGTCTCAATGCCTATCGATAGAGGTATCAATCATCGGAATCGGAGCACAATTGCAGGTTTTCGATTTTGTAGCTCTGATTTTGTGGTCTATAGTCCAGGTGATTTTCAATAAAATTGAATTTTCTACAAAATGTGTAGAAATATTCGAACGATCCAAATGCCCATTGGCATGACAATTACAGGTCTCAATGCCTATCGATAGAGGTATCAATCATCGGAATCGGAGCATAATTGCAGGTTTTCGATTTTGTAGCTCTGATTTTGTGGTCTTATAATCCAGGTGATTTTCAATAAAATTGAATTTTCTACAAAATGTGTAGAAATATTCAAACGATCCAAATAACCGTTGTCATGAGCACATTTGCAGATTTTCGATTTTGTAGCTCTGATTTATTGGTCTATAGTCCAGTTGATTTTCAATAAAATTGAATTTTCTACAAAATGTGTAGAAATATTCGAACGATCCAAATGCCCATTGGCATGACAATTACAGGTCTCAATGCCTATCGATAGAGGTATCAATCATCGGAATCGGAGCACAATTGCAGGATTTTGATTTTGTAGCTCTGATTTTTTGGTCTATAGTCCAGGTGATTTTCAATAAAAATTGAATTTTCTACAAAATGTGTAGAAATATTCGAACGATCCAAATAACCGTTGTCATGAGCACATTTGCAGGTTTTCGATTTTCTAGCTCTTATTTTATGGTCTATAGTCCAGGTGATTTTCAATAAAATTGAATTTTCTACAAAATGTGTAGAAATATTCGAACGATCCAAATGCCCATTGGCATGACAATTACAGGTCTCAATGCCTATCGATAGAGGTATCAATCATCGGAATCGGAGCACAATTGCAAGTTTTTGATTTTGTAGCTCTGATTTTGTGGTCTATAGTCCAGGTGATTTTCAATAAAATTGAATTTTCTACAAAATGTGTAGAAATATTCGAACGATCCAAATGCCCATTGGCATGACGATTACAGGTCTCAATGCCTATCGATAGAGGTATCAATCATCGGAATCGGAGCACAATTGCAGGTTTTTGATTTTGTAGCTCTGATTTTGTGGTCTATAGTCCAGGTGATTTTCAATAAAATTGAATTTTCTACAAAATGTGTAGAAATATTCAAACGATCCAAATAACCATTGTCATGAGCACATTTGCAGGTTTTCGATTTTGTAGCTCTGATTTTATGGTCTATAGTCCAGTTGATTTTCAATAAAATTGAATTTTCTATAAAATGTGTAGAAATATTCGAACGATCCAAATGCCCATTGGCATGACAATTACAGGTCTCAATGCCTATCGATAGAGGTATCAATCATCGCAATCGGAGCACAATTGCAGGTTTTTGATTTTGTAGCTCTGATTTTGTGGTCTATAGTCCAGGTGATTTTCAATAAAATTGAATTTTCTACAAAATGTGTAGAAATATTCAAACGATCCAAATAACCGTTGTCATGAGCACATTTGCAGGTTTTCGATTTTGTAGCTCTGATTTTATGGTCTATAGTCCAGTTGATTTTCAATAAAATTGAATTTTCTACAAAATGTGTAGAAATATTCGAACGATCCAAATGCCCATTGGCATGACAATTACAGGTCTCAATGTCTATCGATAGAGGTATCAATCATCGCAATCGGAGCACAATTGCAGGTTTTCGATTTTGTAGCTCTGATTTTGTGGTCTATAGTCCAGGTGATTTTCAATAAAATTGAATTTTCTACAAAATGTGTAGAAATATTCGAACGATCCAAATGCCCATTGGCATGACAATTACAGGTCTCAATGCCTATCGATAGAGGTATCAATCATCGCAATCGGAGCACAATTGCAGGTTTTTGATTTTGTAGCTCTGATTTTGTGGTCTATAGTCCAGGTGATTTTCAATAAAATTGAATTTTCTACAAAATGTGTAGAAATATTCAAACGATCCAAATAACCGTTGTCATGAGCACATTTGCAGGTTTTCGATTTTGTAGCTCTGATTTTATGGTCTATAGTCCAGTTGATTTTCAATAAAATTTAATTTTCTACAAAATGTGTAGAAATATTCGAACGATCCAAAGGCCCATTGGCACGACAATTACAGGTCTCAATGCCTATCGATAGAGGTATCAATCATCGGAATCGGAGCACAATTGCAGGTTTTCGATTTTGTAGCTCTGATTTTGTGGTCTATAGTCCAGGTGATTTTCAATAAAATTGAATTTTCTACAAAATGTGTAGAAATATTCGAACGATCCAAATGCCTATTAGCATGACAATTACAGGTCCCAATGCCTATCGATAGAGGTATCAATCATCGCAATCGGAGCACAATTGCAGGTTTTTGATTTTGTAGCTCTGATTTTGTGGTCTATAGTCCAGGTGATTTTCAATAAAATTGAATTTTCTACAAAATGTGAAGAAATATTCGAACGATCCAAATGCCCATTGGCATGACAATTACAGGTCTCAATGCCTATCGATAGAGGTATCAATCATCGCAATCGGAGCACAATTGCAGGTTTTCGATTTTGTAGCTCTGATTTTGTGGTCTATAGTCCAGGTGATTTTCAATAAAATTGAATTTTCTACAAAATGTGTAGAAATATTCGAACGATCCAAATGCCTATTGGCATGACAATTACAGGTCTCAATGCCTATCGATAGAGGTATAAATCATCGCAATCGGAGCACAATTGCAGGTTTTCGATTTTGTAGCTCTGATTTTGTGGTCTATAGTCCAGGTGATTTTCAATAAAATTGAATTTTCTACAAAATGTGTAGAAATATTCGAACGATCCAAATGCCCATTGGCATGAGCACATTTGCAGGTTTTCGATTTTGTAGCTCTGATTTTATGGTCATAGTCCAGTTGATTTTCAATAAAATTGAATTTTCTACAAAATGTGTAGAAATATTCGAACGATCCAAATGCCCATTGGCATGACAATTACAGGTCTCAATGCCTATCGATAGAGGTATCAATCATCGCAATCGGAGCACAATTGCAGGTTTTTGATTTTGTAGCTCTGATTTTGTGGTCTATAGTCCAGGTGATTTTCAATAAAATTGAATTTTCTACAAAATGTGTAGAAATATTCAAACGATCCAAATAACCTTTGTCATGAGCACATTTGCAGGTTTTCGATTTTGTAGCTCTGATTTTATGGTCTATAGTCCAGTTGATTTTCAATAAAATTGAATTTTCTACAAAATGTGTAGAAATATTCGAACGATCCAAATGCCCATTGGCACGACAATTACAGGTCTCAATGCCTATCGATAGAGGTATCAATCATCGGAATCGGAGCACAATTGCAGGTTTTCGATTTTGTAGCTCTGATTTTGTGGTCTGTAGTCCAGGTGATTTTCAATAAAATTGAATTTTCTACAAAATGTGTAGAAATATTCGAACGATCCAAATGCCTATTGGCATGACAATTACAGGTCTCAATGCCTATCGATAGAAATATCAATCATCGCAATCGGAGCACAATTGCAGGTTTTTGATTTTGTAGCTCTGATTTTGTGGTCTATAGTCCAGGTGATTTTCAATAAAATTGAATTTTCTACAAAATATGTAGAAATATTCGAACGATCCTAATAACCGTTGTCATGAGCACATTTGCAGGTTTTCGATTTTGTAGCTCTGATTTTATGGTCTATAGTCCAGTTGATTTTCAATAAAATTGAATTTTCTACAAAATGTGTAGAAATATTCGAACGATCCAAATGCCCATTGGCATGACAATTACAGGTCTCAATGCCTATCAATAGAGGTATCAATCATCGTAATCAGAGCACAATTGCAAGTTTTCGATTTTGTAGCTCTGATTTTATGGTCTATAGTCCAGTTGATTTTCAATGAAACTGAATTTTCTACAAAATGTGTAGAAATATTCGAACGATACAAATGCCCATTGGCATGAAAATTACAGGTCTCAATGCCTATCGATAGAGGTATCAATCATCGCAATCGGAGCACAATTGCAGGTTTTCGATTTTGTAGCTCTGATTTTGTGGTCTATAGTCCAGGTGATTTTCAATAAAATTGAATTTTCTACAAAATGTGTAGAAATATTCGAACGATCCAAATGCCCATTGGTATGGCAATTACAGGTCTCAATGCCTATCGATAGAGGTATCAATCATCGCAATCGGAGCACAATTGCAGGTTTTTGATTTTGTAGCTCTGATTTTGTGGTCTATAGTCCAGGTGATTTTCAATAAAATTGAATTTTCTACAAAATGTGTAGAAATATTCGAACGATCCAAATGCCCATTGGCATGACAATTACAGGTCTCAATGCCTATCGATAGAGGTATCAATCATCGCAATCGGACACAATTGCAGGTTTTTGATTTTGTAGCTCTGATTTTGTGGTCTATAGTCCAGGTGATTTTCAATAAAATTGAATTTTCTACAAAATGTGTAGAAATATTCGAACGATCCAAATGCCCATTGGCATGACAATTACAGGTCTCAATGCCTATCGATAGAGGTATCAATCATCGCAATCGGAGCACAATTGCAGGTTTTTGATTTTGTAGCTCTGATTTTGTGGTCTATAGTCCAGGTGATTTTCAATAAACTTAAGTTTTCTACAAAATATGTAGAAATATACGAACGATCCAAATAACCGTTGTCATGAGCACATTTGCAGGTTTTCGATTTTGTAGCTCTGATTTTATGGTCTATACTCCAGTTGATTTTCAATAAAATTGAATTTTCTACAAAATGTGTAGAAATATTCGAACGATCCAAATGATCATTGGCATGACAATTACAGGTCTCAATGCCTATCGATAGAGGTATCAATCATCGGATACGGAGCACAATTGCAGGTTTTCGATTTTGTAGCTCTGATTTTGTGGTCTATAGTCCAGGTGATTTTCAATAAAATTGAATTTTCTACAAAATGTGTAGAAATATTCGAACGATCCAAATAACCGTTGTCATGAGCACATTTGCCTGTTTTCGATTTTGTAGCTCTGATTTTATGGTCTATAGTCCAGGTGATTTTCAATAAAATTGAATTTTCTACAAAATGTGTAGAAATATTCAAACGATCCAAATAAAAGTTGTCATGAGCACATTTGCAGGTTTTCGATTTTGTAGCTCTGATTTTATGGTCTAAAGTCCAGTTGATTTTCAATAAAATTGAATTTTCTACAAAATGTGTGGACATATTCGAACGATCCAAATGCCCATTGGCATGACAATTACAGGTCTCAATGCCTATCGATAGAGGAATCAATCATCGCAATCGGAGCACAATTGCAGGTTTTTGATTTTGTAGCTCTGATTTTGTGGTCTATAGTCCAGGTGATTTTCAATAAAATTGAATTTTCTACAAAATGTGTAGAAATATTCGAACGATCCAAATGCCCATTGGCATGACAATTACAGGTCTCAATGCCTATCGATAGAGGTATCAATCATCGGAATCGGAGCACAATTGCAGGTTTTCGATTTTGTAGCTCTGATTTTGTGGTCTATATCCAGGTGATTTTCAATAAAATTGAATTTTCTACAAAATGTGTAGAAATATTCAAACGATCCAAATAACCGTTGTCATGAGCACATTTGCAGGTTTTCGATTTTGTAGCTCTGATTTTATGGTCTATAGTCCAGTTGATTTTCAATAAAATTGAATTTTCTACAAAATGTGTAGAAATATTCGAACGATCCAAATGCCCATTGGCATGACAATTACAGGTCTCAATGCCTATCGATAGAGGTATCAATCATCGGAATCGGAGCATAATTGCAGGTTTTCGATTTTGTAGCTCTGATTTTGTGGTCTTATAATCCAGGTGATTTTCAATAAAATTGAATTTTCTACAAAATGTGTAGAAATATTCAAACGATCCAAATAACCGTTGTCATGAGCACATTTGCAGATTTTCGATTTTGTAGCTCTGATTTATTGGTCTATAGTCCAGTTGATTTTCAATAAAATTGAATTTTCTACAAAATGTGTAGAAATATTCGAACGATCCAAATGCCCATTGGCATGACAATTACAGATCTCAATGCCTATCGATAGAGGTATCAATCATCGCAATCGGAGCACAATTGCAGGTTTTCGATTTTGTAGCTCTGATTTTGTGGTCTATAGTCCAGGTGATTTTCAATAAAATTGAATTTTCTACAAAATGTGTAGAAATATTCGAACGATCCAAATAACCGTTGTCATGAGCATATTTGCAGGTTTTCGATTTTGTAGCTCTGATTTTATGGTCTATAGTCCAGGTGATTTTCAATAAAATTGAATTTTCTACAAAATGTGTAGAAATATTCGATCGATCCAAATGCCCATTGGCATGACAATTACAGGTCTCAATGCCTATCGATAGAGGTATCAATCATCGGAATCGGAGCACAATTGCAGGATTTTGATTTTGTAGCTCTGATTTTTTGGTCTATAGTCCAGGTGATTTTCAATAAAAATTGAATTTTCTACAAAATGTGTAGAAATATTCGAACGATCCAAATAACCGTTGTCATGAGCACATTTGCAGGTTTTCGATTTTCTAGCTCTTATTTTATGGTCTATAGTCCAGGTGATTTTCAATAAAATTGAATTTTCTACAAAATGTGTAGAAATATTCGAACGATCCAAATGCCCATTGGCATGACAATTACAGGTCTCAATGCCTATCGATAGAGGTATCAATCATCGGAATCGGAGCACAATTGCAAGTTTTTGATTTTGTAGCTCTGATTTTGTGGTCTATAGTCCAGGTGATTTTCAATAAAATTGAATTTTCTACAAAATGTGTAGAAATATTCGAACGATCCAAATGCCCATTGGCATGACAATTACAGGTCTCAATGCCTATCGATAGAGGTATCAATCATCGGAATCGGAGCACAATTGCAGGTTTTTGATTTTGTAGCTCTGATTTTGTGGTCTATAGTCCAGGTGATTTTCAATAAAATTGAATTTTCTACAAAATGTGTAGAAATATTCAAACGATCCAAATAACCATTGTCATGAGCACATTTGCAGGTTTTCGATTTTGTAGCTCTGATTTTATGGTCTATAGTCCAGTTGATTTTCAATAAAATTGAATTTTCTATAAAATGTGTAGAAATATTCGAACGATCCAAATGCCCATTGGCATGACAATTACAGGTCTCAATGCCTATCGATAGAGGTATCAATCATCGCAATCGGAGCACAATTGCAGGTTTTTGATTTTGTAGCTCTGATTTTGTGGTCTATAGTCCAGGTGATTTTCAATAAAATTGAATTTTCTACAAAATGTGTAGAAATATTCAAACGATCCAAATAACCGTTGTCATGAGCACATTTGCAGGTTTTCGATTTTGTAGCTCTGATTTTATGGTCTATAGTCCAGTTGATTTTCAATAAAATTGAATTTTCTACAAAATGTGTAGAAATATTCGAACGATCCAAATGCCCATTGGCATGACAATTACAGGTCTCAATGCCTATCGATAGAGGTATCAATCATCGCAATCGGAGCACAATTGCAGGTTTTCGATTTTGTAGCTCTGATTTTGTGGTCTATAGTCCAGGTGATTTTCAATAAATTTGAATTTTCTACAAAATGTGTAGAAATATTCGAACGTTCCAAATGCCCATTGGCATGACAATTACAGGTCTCAATGCCTATCGATAGAGGTATCAATCATCGGATACGGAGCACAATTGCAGGTTTTCGATTTTGTAGCTCTGATTTTGTGGTCTATAGTCCAGGTGATTTTCAATAAAATTGAATTTTCTACAAAATGTGTAGAAATATTCGAACGATCCAAATGCCCATTGGCATGACAATTACAGGTCTCAATGCCTATCGATAGAGGTATCAATCATCGCAATCGGAGCACAATTGCAGGTTTTTGATTTTGTAGCTCTGATTTTGTGGTCTATAGTCCAGGTGATTTTCAATAAAATTGAATTTTCTACAAAATGTGTAGAAATATTCAAACGATCCAAATAACCGTTGTCATGAGCACATTTGCAGGTTTTCGATTTTGTAGCTCTGATTTTATGGTCTATAGTCCAGTTGATTTTCAATAAAATTTAATTTTCTACAAAATGTGTAGAAATATTCGAACGATCCAAATGCCCATTGGCACGATAATTACAGGTCTCAATGCCTATCGATAGAGGTATCAATCATCGGAATCGGAGCACAATTGCAGGTTTTCGATTTTGTAGCTCTGATTTTGTGGTCTATAGTCCAGGTGATTTTCAATAAAATTGAATTTTCTACAAAATGTGTAGAAATATTCGAACGATCCAAATGCCTATTAGCATGACAATTACAGGTCCCAATGCCTATCGATAGAGGTATCAATCATCGCAATCGGAGCACAATTGCAGGTTTTTGATTTTGTAGCTCTGATTTTGTGGTCTATAGTCCAGGTGATTTTCAATAAAATTGAATTTTCTACAAAATGTGAAGAAATATTCGAACGATCCAAATGCCCATTGGCATGACAATTACAGGTCTCAATGCCTATCGATAGAGGTATCAATCATCGCAATCGGAGCACAATTGCAGGTTTTCGATTTTGTAGCTCTGATTTTGTGGTCTATAGTCCAGGTGATTTTCAATAAAATTGAATTTTCTACAAAATGTGTAGAAATATTCGAACGATCCAAATGCCCATTGGCATGAGCACATTTGCAGGTTTTCGATTTTGTAGCTCTGATTTTATGGTCATAGTCCAGTTGATTTTCAATAAAATTGAATTTTCTACAAAATGTGTAGAAATATTCGAACGATCCAAATGCCCATTGGCATGACAATTACAGGTCTCAATGCCTATCGATAGAGGTATCAATCATCGCAATCGGAGCACAATTGCAGGTTTTTGATTTTGTAGCTCTGATTTTGTGGTCTATAGTCCAGGTGATTTTCAATAAAATTGAATTTTCTACAAAATGTGTAGAAATATTCAAACGATCCAAATAACCGTTGTCATGAGCACATTTGCAGGTTTTCGATTTTGTAGCTCTGATTTTATGGTCTATAGTCCAGATGATTTTCAATAAAATTGAATTTTCTACAAAATGTGTAGAAATATTCGAACGATCCAAATGCCCATTGGCACGACAATTACAGGTCTCAATGCCTATCGATAGAGGTATCAATCATCGGAATCGGAGCACAATTGCAGGTTTTCGATTTTGTAGCTCTGATTTTGTGGTCTGTAGTCCAGGTGATTTTCAATAAAATTGAATTTTCTACAAAATGTGTAGAAATATTCGAACGATCCAAATGCCTATTGGCATGACAATTACAGGTCTCAATGCCTATCGATAGAAATATCAATCATCGCAATCGGAGCACAATTGCAGGTTTTTGATTTTGTAGCTCTGATTTTGTGGTCTATAGTCCAGGTGATTTTCAATAAAATTGAATTTTCTACAAAATATGTAGAAATATTCGAACGATCCTAATAACCGTTGTCATGAGCACATTTGCAGGTTTTCGATTTTGTAGCTCTGATTTTATGGTCTATAGTCCAGTTGATTTTCAATAAAATTGAATTTTCTACAAAATGTGTAGAAATATTCGAACGATCCAAATGCCCATTGGCATGACAATTACAGGTCTCAATGCCTATCAATAGAGGTATCAATCATCGTAATCAGAGCACAATTGCAAGTTTTCGATTTTGTAGCTCTGATTTTATGGTCTATAGTCCAGTTGATTTTCAATGAAACTGAATTTTCTACAAAATGTGTAGAAATATTCGAACGATACAAATGCCCATTGGCATGAAAATTACAGGTCTCAATGCCTATCGATAGAGGTATCAATCATCGCAATCGGAGCACAATTGCAGGTTTTCGATTTTGTAGCTCTGATTTTGTGGTCTATAGTCCAGGTGATTTTCAATAAAATTGAATTTTCTACAAAATGTGTAGAAATATTCGAAGGATCCAAATGCCCATTGGCATGGCAATTACAGGTCTCAATGCCTATCGATAGAGGTATCAATCATCGCAATCGGAGCACAATTGCAGGTTTTTGATTTTGTAGCTCTGATTTTGTGGTCTATAGTCCAGGTGATTTTCAATAAAATTGAATTTTCTACAAAATGTGTAGAAATATTCGAACGATCCAAATGCCCATTGGCATGACAATTACAGGTCTCAATGCCTATCGATAGAGGTATCAATCATCGCAATCGGAGCACAATTGCAGGTTTTTGATTTTGTAGCTCTGATTTTGTGGTCTATAGTCCAGGTGATTTTCAATAAAATTGAATTTTCTACAAAATGTGTAGAAATATTCGAACGATCCAAATGCCCATTGGCATGACAATTACAGGTCTCAATGCCTATCGATAGAGGTATCAATCATCGCAATCGGAGCACAATTGCAGGTTTTTGATTTTGTAGCTCTGATTTTGTGGTCTATAGTCCAGGTGATTTTCAATAAAATTGAATTTTCTACAAAATGTGTAGAAATATTCGAACGATCCAAATGATCATTGGCATGACAATTACAGGTCTTAATGCCTATCGATAGAGGTATCAATCGTCGGATACGGAGCACAATTGCAGGTTTTCGATTTTGTAGCTCTGATTTTGTGGTCTATAGTCCAGGTGATTTTCAATAAAATTGAATTTTCTACAAAATGTGTAGAAATATTCGAACGATCCAAATAACCGTTGTCATGAGCACATTTGCCTGTTTTCGATTTTGTAGCTCTGATTTTATGGTCTATAGTCCAGGTGATTTTCAATAAAATTGAATTTTCTACAAAATGTGTAGAAATATTCAAACGATCCAAATAAAAGTTGTCATGAGCACATTTGCAGGTTTTCGATTTTGTAGCTCTGATTTTATGGTCTAAAGTCCAGTTGATTTTCAATAAAATTGAATTTTCTACAAAATGTGTAGACATATTCGAACGATCCAAATGCCCATTGGCATGACAATTACAGGTCTCAATGCCTATCGATAGAGGTATCAATCATCGCAATCGGAGCACAATTGCAGGTTTTTGATTTTGTAGCTCTGATTTTGTGGTCTATAGTCCAGGTGATTTTCAATAAAATTGAATTTTCTACAAAATGTGTAGAAATATTCGAACGATCCAAATGCCCATTGGCATGACAATTACAGGTCTCAATGCCTATCGATAGAGGTATCAATCATCGCAATCGGAGCACAATTGCAGGTTTTCGATTTTGTAGCTCTGATTTTGTGGTCTATAGTCCAGGTGATTTTCAATAAAATTGAATTTTCTACAAAATGTGTAGAAATATTCGAACGATCCAAATGCCCATTGGCATGACAATTACAGGTCTCAATGCCTATCGATAGAGGTATCAATCATCGCAATCGGAGCACAATTGCAGGTTTTTGATTTTGTAGCTCTGATTTTGTGGTCTATAGTCCAGGTGATTTTCAATAAAATTGAATTTTCTACAAAATGTGTAGAAATATTCAAACGATCCAAATAACCGTTGTCATGAGCACATTTGCAGGTTTTCGATTTTGTAGCTCTGATTTTATGGTCTATAGTCCACTTGATTTTCAATAAAATTTAATTTTCTACAAAATGTGTAGAAATATTCGAACGATCCAAATGCCCATTGGCACGACAATTACAGGTCTCAATGCCTATCGATAGAGGTATCAATCATCGGAATCGGAGCACAATTGCAGGTTTTCGATTTTGTAGCTCTGATTTTGTGGTCTATAGTCCAGGTGATTTTCAATAAAATTGAATTTTCTACAAAATGTGTAGAAATATTCGAACGATCCAAATGCCTATTAGCATGACAATTACAGGTCCCAATGCCTATCGATAGAGGTATCAATCATCGCAATCGGAGCACAATTGCAGGTTTTTGATTTTGTAGCTCTGATTTTGTGGTCTATAGTCCAGGTGATTTTCAATAAAATTGAATTTTCTACAAAATGTGAAGAAATATTCGAACGATCCAAATGCCCATTGGCATGACAATTACAGGTCTCAATGCCTATCGATAGAGGTATCAATCATCGCAATCGGAGCACAATTGCAGGTTTTCGATTTTGTAGCTCTGATTTTGTGGTCTATAGTCCAGGTGATTTTCAATAAAATTGAATTTTCTACAAAATGTGTAGAAATATTCGAACGATCCAAATGCCTATTGGCATGACAATTACAGGTCTCAATGCCTATCGATAGAGGTATAAATCATCGCAATCGGAGCACAATTGCAGGTTTTCGATTTTGTAGCTCTGATTTTGTGGTCTATAGTCCAGGTGATTTTCAATAAAATTGAATTTTCTACAAAATGTGTAGAAATATTCGAACGATCCAAATGCCCATTGGCATGAGCACATTTGCAGGTTTTCGATTTTGTAGCTCTGATTTTATGGTCTAAAGTCCAGGTGATTTTCAATAAAATTGAATTTTCTACAAAATGTGTAGAAATATTCGAACGATCCAAATGCCCATTGGCATGACAATTACAGGTCTCAATGCCTATCGATAGAGGTATCAATCATCGCAATCGGAGCACAATTGCAGGTTTTTGATTTTGTAGCTCTGATTTTGTGGTCTATAGTCCAGGTGATTTTCAATAAAATTGAATTTTCTACAAAATGTGTAGAAATATTCAAACGATCCAAATAACCGTTGTCATGAGCACATTTGCAGGTTTTCGATTTTGTAGCTCTGATTTTATGGTCTATAGTCCAGTTGATTTTCAATAAAATTGAATTTTCTACAAAATGTGTAGAAATATTCGAACGATCCAAATGCCCATTGGCACGACAATTACAGGTCTCAATGCCTATCGATAGAGGTATCAATCATCGGAATCGGAGCACAATTGCAGGTTTTCGATTTTGTAGCTCTGATTTTGTGGTCTGTAGTCCAGGTGATTTTCAATAAAATTGAATTTTCTACAAAATGTGTAGAAATATTCGAACGATCCAAATGCCTATTGGCATGACAATTACAGGTCTCAATGCCTATCGATAGAAATATCAATCATCGCAATCGGAGCACAATTGCAGGTTTTTGATTTTGTAGCTCTGATTTTGTGGTCTATAGTCCAGGTGATTTTCAATAAAATTGAATTTTCTACAAAATATGTAGAAATATTCGAACGATCCTAATAACCGTTGTCATGAGCACATTTGCAGGTTTTCGATTTTGTAGCTCTGATTTTATGGTCTATAGTCCAGGTGATTTTCAATAAAATTGAATTTTCTACAAAATGTGTAGAAATATTCGAACGATCCAAATGCCCATTGGCATGACAATTACAGGTCTCAATGCCTATCAATAGAGGTATCAATCATCGTAATCAGAGCACAATTGCAAGTTTTCGATTTTGTAGCTCTGATTTTGTGGTCCATAGTCCAGGTGATTTTCAATAAAATTGAATTTTCTACAAAATGTGTAGAAATATTCAAACGATCTAAATAAAAGCTGTCATGAGCACATTTGCAGGTTTTCGATTTTGTAGCTCTGATTTTATGGTCTAAAGTCCAGTTGATTTTCAATAAAATTGAATTTTCTACAAAATGTGTAGACATATTCGAACGATCCAAATGCCCATTGGCATGACAATTACAGGTCTCAATGCCTATCGATAGAGGTATCAATCATCGCAATCGGAGCACAATTGCAGGTTTTTGATTTTGTAGCTCTGATTTTGTGGTCTATAGTCCAGGTGATTTTCAATAAAATTGAATTTTCTACAAAATGTGTAGAAATATTCGAACGATCCAAATGCCCATTGGCATGACAATTACAGGTCTCAATGCCTATCGATAGAGGTATCAATCATCGCAATCGGAGCACAATTGCAGGTTTTCGATATTGTAGCTCGGATTTTGTGGTCTATAGTCCAGGTGATTTTCAATAAAATTGAATTTTCTACAAAATGTGTAGAAATATTCGAACGATCCAAATGCCCATTGGCATGACAATTACAGGTTTCAATGCCTATCGATAGAGGTATCAATCATCGCAATCGGAGCACAATTGCAGGTTTTTGATTTTGTAGCTCTGATTTTGTGGTCTATAGTCCAGGTGATTTTCAATAAACTTAAGTTTTCTACAAAATATGTAGAAATATTCGAACGATCCAAATAACCGTTGTCATGAGCACATTTGCAGGTTTCCGATTTTGTAGCTCTGATTTTATGGTCTATACTCCAGTTGATTTTCAATAAAATTGAATTTTCTACAAAATGTGTAGAAATATTCGAACGACCCAAATGCCCATTGGCATGACAATTACAGGTCTTAATGCCTATCGATAGAGGTATCAATCATCGGATACGGAGCACAATTGCAGGTTTTCGATTTTGTAGCTCTGATTTTGTGGTCTAGTCCAGGTGATTTTCAATAAAATTGAATTTTCTACAAAATGTGTAGAAATATTCGAACGATCCAAATAACCGTTGTCATGAGCACATTTGCCTGTTTTCGATTTTGTAGCTCTGATTTTATGGTCTATAGTCTAGGTGATTTTCAATAAAATTGAATTTTCTACAAAATGTGTAGAAATATTCAAACGATCCAAATAAAAGTTGTCATGAGCACATTTGCAGGTTTTCGATTTTGTAGCTCTGATTTTATGGTCTAAAGTCCAGTTGATTTTCAATAAAATTGAATTTTCTACAAAATGTGTAGGCATATTCGAACGATCCAAATGCCCATTGGCATGACAATTACAGGTCTCAATGCCTATCGATAGAGGTATCAATCATCGCAATCGGAGCACAATTGCAGGTTTTCGATTTTGTAGCTCTGATTTTGTGGTCTATAGTCCAGGTGATTTTCAATAAAATTGAATTTTCTACAAAATGTGTAGAAATATTCGAACGATCCAAATGCCCATTGGCATGACAATTACAGGTCTCAATGCCTATCGATAGAGGTATCAATCATCGCAATCGGAGCACAATTGCAGGTTTTTGATTTTGTAGCTCTGATTTTGTGGTCTATAGTCCAGGTGATTTTCAATAAAATTGAATTTTCTACAAAATGTGTAGAAATATTCAAACGATCCAAATAACCGTTGTCATGAGCACATTTGCAGGTTTTCGATTTTGTAGCTCTGATTTTATGGTCTATAGTCCACTTGATTTTCAATAAAATTTAATTTTCTACAAAATGTGTAGAAATATTCGAACGATCCAAATGCCCATTGGCACGACAATTACAGGTCTCAATGCCTATCGATAGAGGTATCAATCATCGGAATCGGAGCACAATTGCAGGTTTTCGATTTTGTAGCTCTGATTTTGTGGTCTATAGTCCAGGTGATTTTCAATAAAATTGAATTTTCTACAAAATGTGTAGAAATATTCGAACGATCCAAATGCCTATTAGCATGACAATTACAGGTCCCAATGCCTATCGATAGAGGTATCAATCATCGCAATCGGAGCACAATTGCAGGTTTTTGATTTTGTAGCTCTGATTTTGTGGTCTATAGTCCAGGTGATTTTCAATAAAATTGAATTTTCTACAAAATGTGAAGAAATATTCGAACGATCCAAATGCCCATTGGCATGACAATTACAGGTCTCAATGCCTATCGATAGAGGTATCAATCATCGCAATCGGAGCACAATTGCAGGTTTTCGATTTTGTAGCTCTGATTTTGTGGTCTAGAGTCCAGGTGATTTTCAATAAAATTGAATTTTCTACAAAATGTGTAGAAATATTCGAACGATCCAAATGCCTATTGGCATGACAATTACAGGTCTCAATGCCTATCGATAGAGGTATAAATCATCGCAATCGGAGCACAATTGCAGGTTTTCGATTTTGTAGCTCTGATTTTGTGGTCTATAGTCCAGGTGATTTTCAATAAAATTGAATTTTCTACAAAATGTGTAGAAATATTCGAACGATCCAAATGCCCATTGGCATGAGCACATTTGCAGGTTTTCGATTTTGTAGCTCTGATTTTATGGTCTAAAGTCCAGGTGATTTTCAATAAAATTGAATTTTCTACAAAATGTGTAGAAATATTCGAACGATCCAAATGCCCATTGGCATGACAATTACAGGTCTCAATGCCTATCGATAGAGGTATCAATCATCGCAATCGGAGCACAATTGCAGGTTTTTGATTTTGTAGCTCTGATTTTGTGGTCTATAGTCCAGGTGATTTTCAATAAAATTGAATTTTCTACAAAATGTGTAGAAATATTCAAACGATCCAAATAACCGTTGTCATGAGCACATTTGCAGGTTTTCGATTTTGTAGCTCTGATTTTATGGTCTATAGTCCAGTTGATTTTCAATAAAATTGAATTTTCTACAAAATGTGTAGAAATATTCGAACGATCCAAATGCCCATTGGCACGACAATTACAGGTCTCAATGCCTATCGATAGAGGTATCAATCATCGGAATCGGAGCACAATTGCAGGTTTTCGATTTTGTAGCTCTGATTTTGTGGTCTGTAGTCCAGGTGATTTTCAATAAAATTGAATTTTCTACAAAATGTGTAGAAATATTCGAACGATCCAAATGCCTATTGGCATGACAATTACAGGTCTCAATGCCTATCGATAGAAATATCAATCATCGCAATCGGAGCACAATTGCAGGTTTTTGATTTTGTAGCTCTGATTTTGTGGTCTATAGTCCAGGTGATTTTCAATAAAATTGAATTTTCTACAAAATATGTAGAAATATTCGAACGATCCTAATAACCGTTGTCATGAGCACATTTGCAGGTTTTCGATTTTGTAGCTCTGATTTTATGGTCTATAGTCCAGGTGATTTTCAATAAAATTGAATTTTCTACAAAATGTGTAGAAATATTCGAACGATCCAAATGCCCATTGGCATGACAATTACAGGTCTCAATGCCTATCAATAGAGGTATCAATCATCGTAATCAGAGCACAATTGCAAGTTTTCGATTTTGTAGCTCTGATTTTATGGTCTATAGTCCAGTTGATTTTCAATAAAACTGAATTTTCTACAAAATGTGTAGAAATATTCGAACGATACAAATGCCCATTGGCATGAAAATTACAGGTCTCAATGCCTATCGATAGAGGTATCAATCATCGCAATCGGAGCACAATTGCAGGTTTTCGATTTTGTAGCTCTGATTTTGTGGTCTATAGTCCAGGTGATTTTCAATAAAATTGAATTTTCTACAAAATGTGTAGAAATATTCGAACGATCCAAATGCCCATTGGCATGACAATTACAGGTCTCAATGCCTATCGATAGAGGTATCAATCATCGCAATCGGAGCACAATTGCAGGTTTTTGTTTTTGTAGCTCTGATTTTGTGGTCCATAGTCCAGGTGATTTTCAATAAAATTGAATTTTCTACAAAATGTGTAGAAATATTCAAACGATCTAAATAAAAGCTGTCATGAGCACATTTGCAGGTTTTCGATTTTGTAGCTCTGATTTTATGGTCTAAAGTCCAGTTGATTTTCAATAAAATTGAATTTTCTACAAAATGTGTAGACATATTCGAACGATCCAAATGCCCATTGGCATGACAATTACAGGTCTCAATGCCTATCGATAGAGGTATCAATCATCGCAATCGGAGCACAATTGCAGGTTTTTGATTTTGTAGCTCTGATTTTGTGGTCTATAGTCCAGGTGATTTTCAATAAAATTGAATTTTCTACAAAATGTGTAGAAATATTCGAACGATCCAAATGCCCATTGGCATGACAATTACAGGTCTCAATGCCTATCGATAGAGGTATCAATCATCGCAATCGGAGCACAATTGCAGGTTTTCGATTTTGTAGCTCGGATTTTGTGGTCTATAGTCCAGGTGATTTTCAATAAAATTGAATTTTCTACAAAATGTGTAGAAATATTCGAACGATCCAAATGCCCATTGGCATGACAATTACAGGTCTCAATGCCTATCGATAGAGGTATCAATCATCGCAATCGGAGCACAATTGCAGGTTTTTGATTTTGTAGCTCTGAATTTGTGGTCTATAGTCCAGGTGATTTTCAATAAAATTGAATTTTCTACAAAATGTGTAGAAATATTCGAACGATCCAAATGCCCATTGGCATGACAATTACAGGTCTCAATGCCTATCGACAGACGTATCAATCATCGCAATCGGAGCACAATTGCAGGTTTTCGATTTTCTAGCTCTGATTTTGTGGTCTATAGTCCAGGTGATTTTCAATAAAATTGAATTTTCTACAAAATGTGTAGAAATATTCAAACGATCCAAATAAAAGTTGTCATGAGCACATTTGCAGGTTTTCGATTTTGTAGCTCTGATTTTATGGTCTAAAGTCCAGTTGATTTTCAATAAAATTGAATTTTCTACAAAATGTGTAGACATATTCAAACGATCCAAATGCCCATTGGCATGACAATTACAGGTCTCAATGCCTATCGATAGAGGTATCAATCATCGCAATCGGAGCACAATTGCAGGTTTTTGATTTTGTAGCTCTGATTTTGTGGTCTATAGTCCAGGTGATTTTCAATAAAATTGAATTTTCTACAAAATGTGTAGAAATATTCGAACGATCCAAATGCCCATTGGCATGACAATTACAGGTCTCAATGCCTATCGATAGAGGTATCAATCATCGCAATCGGAGCACAATTGCAGGTTTTCGATTTTGTAGCTCTGATTTTGTGGTCTATAGTCCAGGTGATTTTCAATAAAATTGAATTTTCTACAAAATGTGTAGAAATATTCAAACGATCCAAATTACCGTTGTCATGAGCACATTTGCAGGTTTTCGATTTTGTAGCTCTGATTTTATGGTCTATAGTCCAGTTGATTTTCAATAAAATTGAATTTTCTACAAAATGTGTAGAAATATTCGAACGATCCAAATGCCCATTGGCATGACAATTACAGGTCTTAATGCCTATCGATAGAGGTATCAATCATCGGATACGGAGCACAATTGCAGGTTTTCGATTTTGTAGCTCTGATTTTGTGGTCTATAGTCCAGGTGATTTTCAATAAAATTGAATTTTCTACAAAATGTGTAGAAATATTCGAACGATCCAAATAACCGTTGTCATGAGCACATTTGCCTGTTTTCGATTTTGTAGCTCTGATTTTATGGTCTATAGTCCAGGTGATTTTCAATAAAATTGAATTTTCTACAAAATGTGTAGAAATATTCAAACGATCCAAATGCCCATTGGCATGACAATTACAGGTCTCAATGCCTATCGATAGAGGTATCAATCATCGCAATCGGAGCACAATTGCAGGTTTTCGATTTTGTAGATCTGATTTTGTGGTCTATAGTCCAGGTGATTTTCAATAAAATTGAATTTTCTACAAAATGTGTAGAAATATTCGAACGATCCAAATGCCCATTGGCATGACAATTACAGGTCTCAATGCCTATCGATAGAGGTATCAATCATCGGAATCGGAGCACAATTGAAGGTTTTTGATTTTGTAGCTCTGATTTTGTGGTCATAGTCCAGGTGATTTTCAATAAAATTGCATTTTCTACAAAATGTGTAAAAATATTCGAACGATCCAAATAACCGTTGTCATGAGCACATTTGCAGGTTTTCGATTTTGTAGCTCTGATTTTATGGTCTATAGTCCACTTGATTTTCAATAAAATTGAATTTTCTACAAAATGTGTAGAAATATTCGAACGATCCAAATGCCCATTGGCATGACAATTACAGGTCTCAATGCCTATCGATAGGGGTATCAATCATCGGATACGGAGCACAATTGCAGGTTTTCGATTTTGTAGCTCTGATTTTGTGGTCTATAGTCCAGGTGATTTTCAATACAATTGAATTTCCTACAAAATGTGTAGAAATATTCGAACGATCCAAATGCCCATTGGCATGACAATTACAGGTCTCAATGCCTATCGATAGAGGTATCAATCATCTCAATCGGAGCACAATTGCAGGTTTTCGATTTTGTAGCTCTGATTTTGTGGTCTATAGTCCAGGTGATTTTCAATAAAATTGAATTTTCTACAAAATGTGTAGAAATATTCGAACGATCCAAATGCCCATTGGCATGACAATTACAGGTCTCAATGCCTATCGATAGAGGTATCAATCATCGGATACGGAGCACAATTGCAGGTTTTCGATTTTGTAGCTCTGATTTTGTGGTCTATAGTCCAGGTGATTTTCAATAAAATTGAATTTTCTACAAAATGTGTAGAAATATTCGAACGATCCAAATGCCCATTGGCATGACAATTACAGGCCTCAATGCCTATCGATAGATGTATCAATCATCGCAATCGGAGCACAATTGCAGGTTTTCGATTTTGTAGCTCTGATTTTGTGGTCTATAGTCCAGGTGATTTTCAATAAAATTGAATTTTCTACAAAATGTGTAGAAATATTCGAACGATCCAAATGCCCATTGGCATGACAATTACAGGTCTCAATGACTATCGATATAGGTATCAATCATCGCAATCGGAGCACAATTGCAGGTTTTCGATTTTGTAGCTCTGATTTTATGGTCTATAGTCCAGTTGATTTTCAATAAAATTGAATTTTCTACAAAATGTGTAGAAATATTCGAACGATCCAAATGCCCATTGGCATGACAATTACAGGTCTCAATGCCTATCGATAGAGGTATCAATCATCGCAATCGGAGCACAATTGCAGGTTTTTGATTTTGTAGCTCTGATTTTGTGGTCTATAGTCCAGGTGATTTTCAATAAAAATGAATTTTCTACAAAATGTGTAGAAATATTCGAACGATTCAAATGCCCATTGGCATGACAATTACAGGTCTCAATGCCTATCGATAGAGGTATCAATCATCGGATACGGAGCACAATTGAAGGTTTTCGATTTTGTAGCTCTGATTTTGTGGTCTATAGTCCAGGTGATTTTCAATAAAATTGAATTTTCTACAAAATGTGTAGAAATATTCGAACGATCCAAATGCCCATTGGCATGACAATTACAGGCCTCAATGCCTATCGATAGAGGTATCAATCATCGCAATCGGAGCACAATTGCAGGTTTTCGATTTTGTAGCTCTGATTTTGTGGTCTATAGTCCAGGTGATTTTCAATAAAATTGAATTTTCTACAAAATGTGTAGAAATATTCAAACGATCCAAATAACCGTTGTCATGAGCACATTTGCAGGTTTTCGATTTTGTAGCTCTGATTTTATGGTCTATAGTCCAGTTGATTTTCAATAAAATTGAATTTTCTACAAAATGTGTAGAAATATTCGAACGATCCAAATGCCCATTGGCATGACAATTACAGGTCTCAATGCCTATCGATAGAGGTATCAATCATCGCAATCGGAGCACAATTGCAGGTTTTCGATTTTGTAGCTCTGATTTTGTGGTCTATAGTCCAGGTGATTTTCAATAAAATTGAATTTTCTACAAAATGTGTAGAAATATTCGAACGATCCAAATGCCCATTGGCATGACAATTACAGGTCTCAATGCCTATCGATAGAGGTATCAATCATTGCAATCGGAGCACAATTGCAGGTTTTCTTTTTTGTAGCTCTGATTTTGTGGTCTATAGTCCAGGTGATTTTCAATAAAATTGAATTTTCTACAAAATGTGTAGAAATATTCGAACGATCCAAATAACCGTTGTCATGAGCACATTTGCAGGTTTTCGATTTTGTAGCTCTGATTTTATGGTCTATAGTCCAGTTGATTTTCAATAAAATTGAATTTTCTACAAAATGTGTAGAAATATTCGAACGATCCAAATGCCCATTGGAATGACAATTACAGGTCTCAATGCCTATCGATAGAGGTATCAATCATCGCAATCGGAGCACAATTGCAGGTTTTCGATTTTGTAGCTCTGATTTTATGGTCTATAGTCCAGTTGATTTTCAATAAAGTTGAATTTTCTACAAAATGTGTAGAAATATTCGAACGATCCAAATGCCCATTGGAATGACAATTACAGGTCTCAATGCCTATCGATAGAGGTATCAATCATCGCAATCGGAGCACAATTGCAGGTTTTTGTTTTTGTAGCTCTGATTTTGTGGTCTATAGTCTAGGTGATTTTCAATAAAATTGAATTTTCTACAAAATGTGTAGAAATATTCGAACGATCCAATTAACCGTTGTCATGAGCACAATTGCAGGTTTTCGATTTTGTAGCTCTGATTTTGTGGTCTATAGTCCAGGTGATTTTCAATAAAATTGAATTTTCTACAAAATGTGTAGAAATATTCAAACGATCCAAATAACCGTTGTCATGAGCACAATTGCAGGTTTTCGATTTTGTAGCTCTGATTTTATGGTCTATAGTCCAGGTGATTTTCAATAAAATTGAATTTTCTACAAAATGTGTAGAAATATTTGAACGATCCAAATGCCCATTGGCATGACAATTACAGGTCTCAATGCCTATCGATAGAGGTATCAATCATCGCAATCGGAGCACAATTGCAGGTTTTCGATTTTGTAGCTCTGATTTTGTGGTCTATAGTCCAGGTGATTTTCAATAAAATTGAATTTTCTACAAAATGTGTAGAAATATTCGAACGATTCAAATGCCCATTGGCATGACAATTACAGGTCTCAATGCCTATCGATAGAGGTATCAATCATCGGATACGGAGCACAATTGCAGGTTTTCGATTTTGTAGCTCTGATTTTGTGGTCTATAGTCCAGGTGATTTTCAATAAAATTGAATTTTCTACAAAATGTGTAGAAATATTCGAACGATCCAAATGCCCATTGGCATGACAATTACAGGTCTCAATGCCTATCGATAGAGGTATCAATCATCGCAATCGGAGCACAATTGCAGGTTTTCGATTTTGTAGCTCTGATTTTGTGGTCTATAGTCCAGGTGATTTTCAATAAAATTGAATTTTCTACAAAATGTGTAGAAATATTCGAACGATCCAATTAACCGTTGTCATGAGCACAATTGCAGGTTTTCGATTTTGTAGCTCTGATTTTGTGGTCTATAGTCCAGGTGATTTTCAATAAAATTGAATTTTCTACAAAATGTGTAGAAATATTCAAACGATCCAAATAACCGTTGTCATGAGCACAATTGCAGGTTTTCGATTTTGTAGCTCTGATTTGATGGTCTATAGTCCAGTTGATTTTCAATAAAATTGAATTTTCTACAAAATGTGTAGAAATATTCGAACGATCCAAATGCCCATTGGCATGACTATTACAGGTCTCAATGCCTATCGATAGAGGTATCAATCATCGCAATCGGAGCACAATTGCAGGTTTTCGATTTTGTAGCTCTGATTTTGTGGTCTATAGTCCAGGTGATTTTCAATAAAATTGAATTTTCTACAAAATATGTAGAAATATTCGAACGATCCAAATGCCCATAAGCATGACAATTACAGGTCTCAATGACTATCGATATAGGTATCAATCATCGCAATCGGAGCACAATTGCAGGTTTTCGATTTTGTAGCTCTGATTTTGTGGTCTATAGTCCAGGTGATTTTCAATAAAATTGAATTTTCTACAAAATGTGTATAAATATTCAATCGATCCAAATGCCCATTGGCATGACAATTACAGGCCTCAATGCCTATCGATAGAGGTATCAATCATCGCAATCGGAGCACAATTGCAGGTTTTCGATTTTGTAGCTCTGATTTTGTGGTCTATAGTCCAGGTGATTTTCAATAAAATTGAATTTTCTACAAAATGTGTAGAAATATTCGAACGATCCAAATGCCCATTGGCATGACTATTACAGGTCTCAATGCCTATCGATAGAGGTATCAATCATCGCAATCGGAGCACAATTGCAGGTTTTCGATTTTGTAGCTTTGATTTTGTGGTCTATAGTCCAGGTGATTTTCAATAAAATTGAATTTTCTACAAAATGTGTAGAAATATTCGAACGATCCAAATGCCCATTGGCATGACAATTACAGGTCTCAATGCCTATCGATAGAGGTATCAATCATCGGATACGGAGCACAATTGCAGGTTTTCGATTTTGTAGCTCTGATTTTGTGGTCTATAGTCCAGGTGATTTTCAATAAAATTGAATTTTCTACAAAATGTGTAGAAATATTCGAACGATCCAAATGCCCATTGGCATGACAATTACAGGCCTCAATGCCTATCGATAGAGGTATCAATCATCGCAATCGGAGCACAATTGCAGGTTTTTGATTTTGTAGCTCTGATTTTGTGATCTATAGTCCAGGTGATTTTCAATAAAATTGAATTTTCTACAAAATGTGTAGAAATATTCAAACGATCCAAATAACCGTTGTCATGAGCACATTTGCAGGTTTTCGATTTTGTAGCTCTGATTTTATGGTCTATAGTCCAGTTGATTTTCAATAAAATTGAATTTTTTACAAAATGTGTAGAAATATTCGAACGATCCAAATGCCCATTGGCATGACAATTACAGGTCTCAATGCCTATCGATAGAGGTACCAATCATCGCAATCGGAGCACAATTGCAGGTTTTTGATTTTGTAGCTCTGATTTTATGGTCTATAGTCCAGGTGATTTTCAATAAAATTGAATTTTCTACAAAATGTGTAGAAATATTCGAACGATCCAAATGCCCATTGGCATGACAATTACAGGTCTCAATGCCTATCGATAGAGGTATCAATCATTGCAATCGGAGCACAATTGCAGGTTTTCGTTTTTGTAGCTCTGATTTTGTGGTCTATAGTCCAGGTGATTTTCAATAAAATTGAATTTTCTACAAAATGTGTAGAAATATTCAAACGATCCAAATAACCGTTGTCATGAGCACATTTGCAGGTTTTCGATTTTGTAGCTCTGATTTTATGGTCTATAGTCCAGTTGATTTTCAATAAAATTGAATTTTCTACAAAATGTGTAGAAATATTCGAACGATCCAAATGCCCATTGGCATGACAATTACAGGTCTCAATGCCTATCGATAGAGGTATCAATCATCGCAATCGGAGCACAATTGCAGGTTTTCGATTTTGTAGCTCTGATTTTATGGTCTATATTCCAGTTGATTTTCAATAAAATTGAATTTTCTACAAAATGTATAGAAATATTCGAACGATCCAAATGCCCATTGGCATGACAATTACAGGTCTCAATGCCTATCGATAGAGGTATCAATCATCGCAATCGGAGCACAATTGCAGGTTTTTGTTTTTGTAGCTCTGATTTTGTGGTCTATACTCTAGTTGATTTTCAATAAAATTGAATTTTCTACAAAATGTGTAGAAATATTCGAACGATCCAATTAACCGTTGTCATGAGCACAATTGCAGGTTTTCGATTTTGTAGCTCTGATTTTGTGGTCTATAGTCCAGGTGATTTTCAATAAAATTGAATTTTCTACAAAATGTGTAGAAATATTCAAACGATCCAAATAACCGTTGTCATAAGCACATTTGCAGGTTTTCGATTTTGTAGCTCTGATTTTATGGTCTATAGTCCAGTTGATTTTCAATAAAATTGAATTTTCTACAAAATGTGTAGAAATATTCGAACGATCCAAATGCCCATTGGCATGACAATTACAGGTCTCAATGCCTATCGATAGAAGTATCAATCATCGCAATCGGAGCACAATTGCAGGTTTTTGATTTTGTAGCTCTGATTTTGTGGTCTATAGTCCAGGTGATTTTCAATAAAATTGAATTTTCTACAAAATGTGTAGAAATATTCGAACGATCCAAATGCCCATTGGCATGACAATTACAGGTCTCAATGCCTATCGATAGAGGTATCAATCATCGGATACGGAGCACAATTGCAGGTTTTCGATTTTGTAGCTCTGATTTTGTGGTCTATAGTCCAGGTGATTTTCAATAAAATTGAATTTTCTACAAAATGTGTAGAAATATTCGAACGATCCAAATGCCCATAAGCATGACAATTACAGGTCTCAATGCCTATCGATAGAGGTATCAATCATCGCAATCGGAGCACAATTGCAGGTTTTTGATTTTGTAGCTCTGATTTTGTGGTCTATAGTCCAGGTGATTTCAATAAAATTGAATTTTCTACAAAATGTGTAGAAATATTCAAACGATCCAAATAGCCGTTGTCATGAGTACATTTGCAGGTTTTCGATTTTGTAGCTCTGATTTTATGGTCTATAGTCCAGTTGATTTTCAATAAAATTGAATTTTCTACAAAATGTGTAGAAATATTCGAACGATCCAAATGCCCATTGGCATGACAATTACAGGTCTCAATGCCTATCGATAGAGGTATCAATCATCGCAATCGGAGCACAATTGCAGGTTTTCGATTTTGTAGCTCTGATTTTGTGGTCTATAGCCCAGGTGATTTTCAATAAAATTGAATTTTCTTCAAAATGTATAGAAATATTCGAACGATCCAAATGCCCATTGGCATGACAATTACAGGTCTCAATGCCTATCGATAGAGGTATCAATCATCGGATACGGAGCACAATTGCAGATTTTCGATTTTGTAGCTCTGATTTTGTGGTCTATAGTCCAGGTGATTTTCAATAAAATTGAATTTTCTACAAAATGTGTAGAAATATTCGAACGATCCAAATGCCCATAAGCATGACAATTACAGGTCTCAATGCCTATCGATAGAGGTATCAATCATCGCAATCGGAGCACAATTGCAGGTTTTTGATTTTGTAGCTCTGATTTTGTGGTCTATAGTCCAGGTGATTTCAATAAAATTGAATTTTCTACAAAATGTGTAGAAATATTCAAACGATCCAAATAGCCGTTGTCATGAGCACATTTGCAGGTTTTCGATTTTGTAGCTCTGATTTTATGGTCTATAGTCCAGTTGATTTTCAATAAAATTGAATTTTCTACAAAATGTGTAGAAATATTCGAACGATCCAAATGCCCATTGGCATGACAATTACAGGTCTCAATGCCTATCGATAGAGGTATCAATCATCGCAATCGGAGCACAATTGCAGATTTTCGATTTTGTAGCTCTGATTTTGTGGTCTATAGTCCAGGTGATTTTCAATATAATTGAATTTTCTACAAAATGTGTAGAAATATTCGAACGATCCAAATGCCCATAAGCATGACAATTACAGGTCTCAATGCCTATCGATAGAGGTATCAATCATCGGATACGGAGCACAATTGCAGGTTTTCGATTTTGTAGCTCTGATTTTGTGGTCTATAGTCCAGGTGATTTTCAATAAAATTGAATTTTCTACAAAATGTGTAGAAATATTCGAACGATCCAAATAACCGTTGTCATGAGCCCATTTGCAGGTTTTCGATTTTGTAGCTCTGATTTTATGGTCTATAGTCCAGTTGATTTTCAATAAAATTGAATTTTTTACAAAATGTGTAGAAATATTCGAACGATCCAAATGCCCATTGGCATGACAATTACAGGTCTCAATGCCTATCGATAGAGGTACCAATCATCGCAATCGGAGCACAATTGCAGGTTTTCGATTTTGTAGCTCTGATTTTATGGTCTATAGTCCAGGTGATTTTCAATAAAATTGAATTTTCTACAAAATGTGTAGAAATATTCGAACGATCCAAATGCCCATTGGCATGACAATTACAGGTCTCAATGCCTATCGATAGAGGTATCAATCATTGCAATCGGAGCACAATTGCAGGTTTTCGTTTTTGTAGCTCTGATTTTGTGGTCTATAGTCCAGGTGATTTTCAATAAAATTGAATTTTCTACAAAATGTGTAGAAATATTCAAACGATCCAAATAACCGTTGTCATGAGCACATTTGCAGGTTTTCGATTTTGTAGCTCTGAATTTATGGTCTATAGTCCAGTTGATTTTCAATAAAATTGAATTTTCTACAAAATGTGTAGAAATATTCGAACGATCCAAATGCCCATTGGCATGACAATTACAGGTCTCAATGCCTATCGATAGAGGTATCAATCATCGCAATCGGAGCACAATTGCAGGTTTTCGATTTTGTAGCTCTGATTTTATGGTCTATATTCCAGTTGATTTTCAATAAAATTGAATTTTCTACAAAATGTATAGAAATATTCGAACGATCCAAATGCCCATTGGCATGACAATTACAGGTCTCAATGCCTATCGATAGAGGTATCAATCATCGCAATCGGAGCACAATTGCAGGTTTTTGTTTTTGTAGCTCTGATTTTGTGGTCTATACTCTAGGTGATTTTCAATAAAATTGAATTTTCTACAAAATGTGTAGAAATATTCGAACGATCCAATTAACCGTTGTCATGAGCACAATTGCAGGTTTTCGATTTTGTAGCTCTGATTTTGTGGTCTATAGTCCAGGTGATTTTCAATAAAATTGAATTTTCTACAAAATGTGTAGAAATATTCAAACGATCCAAATAACCGTTGTCATAAGCACATTTGCAGGTTTTCGATTTTGTAGCTCTGATTTTATGGTCTATAGTCCAGTTGATTTTCAATAAAATTGAATTTTCTACAAAATGTGTAGAAATATTCGAACGATCCAAATGCCCATTGGCATGACAATTACAGGTCTCAATGCCTATCGATAGAAGTATCAATCATCGGATACGGAGCACAATTGCAGGTTTTTGATTTTGTAGCTCTGATTTTGTGGTCTATAGTCCAGGTGATTTTCAATAAAATTGAATTTTCTACAAAATGTGTAGAAATATTCGAACGATCCAAATGCCCATTGGCATGACAATTACAGGTCTCAATGCCTATCGATAGAGGTATCAATCATCGGATACGGAGCACAATTGCAGGTTTTCGATTTTGTAGCTCTGATTTTGTGGTCTATAGTCCAGGTGATTTTCAATAAAATTGAATTTTCTACAAAATGTGTAGAAATATTCGAACGATCCAAATGCCCATAAGCATGACAATTACAGGTCTCAATGCCTATCGATAGAGGTATCAATCATCGCAATCGGAGCACAATTGCAGGTTTTTGATTTTGTAGCTCTGATTTTGTGGTCTATAGTCCAGGTGATTTCAATAAAATTGAATTTTCTACAAAATGTGTAGAAATATTCAAACGATCCAAATAGCCGTTGTCATGAGTACATTTGCAGGTTTTCGATTTTGTAGCTCTGATTTTATGGTCTATAGTCCAGTTGATTTTCAATAAAATTGAATTTTCTACAAAATGTGTAGAAATATTCGAACGATCCAAATGCCCATTGGCATGACAATTACAGGTCTCAATGCCTATCGATAGAGGTATCAATCATCGGATACGGAGCACAATTGCAGGTTTTCGATTTTGTAGCTCTGATTTTGTGGTCTATAGTCCAGGTGATTTTCAATAAAATTGAATTTTCTACAAAATGTGTAGAAATATTCGAACGATCCAAATGCCCATAAGCATGACAATTACAGGTCTCAATGCCTATCGATAGAGGTATCAATCATCGCAATCGGAGCACAATTGCAGGTTTTTGATTTTGTAGCTCTGATTTTGTGGTCTATAGTCCAGGTGATTTCAATAAAATTGAATTTTCTACAAAATGTGTAGAAATATTCAAACGATCCAAATAGCCGTTGTCATGAGTACATTTGCAGGTTTTCGATTTTGTAGCTCTGATTTTATGGTCTATAGTCCAGTTGATTTTCAATAAAATTGAATTTTCTACAAAATGTGTAGAAATATTCGAACGATCCAAATGCCCATTGGCATGACAATTACAGGTCTCAATGCCTATCGATAGAGGTATCAATCATCGGATACGGAGCACAATTGCAGGTTTTCGATTTTGTAGCTCTGATTTTGTGGTCTATAGTCCAGGTGATTTTCAATAAAATTGAATTTTCTACAAAATGTGTAGAAATATTCGAACGATCCAAATGCCCATAAGCATGACAATTACAGGTCTCAATGCCTATCGATAGAGGTATCAATCATCGCAATCGGAGCACAATTGCAGGTTTTTGATTTTGTAGCTCTGATTTTGTGGTCTATAGTCCAGGTGATTTCAATAAAATTGAATTTTCTACAAAATGTGTAGAAATATTCAAACGATCCAAATAGCCGTTGTCATGAGCACATTTGCAGGTTTTCGATTTTGTAGCTCTGATTTTATGGTCTATAGTCCAGTTGATTTTCAATAAAATTGAATTTTCTACAAAATGTGTAGAAATATTCGAACGATCCAAATGCCCATTGGCATGACAATTACAGGTCTCAATGCCTATCGATAGAGGTATCAATCATCGCAATCGGAGCACAATTGCAGGTTTTCGATTTTGTAGCTCTGATTTTGTGGTCTATAGTCCAGGTGATTTTCAATAAAATTGAATTTTCTACAAAATGTGTAGAAATATTCGAACGATCCAAATGCCCATAAGCATGACAATTACAGGTCTCAATGCCTATCGATAGAGGTATCAATCATCGGATACGGAGCACAATTGCAGGTTTTCGATTTTGTAGCTCTGATTTTGTGGTCTATAGTCCAGGTGATTTTCAATAAAATTGAATTTTCTACAAAATGTGTAGAAATATTCGAACGATCCAAATAACCGTTGTCATGAGCACATTTGCAGGTTTTCGATTTTGTAGCTCTGATTTTATGGTCTATAGTCCAGTTGATTTTCAATAAAATTGAATTTTCTACAAAATGTGTAGAAATATTCGAACGATCCAAATGCCCATTGGCATGACAATTACAGGTCTTAATGCCTATCGATAGAGGTATCAATCATCGGATACGGAGCACAATTGCAGGTTTTCGATTTTGTAGCTCTGATTTTGTGGTCTATAGTCCAGGTGATTTTCAATAAAATTGAATTTTCTACAAAATGTGTAGAAATATTCGAACGATCCAAATGCCCATAAGCATGACAATTACAGGTCTCAATGCCTATCGATAGAGGTATCAATCATCGCAATCGGAGCACAATTGCAGGTTTTTGATTTTGTAGCTCTGATTTTGTGGTCTATAGTCCAGGTGATTTCAATAAAATTGAAGTTTCTACAAAATGTGTAGAAATATTCAAACGATCCAAATAGCCGTTGTCATGAGCACATTTGCAGGTTTTCGATTTTGTAGCTCTGATTTTATGGTCTATAGTCCAGTTGATTTTCAATAAAATTGAATTTTCTACAAAATGTGTAGAAATATTCGAACGATCCAAATGCCCATTGGCATGACAATTACAGGTCTCAATGCCTATCGATAGAGGTATCAATCATCGCAATCGGAGCACAATTGCAGGTTTTCGATTTTGTAGCTCTGATTTTGTGGTCTATAGTCCAGGTGATTTTCAATATAATTGAATTTTCTACAAAATGTGTAGAAATATTCGAACGATCCAAATGCCCATAAGCATGACAATTACAGGTCTCAATGCCTATCGATAGAGGTATCAATCATCGGATACGGAGCACAATTGCAGGTTTTCGATTTTGTAGCTCTGATTTTGTGGTCTATAGTCCAGGTGATTTTCAATAAAATTGAATTTTCTACAAAATGTGTAGAAATATTCGAACGATCCAAATAACCGTTGTCATGAGCACATTTGCAGGTTTTCGATTTTGTAGCTCTGATTTTATGGTCTATAGTCCAGTTGATTTTCAATAAAATTGAATTTTCTACAAAATGTGTAGAAATATTCGAACGATCCAAATGCCCATTGGCATGACAATTACAGGTCTTAATGCCTATCAATAGAGGTATCAATCATCGGAATCGGAGCACAATTGCAGGTTTTCGATTTTGTAGCTCTGATTTTGTGGTCTATAGTCCAGATGATTTTCAATAAAATTTAATTTTCTACAAAATGTGTAGAAATATTCGAACGATCCAAATAACCGTTGTCATGACCACATTTGCAGGTTTTCGATTTGGTAGCTCTGATTTGATGGTCTATAGTCCAGTTGATTTTCAATAAAATTGAATTTTCTTCAAAATGTGTAGAAATATTCGAACGATCTAAATGCCCATTGGCATGATAATTACAGGTCTCAATGCCTATCGATAGAGGTATCAATCATCGCAATCGGAGCACAATTGCAGGTTTTCGATTTTGTAGCTCTGATTTTGTGGTCTATAGCCCAGGTGATTTTCAATAAAATTGAATTTTCTTCAAAATGTGTAGAAATATTCGAACGATCCAAATGCCCATTGGCATGATAATTACAGGTCTCAATGCCTATCGATAGAGGTATCAATCATCGCAATCGGAGCACAATTGCAGGTTTTCGATTTTGTAGCTCTGATTTTGTGGTCTATAGTCCAGGTGATTTTCAATAAAATTGAATTTTCTACAAAATGTGTAGAAATATTCGAACGATCCAAATGCCCATTGGCATGACAATTACAGGTCTCAATGCCTATCGATAGAGGTATCAATCATCGCAATCGGAGCACAATTGCAGGTTTTCGATTTTGTAGCTCTGATTTTGTGGTCTATAGTCCAGGTGATTTTCAATAAAATTTAATTTTCTACAAAATGTGTAGAAATATTCGAACGATCCAAATAACCGTTGTCATGACCACATTTGCAGGTTTTCGATTTTGTAGCTCTGATTTGATGGTCTATAGTCCAGTTGATTTTCAATAAAATTGAATTTTCTTCAAAATGTGTAGAAATATTCGAACGATCTAAATGCCCATTGGCATGATAATTACAGGTCTCAATGCCTATCGATAGAGGTATCAATCATCGCAATCGGAGCACAATTGCAGGTTTTCGATTTTGTAGCTCTGATTTTGTGGTCTATAGCCCAGGTGATTTTCAATAAAATTGAATTTTCTTCAAAATGTGTAGAAATATTCGAACGATCCAAATGCCCATTGGCATGATAATTACAGGTCTCAATGCCTATCGATAGAGGTATCAATCATCGCAATCGGAGCACAATTGCAGGTTTTCGATTTTGTAGCTCTGATTTTGTGGTCTATAGTCCAGGTGATTTTCAATAAAATTGAATTTTCTACAAAATGTGTAGAAATATTCGAACGATCCAAATAACCGTTGTCATGAGCACATTTGCAGGTTTTCGATTTTGTAGCTCTGATTTTATGGTCTATAGTCCAGTTGATTTTCAATAAAATTGAATTTTCTACAAAATGTGTAGAAATATTCGAACGATCCAAATGCCCATTGGCATGACAATTACAGGTCTCAATGCCTATCGATAGAGGTATCAATCATCGCAATCGGAGCACAATTGCAGGTTTTTGATTTTGTAGCTCAGATTTTGTGGTCTATAGCCCAGGTGATTTTCAATAAAATTTAATTTTCTACAAAATGTGTAGAAATATTCGAACGATCCAAATGCCCATTGGCATGACAATTACAGGTCTCAATGCCTATCGATAGAGGTATCAATCATCGCAATCGGAGCCCAATTGCAGGTTTTCGATTTTGTAGCCCTGATTTTGTGGTCTATAGTCCAAGTGATTTTCAATAAAATTGAATTTTCTACAAAATGTGTAGAAATATTCGAACGATCCAAATGCCCATTGGCATGACAATTACAGGTCTCAATGCCTATCGATAGAGGTATCAAACATCGCAATCGGAGCACAATTGCAGGTTTTTGATTTTGTAGCTCTGATTTTGTGGTCTATAGTGTAGCGTTGAGCAATTGCAAAAAAAAACAAAAAAATCCGTTTTTTTTAGCAAATTTCTCGCCGTTACAACGTTAATATAATTTTTTTTATGAATAATGGGAAGAAGAAAAAAAATACGGCCAGTCAGTCTGAAATAAATCGTTGTGTGGTAGAGACCAAAAAGTGAAAAAAAAACAAAGATAAAAAAAAAAGAATTGGTTCAAAATTTAAATACGTTGATCGTGTTTTTGTTTAAGTTTTGGGAGTGCAATAATATTAATGGTTTTGATATGCACCCAGTAATTTGATAATAAAAAAAAGCAGAAAAATATCCATATTTAGTTAAACCGAACGATCTGTGTTTAAATATAAGTTAGTTAAGTAAAAGGCGTTAAATGGCCTAATGTGTTAACTGTGTCTTTAGTCTAAGCGACAATGCCACACCCATAAGTACTGTATTTTTTTTGTGTGCTAAAAGTACCGTGCTTACTACTTAATAAAAGGTTACGGGTCGCAACCATAATATATTAAAAACTGTTAACCATCTAATGAAGTGTGTTTAATAAGTTAAAAGGTGGTCAGTTCGTTCGATCCCAATTAAAATACAAGTGTTAAAGTAACTAAGTCACGGTGAAGTGAACGATCATATGTGCGTGTGTAAACAAGTAATGCTATTAGTTAGCTGACAAATAAAAGAAAAGAAAAAACCACAAGACCAATTACCACCAGAAACATACAGTGCGCGAAATAAGCGATATAAGCAAGCAACACACGTTTTTTTTAGTTGCGTTATTTTTTTTTTGTGTGGTTGTAGTGCCATTAAATAACTTTTCAATACATATGAACCGTTTGACGTCTTACCCGGTGGCGCTAGTCACGGTTGAATTAAATGGTTTGGCTTTGTGAAACGTCAGGCTGATCCGTTGTCTAAAAAAATATCATCCGTATCTACAATCAACATTACTTCGATGACCAAGATTATGATGTCATTCAGAAGATAAGATTTTTTTTGTATTGTTATTTATTGTTATTATTATTACCTCATATTTTGAAATTTCCTTTTGGTAACTGAACTTGTTAATTATTTTAGTATTGTTAATCATTTTATTATTTACACTAATCCATTAACCCGTTAGGATACAATCATTGTGAAAATATGGTTCTGTTTTCTTTTATGACTTTCTAAAAATTTTCAATAGTTAAGCGTTATCAAATTTATCGTTGGTTTTTTTTTGTTTCACTGAATTAACATGTCGTATAAATGAAATCAGCGAGTTTTTTTTTGGTTCAATATTTTTTTGTTGTTGTTGTGTTCCGTTATTCGAGTATAAGTTTTCAGAATGAGGTAAGCAGCCATTAGAGGCACAGGAGGATGGAACTTAGGTGAGTGACTAGTAGGTGAGTCTGGTGTAGTGTCCCTTTCCCTTTCTTTTTTTTTTTGCTTCTTCCCTTTAGACGGTCTATCAAGACTAGGTTACGTTCCAAAAAACTCCCACGCCAACCCTGAGTTTTAGCCGGCTCAACATGACCGTCTTGGAACCTCTAACCTAATATTTTCTGCTAACGATTCCTAACAAGGAAAACGTTACAGTGGCGCCCAAAACTTTAACCGATATTCCAGAGTGGAAATTGTACATACCGAATGAACTAACTCCTACATTAATTTCGGAAGCTCACTGCCCGCCTACAGCCGCTCATATGGGTTTCAATAAAACACTTGAGTTTTTGCGACGGTATTTTTATTGGCCTAACATGAGTCGTGACGTCCTGGAATTTATTAGATCTTGTGATATATGCAAAACCTCAAAAGCTCCCAACTACTCTACTCGACCGTATATGGGGTCTTATACTGAGATCGATCGACCATGGCAGAAATTGTATATAGATTTCTTAGGTCCTTATCCACGTTCGCCGTTAGGAAATAGTTATCTTTTCATAGTACTGGATCAGTATTCTCGTTTTGTTTTGTTGGAACCCATGAGAGATGCCACTACGAAAAACATTATTAGATATCTTGAACGAATTTTTCATTTATTTTCAGTGCCCGAAACCATATTTAGTGACAATGGTAAGCAATTTCTGTCCAAATTATTTGAAGAGTTTCTACGCAAATTCGGCATAAAACATTTGCTAACCCCAAAATATTCTCCCCAGGCTAACGTTTCGGAAAGGGTCAATCGATCCATAATTGCCGCTATTCGGTCATATATCAAAGAGGAGCATCGAAATTGGGACTGTCACATCCATGAAATCAGCTCCGCTTTACGAAATACCATTCATCAAAGTACGAAATTCTCGCCATACTACTTGGTTTTTGGTCAACATTTTATAGGTCATGCTTCTTACTACGAAATGCTTCGAACACTTCGCGGAATATCGGGCAAGGATATTGCAATTTCAAATACTGACCGACTCAGTCTAGCTCAAGACAACGTATTAAAAAACCTTAAGGATTCTTACAAGCGCAATTCTCATAATTATAATCTCCGTAGTCGTCATCGCGATTTTGAAATTGGTCAGACTGTGTATGCTCGTAATTTCGTCCAGAGTGACAAAGCTCAAAACTTTAGTGCAAAATTGGCACCGAAATTTATCTTGTCAAAAATCATTAAACGCATTGGTACCGTAGCTTTCGAATTGGCTGACAAAAACGGAAAATCTTTGGGGATATATCACATTAAGGATATTAAAACATAACTTTTCAATTTTATTATAATTTTTTTTTGTTGTTTTGCCCGGCTTAAATTATTGAGACCTCTTCTCTTGGGTGTGGAACGTCCCCACGATTTGTAGCGTTGAGCAATTGCAAAAAAAAACAAAAAAATCCGTTTTTTTTAGCAAATTTCTCGCCGTTACAACGTTAATATAATTTTTTTTATGAATAATGGGAAGAAGAAAAAAAATACGGCCAGTCAGTCTGAAATAAATCGTTGTGTGGTAGAGACCAAAAAGTGAAAAAAAAACAAAGATAAAAAAAAAAGAATTGGTTCAAAATTTAAATACGTTGATCGTGTTTTTGTTTAAGTTTTGGGAGTGCAATAATATTAATGGTTTTGATATGCACCCAGTAATTTGATAATAAAAAAAAGCAGAAAAATATCCATATTTAGTTAAACCGAACGATCTGTGTTTAAATATAAGTTAGTTAAGTAAAAGGCGTTAAATGGCCTAATGTGTTAACTGTGTCTTTAGTCTAAGCGACAATGCCACACCCATAAGTACTGTATTTTTTTTGTGTGCTAAAAGTACCGTGCTTACTACTTAATAAAAGGTTACGGGTCGCAACCATAATATATTAAAAACTGTTAACCATCTAATGAAGTGTGTTTAATAAGTTAAAAGGTGGTCAGTTCGTTCGATCCCAATTAAAATACAAGTGTTAAAGTAACTAAGTCACGGTGAAGTGAACGATCATATGTGCGTGTGTAAACAAGTAATGCTATTAGTTAGCTGACAAATAAAAGAAAAGAAAAAACCACAAGACCAATTACCACCAGAAACATACAGTGCGCGAAATAAGCGATATAAGCAAGCAACACACGTTTTTTTTAGTTGCGTTATTTTTTTTTTGTGTGGTTGTAGTGCCATTAAATAACTTTTCAATACATATGAACCGTTTGACGTCTTACCCGGTGGCGCTAGTCACGGTTGAATTAAATGGTTTGGCTTTGTGAAACGTCAGGCTGATCCGTTGTCTAAAAAAATATCATCCGTATCTACAATCAACATTACTTCGATGACCAAGATTATGATGTCATTCAGAAGATAAGATTTTTTTTGTATTGTTATTTATTGTTATTATTATTACCTCATATTTTGAAATTTCCTTTTGGTAACTGAACTTGTTAATTATTTTAGTATTGTTAATCATTTTATTATTTACACTAATCCATTAACCCGTTAGGATACAATCATTGTGAAAATATGGTTCTGTTTTCTTTTATGACTTTCTAAAAATTTTCAATAGTTAAGCGTTATCAAATTTATCGTTGGTTTTTTTTTGTTTCACTGAATTAACATGTCGTATAAATGAAATCAGCGAGTTTTTTTTTGGTTCAATATTTTTTTGTTGTTGTTGTGTTCCGTTATTCGAGTATAAGTTTTCAGAATGAGGTAAGCAGCCATTAGAGGCACAGGAGGATGGAACTTAGGTGAGTGACTACTAGGTGAGTCTGGTGTAGTGTCCCTTTCCCTTTCTTTTTTTTTTTTGCTTCTTCCCTTTAGACGGTCTATCAAGACTAGGTTACGTTCCAAAAAACTCCCACGCCAACCCTGAGTTTTAGCCGGCTCAACATGACCGTCTTGGAACCTCTAACCTAATATTTTCTGCTAACGATTCCTAACAAGGAAAACGTTACAATAGCCCAGGTGATTTTCAATAAAATTGAATTTTCTACAAAATGTGTAGAAATATTCGAACGATCCAAATGCCCAATGGCATGACAATTACAGGTCTCAATGCCTATCGATTGAGGTATCAATCATCGCAATCGGAGCCCAATTGCAGGTTTTCGATTTTGTAGCTCTGATTGTGTGGTCTATAGTCCAGGTGATTTTCAATAAAATTGAATTTTCTACAAAATGTGTAGAAATATTCGAACGATCCAAATAACCGTTGTCATGGGCACAATTGCAGGTTTTCGATTTTGTAGCTCTGATTTTGTGGTCTATATATAGTCCAGGTGATTTCCAATAAAATTGAATTTTCTACAAAATGTGTAGAAATATTCGAACGATCCAAATATCAGTTGTCATGATCACAATTGCAGGTTTTCGATTTTGTAGCTCTGATTTTGTGGTCTATAGTCCAGGTGATTTTCAATAAAATTGAATTTTCTACAAAATGTGTAGAAATATTCAAACGATCCAAATAACCGTTGTCATGAGCACATTTGCAGGTTTTCGATTTTGTAGCTCTGATTTTATGGTCTATAGTCCAGTTGATTTTCAATAAAATTGAATTTTCTACAAAACGTGTAGAAATATATGAATGATCTAAATGCCCATTGGCATGACAATTACAGGTCTCAATGCCTATCGATAGAGGTATTAATCATCGCAATCGGAGCACAATTGCAGGTTTTCGATTTTCTAGCTCTGATTTTGTGGTCTATAGTCCAGGTGATTTTCAATAAAATTGAATTTTCTACAAAATGTGTAGAAATATTCAAACGATCCAAATAGCCGTTGTCATGAGCACATTTGCAGGTTTTCGATTTTGTAGCTCTGATTTTGTGGTCTATAGTCCAGTTGATTTTCAATAAAATTGAATTTTCTACAAAATGTGTAGAAATATTCGAACGATCCAAATGCCCATTGGCATGACAATTACAGGTCTCAATGCCTATCGATAGAGGTACCAATCATCGCAATCGGAGCACAATTGCAGGTTTTCGATTTTGTAGCTCTGATTTTGTGGTCTATAGTCCAGGTGATTTTCAATAAAATTGAATTTTCTACAAAATGTGTAGAAATATTCGAACGATCCAAATGCCCATTGGCATGACAATTACAGGTCTCAATGCCTATCGATAGAGGTATCAATCATTGCAATCGGAGCACAATTGCAGGTTTTCGTTTTTGTAGCTCTGATTTTGTGGTCTATAGTCCAGGTGATTTTCAATAAAATTGAATTTTCTACAAAATGTGTAGAAATATTCAAACGATCCAAATAACCGTTGTCATGAGCACATTTGCAGGTTTTCGATTTTGTAGCTCTGAATTTATGGTCTATAGTCCAGTTGATTTTCAATAAAATTGAATTTTCTACAAAATGTGTAGAAATATTCGAACGATCCAAATGCCCATTGGCATGACAATTACAGGTCTCAATGCCTATCGATAGAGGTATCAATCATCGCAATCGGAGCACAATTGCAGGTTTTCGATTTTGTAGCTCTGATTTTATGGTCTATATTCCAGTTGATTTTCAATAAAATTGAATTTTCTACAAAATGTATAGAAATATTCGAACGATCCAAATGCCCATTGGCATGACAATTACAGGTCTCAATGCCTATCGATAGAGGTATCAATCATCGCAATCGGAGCACAATTGCAGGTTTTTGTTTTTGTAGCTCTGATTTTGTGGTCTATACTCTAGGTGATTTTCAATAAAATTGAATTTTCTACAAAATGTGTAGAAATATTCGAACGATCCAATTAACCGTTGTCATGAGCACAATTGCAGGTTTTCGATTTTGTAGCTCTGATTTTGTGGTCTATAGTCCAGGTGATTTTCAATAAAATTGAATTTTCTACAAAATGTGTAGAAATATTCAAACGATCCAAATAACCGTTGTCATAAGCACATTTGCAGGTTTTCGATTTTGTAGCTCTGATTTTATGGTCTATAGTCCAGTTGATTTTCAATAAAATTGAATTTTCTACAAAATGTGTAGAAATATTCGAACGATCCAAATGCCCATTGGCATGACAATTACAGGTCTCAATGCCTATCGATAGAAGTATCAATCATCGCAATCGGAGCACAATTGCAGGTTTTTGATTTTGTAGCTCTGATTTTGTGGTCTATAGTCCAGGTGATTTTCAATAAAATTGAATTTTCTACAAAATGTGTAGAAATATTCGAACGATCCAAATGCCCATTGGCATGACAATTACAGGTCTCAATGCCTATCGATAGAGGTATCAATCATCGGATACGGAGCACAATTGCAGGTTTTCGATTTTGTAGCTCTGATTTTGTGGTCTATAGTCCAGGTGATTTTCAATAAAATTGAATTTTCTACAAAATGTGTAGAAATATTCGAACGATCCAAATGCCCATAAGCATGACAATTACAGGTCTCAATGCCTATCGATAGAGGTATCAATCATCGCAATCGGAGCACAATTGCAGGTTTTTGATTTTGTAGCTCTGATTTTGTGGTCTATAGTCCAGGTGATTTCAATAAAATTGAATTTTCTACAAAATGTGTAGAAATATTCAAACGATCCAAATAGCCGTTGTCATGAGTACATTTGCAGGTTTTCGATTTTGTAGCTCTGATTTTATGGTCTATAGTCCAGTTGATTTTCAATAAAATTGAATTTTCTACAAAATGTGTAGAAATATTCGAACGATCCAAATGCCCATTGGCATGACAATTACAGGTCTCAATGCCTATCGATAGAGGTATCAATCATCGGATACGGAGCACAATTGCAGGTTTTCGATTTTGTAGCTCTGATTTTGTGGTCTATAGTCCAGGTGATTTTCAATAAAATTGAATTTTCTACAAAATGTGTAGAAATATTCGAACGATCCAAATGCCCATAAGCATGACAATTACAGGTCTCAATGCCTATCGATAGAGGTATCAATCATCGCAATCGGAGCACAATTGCAGGTTTTTGATTTTGTAGCTCTGATTTTGTGGTCTATAGTCCAGGTGATTTCAATAAAATTGAATTTTCTACAAAATGTGTAGAAATATTCAAACGATCCAAATAGCCGTTGTCATGAGTACATTTGCAGGTTTTCGATTTTGTAGCTCTGATTTTATGGTCTATAGTCCAGTTGATTTTCAATAAAATTGAATTTTCTACAAAATGTGTAGAAATATTCGAACGATCCAAATGCCCATTGGCATGACAATTACAGGTCTCAATGCCTATCGATAGAGGTATCAATCATCGGATACGGAGCACAATTGCAGGTTTTCGATTTTGTAGCTCTGATTTTGTGGTCTATAGTCCAGGTGATTTTCAATAAAATTGAATTTTCTACAAAATGTGTATAAATATTCGAACGATCCAAATGCCCATTGGCATGACAATTACAGGTCTCAATGCCTATCGATAGAGGTATCAATCATCGGATACGGAGCACAATTGCAGGTTTTCGATTTTGTAGCTCTGATTTTGTGGTCTATAAGTCCAGGTGATTTTCAATAAAATTGAATTTTCTACAAAATGTGTAGAAATATTCGAACGATCCAAATTACCGTTGTCATGAGCACATTTGCAGGTTTCCGATTTTGTAGCTCTGATTTTATGGTCTATAGTCCAGTTGATTTTCAATAAAATTGAATTTTCTACAAAATGTGTAGAAATATTCGAACGATCCAAATGCCCATTGGCATGACAATTACAGGTCTCAATGCCTATCGATAGAGGTATCAATCATCGCAATCGGAGCACAATTGCAGGTTTTCGATTTTGTAGCTCTGATTTTGTGGTCTATAGTCCAGGTGATTTTCAATAAAATTGAATTTTCTACAAAATGTGTAGAAATATTCAAACGATCCAAATAACCGTTGTTATGAGCACATTTGCAGGTTTTCGATTTTGTAGCTCTGATTTTATGGTCTATAGTCCAGTTGATTTTCAATAAAATTGAATTTTCTACAAAATGTGTAGAAATATTCGAACGATCCAAATGCCCATTGGCATGAAAATTACAGGTCTCAATGCCTATCGATAGAAGTATCAATCATCGCAATCGGAGCACAATTGCAGGTTTTCGATTTTGTAGCTCTGATTTTGTGGTCTATAGTCCAGGTGATTTTCAATAAAATTGAATTTTCTACAAAATGTGTAGAAATATTCGAACGATCCAAATACGTTGTCATGAGCACATTTGCAGGTTTTCGATTTTGTAGCTCTGATTTTATGGTCTATAGTCCAGTTGATTTTCAATAAAATTGAATTTTCTACAAAATGTGTAGAAATATTCGAACGATCCAAATGCCCATTGGCATGAAAATTACAGGTCTCAATGCCTATCGATAGAGGTATCAATCATCGCAATCGGAGCACAATTGCAGGTTTTCGATTTTGTAGCTCTGATTTTGTGGTCTATAGTCCAGGTGATTTTCAATAAAATTGAATTTTCTACAAAATGTGTAGAAATATTCGAACGATCCAAATGCCCATTGGCATGACAATTACAGGTCTCAATGCCTATCGATAGAGGTATCAATCATCGCAATCGGAGCACAATTGCAGGTTTTCGATTTTGTAGCTCTGATTTTGTGGTCTATAGTTCAGGTGATTTCCAATAAAATTGAATTTTCTACAAAATGTGTAGAAATATTGGAACGATCCAAATGCCCATTGGCATGACAATTACAGGTCTCAATGCCTATCGATAGAGGTATCAATCATCGGATACGGAGCACAATTGCAGGTTTTCGATTTTGTAGCTCTGATTTTGTGGTGTCCAGGTGATTTTCAATAAAATTGAATTTTCTACAAAATGTGTAGAAATATTCGAACGATCCAAATAACCGTTGTCATGAGCACATTTGCAGGTTTTCGATTTTGTAGCTCTGATTTTATGGTCTATAGTCCAGTTGATTTTCAATAAAATTGAATTTTCTACAAAATGTGTAGAAATATTCGAACGATCCAAATGCCCATTGGCATGAAAATTACAGGTCTCAATGCCTATCGATAGAAGTATCAATCATCGCAATCGGAGCACAATTGCAGGTTTTCGATTTTGTAGCTCTGATTTTGTGGTCTATAGTCCAGGTGATTTTCAATAAAATTGAATTTTCTACAAAATGTGTAGAAATATTCGAACGATCCAAATTACCGTTGTCATGAGCACATTTGCAGGTTTTCGATTTTGTAGCTCTGATTTTATGGTCTATAGTCCAGTTGATTTTCAATAAAATTGAATTTTCTACAAAATGTGTAGAAATATTCGAACGATCCAAATGCCCATTGGCATGACAATTACAGGTCTCAATGCCTATCGATAGAGGTATCAATCATCGCAATCGGAGCACAATTGCAGGTTTTCGATTTTGTAGCTCTGATTTTGTGGTCTATAGTCCAGGTGATTTTCAATAAAATTGAATTTTCTACAAAATGTGTAGAAATATTCAAACGATCCAAATAACCGTTGTCATGAGCACATTTGCAGGTTTTCGATTTTGTAGCTCTGATTTTATGGTCTATAGTCCAGTTGATTTTCAATAAAATTGAATTTTCTACAAAATGTGTAGAAATATTCGAACGATCCAAATGCCCATTGGCATGACAATTACAGGTCACAATGCCTATCGATAGAGGTATCAATCATCGCAATCGGAGCACAATTGCAGGTTTTTGATTTTGTAGCTCTGATTTTGTGGTCTATAGTCCAGGTGATTTCCAATAAAATTGAATTTTCTACAAAATGTGTAGAAATATTCGAACGATCCAAATGCCCATTGGCATGACAATTACAGGTCTCAATGCCTATCGATAGAGGTATCAATCATCGGATACGGAGCACAATTGCAGGTTTTCGATTTTGTAGCTCTGATTTTATGGTCTATAGTCCAGGTGATTTTCAATCAAATTGAATTTTCTACAAAATGTGTAGAAATATTCGAACGATCCAAATGCCCATTGGCATGACAATTACAGGTCTCAATGCCTATCGATAGAGGTATCAATCATCGCAATCGGAGCACAGTTGCAGGTTTTCGATTTTGTAGCTCTGATTTTGTGGTCTATATATAGTCCAGGTGATTTTCAATAAAATTGAATTTTCTACAAAATGTGTAGAAATATTCGAACGATCCAAATGCCCATTGGCATGACAATTACAGGTCTCAATGCCTATCGATAGAGGTATCAATCATCGCATACGGAGCACAATTGCAGGTTTTCGATTTTGTAGCTCTGATTTTGTAGTCTATGAAATGTATAAGAAATGTGTAGAAATATTCGAACGATCCAAATGCCCATTGGCATGACAATTACAGGTCTCAATGCCTATCGATAGAGGTATCAATCATCGCAATCGGAGCACAATTGCAGGTTTTCGATTTTGTAGCTATGATTTTGTGGTCTATGAAATGTATAAGAAATGTGTAGAAATATTCGAACGATCCAAATGCCCATTGGCATGACAATTACAGGTCTCAATGCCTATCGATAGAGGTATCAATCATCGCAATCGGAGCACAATTGCAGGTTTTTGATTTTGTAGCTCTGATTTTGTGGTCTATAGTCCAGGTGATTTCCAATAAAATTGAATTTTCTACAAAATGTTTATAAATATTCGAACGATCCAAATGCCCATTTGCATGACAATTACAGGTCTTAATGCCTATCGATAGAGGTATCAATCATCGCAATCGGAGCACAATTGCAGGTTTTCGATTTTGTAGCTCTGATTTTATAGTCCAGGTGATTTTCAATAAAATTGAATTTTCTACAAAATGTGTAGAAATATTTGAACGATCCAAATGCCCATTGGCATGACAATTACAGGTCTCAATGCCTATCGATAGAGGTATCAATCATCGCAATCGGAGCACAGTTGCAGGTTTTCGATTTTGTAGCTCTGATTTTGTGGTCTATAGTCCAGGTGATTTTCAATAAAATTGAATTTTCTACAAAATGTGTAGAAATATTCGAACGATCCAAATGCCCATTGGCATAACAATTACAGGTCTCAATGCCTATCGATAGAGGTATCAATCATCGCAATCGGAGCACAATTGCAGGTTTTCGATTTTGTAGCTCTGATTTTGTGGTCTATAGTCCAGGTGATTTTCAATAAAATTGAATTTTCTACAAAATGTGTAGAAATATTCGAACGATCCAAATGGCTATTGGCATGACAATTACAGGTCTCAATGCCTATCGATATAGGCATCAATCATCGCAATCGGAGCACAATTGCAGGTTTTTGATTTTGTAGCTCTGATTTTGTGGTCTATAGTCCAGGTGATTTTCAATAAAATTGAATTTTCTACAAAATTTGTAGAAATATTGAAACGATCCAAATAACCGTTTTCATGAGCACATTTGCAGGTTTTCGATTTTGTAGCTCTGATTTTATGGTCTATAGTCCAGTTGATTTTCAATAAAATTGAATTTTCTACAAAATGTGTAGAAATATTCGAACGATCCAAATAACCGTTGTCATGAGCACAATTGCAGGTTTTCGATTTTGTAGCTCTGATTTTGTGGTTTATAGTTTAGGTGATTTCCAATAAAATTGAATTTTCTACAAAATGTGTATAAATATTCGAACGATCCAAATGCCCATTTGCATGAGAATTACAGGTCTCAATGCCTATCGATAGAGGTATCAATCATCGGATACGGAGCACAATTGCAGGTTTTCGATTTTGTAGCTCTGATTTTATGGTCTATAGTCCAGGTGATTTTCAATAAAATTGAATTTTCTACAAAATGTGTAGAAATATTGAAACGATCCAAATAACCGTTGTCATGAGCACATTTGCAGGTTTTCGATTTTGTAGCTCTGATTTTATGGTCTATAGTCCAGTTGATTTTCAATAAAATTGAATTTTCTACAAAATGTGTAGAAATATTCGAACGATCCAAATAACCATTGTCATGAGCACAATTGTAGGTTTTCGATTTTGTAGCTCTGATTTTGTGGTCTATAGTCCAGGTGATTTCCAATAAAATTGAATTTTCTACAAAATGTGTAGAAATATTCGAACGATCCAAATGCCCATTTGCATGACAATTACAGGTCTCAATGCCTATCGATAGAGGTATCAATCATCGGATACGGAGCACAATTGCAGGTTTTCGATTTTGTAGCTCTGATTTTATGGTCTATAGTCCAGGTGATTTTCAATAAAATTGAATTTTCTACAAAATGTGTAGAAATATTCGAACGATCCAAATGCCCATTGGCATGACAATTACAGGTCTCAATGCCTATCGATAGAGGTATCAATCATCGCAGTCGGAGCACAGTTGCAGGTTTTCGATTTTGTAGCTCTGATTTTGTGGTCTATAGTCCAGGTGATTTTCAATAAAATTGAATTTTCTACAAAATGTGTAGAAATATTCGAACGATCCAAATGCCCATTGGCATGACAATTACAGGTCTCAATGCCTGTCGATAGAGGTATCAATCATCGCAATCGGAGCACAATTGCAGGTTTTCGATTTTGTAGCTCTGATTTTGTGGTCTATAGTCCAGGTGATTTTCAATAAAATTGAATTTTCTACAAAATGTGTAGAAATATTCGAACGATCCAAATGCCCATTGGCATGACAGTTACAGGTCTCAATGCCTATCGATAGAGGTATCAATCATCGGATACGGAGCACAATTGCAGGTTTTCGATTTTGTAGCTCTGATTTTGTGGTCTATATTCCAGGTGATTTTCAATAAAATTGAATTTTCTACAAAATGTGTAAGAATATTCGAACGATCCAAATAACCGTTGTCATGAGCACATTTGCAGGTTTCCGATTTTGTAGCTCTGATTTTATGGTCTATAGTCCAGTTGATTTTCAATAAAATTGAATTTTCTACAAAATGTGTAGAAATATTCGAACGATCCAAATGCCCATTGGCATGACAATTACAGGTCTCAATGCCTATCGATAGAGGTATCAATCATCGGAATCGGAGCACAATTGCAGGTTTTCGATTTTGTAGCTCTGATTTTGTGGTCTATAGTCCAGGTGATTTTCAATAAAATTGAATTTTCTACAAAATGTGTAGAAATATTCGAACGATCCAAATGCCCATTGGCATGACAATTACAGGTCTCAATGCCTATCGATAGAGGTATCAATCATCGGATACGGAGCACAATTGCAGGTTTTCGATTATGTAGCTCTGATTTTGTGGTCTATAGTCCAGGTAATTTTCAATAAAATTGAATTTTCTACAAAATGTGTAGAAATATTAAAACGATCCAAATAACCGTTGTCATGAGCACATTTGCAGGTTTTCGATTTTGTAACTCTGATTTTATGGTCTATAGTCCAGTTGATTTTCAATAAAATTGAATTTTCTACAAAATGTGTAGAAATATTCGAACGATCCAAATGCCCATTGGCATGACAATTACAGGTCTCAATGCCTATCGATAGAGGTATCAATCATCGCAATCGGAGCACAATTGCAGGTTTTCGATTTTGTAGCTCTGATTTTGTGGTCTATAGTCCAGGTGATTTTCAATAAAATTGAATTTTCTACAAAATGTGTAGAAATATTCGAACGATCCAAATGCCCATTGGCATGACAATTACAGGTCTCAATGCCTATCGATAGAGGTATCAATCATCGGATACGGAGCACAATTGCAGGTTTTCGATTTTGTAGCTCTGATTTTGTGGTCTATAGTCCAGGTGATTTTCAATAAAATTGGATTTTCTACAAAATGTGTAGAAATATTCGAACGATCCAAATAACCGTTGTCATGAGCACATTTGCAGGTTTTCGATTTTGTAGCTCTGATTTTGTGGTCTATAGTCCAGGTGATTTTCAATAAATTTTAATTTTCTACAAAATGTGTAGAAATATTCGAACGATCCAAATGCCCATTGGCATGACAATTACAGGTCTCAATGCCTATCGATAGAGGTATCAATCATCGGATACGGAGCACAATTGCAGGTTTTCGATTTTGTAGCTCTGATTTTGTGGTCTATAGTCCAGGTGATTTTCAATAAAATTGAATTTTCTACAAAATGTGTAGAAATATTCGAACGATCCAAATACGTTGTCATGAGCACATTTGCAGGTTTTCGATTTTGTAGCTCTGATTTTATGGTCTATAGTCCAGTTGATTTTCAATAAAATTGAATTTTCTACAAAATGTGTAGAAATATTCGAACGATCCAAATGCCCATTGGCATGAAAATTACAGGTCTCAATGCCTATCGATAGAGGTATCAATCATCGCAATCGGAGCACAATTGCAGGTTTTCGATTTTGTAGCTCTGATTTTGTGGTCTATAGTCCAGGTGATTTTCAATAAAATTGAATTTTCTACAAAATGTGTAGAAATATTCGAACGATCCAAATGCCCATTGGCATGACAATTACAGGTCTCAATGCCTATCGATAGAGGTATCAATCATCGCAATCGGAGCACAATTGCAGGTTTTCGATTTTGTCTCTGATTTTGTGGTCTATAGTTCAGGTGATTTCCAATAAAATTGAATTTTCTACAAAATGTGTAGAAATATTGGAACGATCCAAATGCCCATTGGCATGACAATTACAGGTCTCAATGCCTATCGATAGAGGTATCAATCATCGGATACGGAGCACAATTGCAGGTTTTCGATTTTGTAGCTCTGATTTTGTGGTGTCCAGGTGATTTTCAATAAAATTGAATTTTCTACAAAATGTGTAGAAATATTCGAACGATCCAAATAACCGTTGTCATGAGCACATTTGCAGGTTTTCGATTTTGTAGCTCTGATTTTATGGTCTATAGACAAGTTGATTTTCAATAAAATTGAATTTTCTACAAAATGTGTAGAAATATTCGAACGATCCAAATGCCCATTGGCATGACAATTACAGGTCTCAATGCCTATCGATAGAGGTATCAATCATCGCAATCGGAGCACAATTTCAGGTTTTCGATTTTGTAGCTCTGATTTTGTGGTCTATAGTCCAGGTGATTTTCAATAAAATTGAATTTTCTACAAAATGTGTATAAATATTCGAACGATCCAAATGCCCATTGGCATGACAATTACAGGTCTCAATGCCTATCGATAGAGGTATCAATCATCGGATACGGAGCACAATTGCAGGTTTTCGATTTTGTAGCTCTGATTTTGTGGTCTATAGTCCAGTTGATTTTCAATAAAATTGAATTTTCTACAAAATGTGTAGAAATATTCGAACGATCCAAATGCCCATTGGCATGACAATTACAGGTCTCAATGCCTATCGATAGAGGTATCAATCATCGCAATCGGAGCACAATTGCAGGTTTTCGATTTTGTAGCTCTGATTTTGTGGTCTATAGTCCAGGTGATTTTCAATAAAATTGAATTTTCTACAAAATGTGTAGAAATATTCAAACGATCCAAATAACCGTTGTCATAAGCACATTTGCAGGTTTTCGATTTTGTAGCTCTGATTTTATGGTCTATAGTCCAGTTGATTTTCAATAAAATTGAATTTTCTACAAAATGTGTAGAAATATTCGAACGATCCAAATGCCCATTGGCATGACAATTACAGGTCTCAATGCCTATCGATAGAGGTATCAATCATCGCAATCGGAGCACAATTGCAGGTTTTTGATTTTGTAGCTCTGATTTTGTGGTCTATAGTCCAGGTGATTTCCAATAAAATTGAATTTTCTACAAAATGTGTATAAATATTCGAACGATCCAAATGCCCATTGGCATGACAATTACAGGTCTCAATGCCTATCGATAGAGGTATCAATCATCGGATACGGAGCACAATTGCAGGTTTTCGATTTTGTAGCTCTGATTTTATGGTCTATAGTCCAGGTGATTTTCAATCAAATTGAATTTTCTACAAAATGTGTAGAAATATTCGAACGATCCAAATGCCCATTGGCATGACAATTACAGGTCTCAATGCCTATCGATAGAGGTATCAATCATCGCAATCGGAGCACAGTTGCAGGTTTTCGATTTTGTAGCTCTGATTTTGTGGTCTATAGTCCAGGTGATTTTCAATAAAATTGAATTTTCTACAAAATGTGTAGAAATATTCGAACGATCCAAATGCCCATTGGCATGACAATTACAGGTCTCAATGCCTATCGATAGAGGTATCAATCATCGCATACGGAGCACAATTGCAGGTTTTCGATTTTGTAGCTCTGATTTTGTGGTCTATGAAATGTATAAGAAATGTGTAGAAATATTCGAACGATCCAAATGCCCATTGGCATGACAATTACAGGTCTCAATGCCTATCGATAGAGGTATCAATCATCGCAATCGGAGCACAATTGCAGGTTTTCGATTTTGTAGCTCTGATTTTGTGGTCTATGAAATGTATAAGAAATGTGTAGAAATATTCGAACGATCCAAATGCCCATTGGCATGACAATTACAGGTCTCAATGCCTATCGATAGAGGTATCAATCATCGCAATCGGAGCACAATTGCAGGTTTTTGATTTTGTAGCTCTGATTTTGTGGTCTATAGTCCAGGTGATTTCCAATAAAATTGAATTTTCTACAAAATGTGTATAAATATTCGAACGATCCAAATGCCCATTTGCATGACAATTACAGGTCTTAATGCCTATCGATAGAGGTATCAATCATCGCAATCGGAGCACAATTGCAGGTTTTCGATTTTGTAGCTCTGATTTTATGGTCTATAGTCCAGGTGATTTTCAATAAAATTGAATTTTCTACAAAATGTGTAGAAATATTCGAACGATCCAAATGCCCATTGGCATGACAATTACAGGTCTCAATGCCTATCGATAGAGGTATCAATCATCGCAATCGGAGCACAGTTGCAGGTTTTCGATTTTGTAGCTCTGATTTTGTGGTCTATAGTCCAGGTGATTTTCAATAAAATTGAATTTTCTACAAAATGTGTAGAAATATTCGAACGATCCAAATGCCCATTGGCATGACAATTACAGGTCTCAATGCCTATCGATAGAGGTATCAATCATCGCAATCGGAGCACAATTGCAGGTTTTCGATTTTGTAGCTCTGATTTTGTGGTCTATAGTCCAGGTGATTTTCAATAAAATTGAATTTTCTACAAAATGTGTAGAAATATTCGAACGATCCAAATGGCTATTGGCATGACAATTACAGGTCTCAATGCCTATCGATATAGGCATCAATCATCGCAATCGGAGCACAATTGCAGGTTTTTGATTTTGTAGCTCTGATTTTGTGGTCCAGGTGATTTTCAATAAAATTGAATTTTCTACAAAATTTGTCCAGGTGATTTTCAATAAAATTGAATTTTCTACAAAATTTGTAGAAATATTGAAACGATCCAAATAACCGTTTTCATGAGCACATTTGCAGGTTTTCGATTTTGTAGCTCTGATTTTATGGTCTATAGTCCAGTTGATTTTCAATAAAATTGAATTTTCTACAAAATGTGTAGAAATATTCGAACGATCCAAATAACCGTTGTCATGAGCACAATTGCAGGTTTTCGATTTTGTAGCTCTGATTTTGTGGTTTATAGTTTAGGTGATTTCCAATAAAATTGAATTTTCTACAAAATGTGTATAAATATTCGAACGATCCAAATGCCCATTTGCATGAGAATTACAGGTCTCAATGCCTATCGATAGAGGTATCAATCATCGGATACGGAGCACAATTGCAGGTTTTCGATTTTGTAGCTCTGATTTTATGGTCTATAGTCCAGGTGATTTTCAATAAAATTGAATTTTCTACAAAATGTGTAGAAATATTGAAACGATCCAAATAACCGTTGTCATGAGCACATTTGCAGGTTTTCGATTTTGTAGCTCTGATTTTATGGTCTATAGTCCAGTTGATTTTCAATAAAATTGAATTTTCTACAAAATGTGTAGAAATATTCGAACGATCCAAATAACCGTTGTCATGAGCACAATTGTAGGTTTTCGATTTTGTAGCTCTGATTTTGTGGTCTATAGTCCAGGTGATTTCCAATAAAATTGAATTTTCTACAAAATGTGTAGAAATATTCGAACGATCCAAATGCCCATTTGCATGACAATTACAGGTCTCAATGCCTATCGATAGAGGTATCAATCATCGGATACGGAGCACAATTGCAGGTTTTCGATTTTGTAGCTCTGATTTTATGGTCTATAGTCCAGGTGATTTTCAATAAAATTGAATTTTCTACAAAATGTGTAGAAATATTCGAACGATCCAAATGCCCATTGGCATGACAATTACAGGCCTCAATGCCTATCGATAGAGGTATCAATCATCGCAGTCGGAGCACAGTTGCAGGTTTTCGATTTTGTAGCTCTGATTTTGTGGTCTATAGTCCAGGTGATTTTCAATAAAATTGAATTTTCTACAAAATGTGTAGAAATATTCGAACGATCCAAATGCCCATTGGCATGACAATTACAGGTCTCAATGCCTGTCGATAGAGGTATCAATCATCGCAATCGGAGCACAATTGCAGGTTTTCGATTTTGTAGCTCTGATTTTGTGGTCTATAGTCCAGGTGATTTTCAATAAAATTGAATTTTCTACAAAATGTGTAGAAATATTCGAACGATCCAAATGCCCATTGGCATGACAATTACAGGTCTCAATGCCTATCGATAGAGGTATCAATCATCGGATACGGAGCACAATTGCAGGTTTTCGATTTTGTAGCTCTGATTTTGTGGTCTATATTCCAGGTGATTTTCAATAAAATTGAATTTTCTACAAAATGTGTAAGAATATTCGAACGATCCAAATAACCGTTGTCATGAGCACATTTGCAGGTTTCCGATTTTGTAGCTCTGATTTTATGGTCTATAGTCCAGTTGATTTTCAATAAAATTGAATTTTCTACAAAATGTGTAGAAATATTCGAACGATCCAAATGCCCATTGGCATGACAATTACAGGTCTCAATGCCTATCGATAGAGGTATCAATCATCGGAATCGGAGCACAATTGCAGGTTTTCGATTTTGTAGCTCTGATTTTGTGGTCTATAGTCCAGGTGATTTTCAATAAAATTGAATTTTCTACAAAATGTGTAAAAATATTCGAACGATCCAAATGCCCATTGGCATGACAATTACAGGTCTCAATGCCTATCGATAGAGGTATCAATCATCGGATACGGAGCACAATTGCAGGTTTTCGATTATGTAGCTCTGATTTTGTGGTCTATAGTCCAGGTAATTTTCAATAAAATTGAATTTTCTACAAAATGTGTAGAAATATTAAAACGATCCAAATAAACGTTGTCATGAGCACATTTGCAGGTTTTCGATTTTGTAACTCTGATTTTATGGTCTATAGTCCAGTTGATTTTCAATAAAATTGAATTTTCTACAAAATGTGTAGAAATATTCGAACGATCCAAATGCCCATTGGCATGACAATTACAGGTTTCAATGCCTATCGATAGAGGTATCAATCATCGCAATCGGAGCACAATTGCAGGTTTTCGATTTTGTAGCTCTGATTTTGTGGTCTATAGTCCAGGTGATTTTCAATAAATTTTAATTTTCTACAAAATGTGTAGAAATATTCGAACGATCCAAATGCCCATTGGCATGACAATTACAGGTCTCAATGCCTATCGATAGAGGTATCAATCATCGGATACGGAGCACAATTGCAGGTTTTCGATTTTGTAGCTCTGATTTTGTGGTCTATAGTCCAGGTGATTTTCAATAAAATTGAATTTTCTACAAAATGTGTAGAAATATTCGAACGATCCAAATAACCGTTGTCATGAGCACATTTGCAGGTTTTCGATTTTGTAGCTCTGATTTTGTGGTCTATAGTCCAGGTGATTTTCAATAAATTTTAATTTTCTACAAAATGTGTAGAAATATTTGAACGATCCAAATGCCCATTGGCATGACAATTACAGGTCTCAATGCCTATCGATAGAGGTATCAATCATCGGATACGGAGCACAATTGCAGGTTTTCGATTTTGCAGCTCTGATTTTGTGGTCTATAGTCCAGGTGATTTTCAATAAAATTGAATTTTCTACAAAATGTGTACAAATATTCAAACGATCCAAATAACCGTTGTCATGAGCACATTTGCAGGTTTTCGATTTTGTAGCTCTGATTTTATGGTCTATAGTCCAGTTGATTTTCAATAAAATTGAATTTTCTACAAAATGTGTAGAAATATTCGAACGATCCAAATGCCCATTGGCATGAAAATTACAGGTCTCAATGCCTATCGATAGAGGTTTCAATCATCGCAATCGGAGCACAATTGCAGGTTTTCGATTTTGTAGCTCTGATTTTGTGGTCTATAGTCCAGGTGATTTTCAATAAAATTGAATTTTCTACAAAATGTGTAGAAATATTCGAACGATCCAAATGCCCATTGGCATGACAATTACAGGTCTCAATGCCTATCGATAGAGGTATCAATCATCGCAATCGGAGCACAATTGCAGGTTTTCGATTTTGTAGCTCTAATTTTGTGGTGTCCAGGTGATTTTCAATAAAATTGAATTTTCTACAAAATGTGTAGAAATATTCGAACGATCCAAATAACCGTTGTCATGAGCACATTTGCAGGTTTTCGATTTTGTAGCTCTGATTTTATGGTCTATAGTCCAGTTGATTTTCAATAAAATTGAATTTTCTACAAAATGTGTAGAAATATTCGAACGATCCAAATGCCCATTGGCATGACAATTACAGGTCTCAATGCCTATCGATAGAGGTATCAATCATCGGATACGGAGCACAATTCCAGGTTTTCGATTTTGTAGCTCTAATTTTGTGGTGTCCAGGTGATTTTCAATAAAATTGAATTTTCTACAAAATGTGTAGAAATATTCGAACGATCCAAATAACCGTTGTCATGAGCACATTTGCAGGTTTTCGATTTTGTAGCTCTGATTTTATGGTCTATAGTCCAGTTGATTTTCAATAAAATTGAATTTTCTACAAAATGTGTAGAAATATTCTAACGATCCAAATGCCCATTGGCATGACAATTACAGGTCTCAATGCCTATCGATAGAGGTATCAATCATCGCAATCGGAGCACAATTGCAGGTTTTCGATTTTGTAGCTCTGATTTTGTGGTCTATAGTCCAGGTGATTTTCAATAAAATTGAATTTTCTACAAAATGTGTAGAAATATTCGAACGATACAAATGCCCATTGACATGACAATTACAGGTCTCAATGCCTATCGATAGAGGTATCAATCATCGGATACGGAGCACAATTGCAGGTTTTCGATTTTGTAGCTCTGATTTTGTGGTCTATAGTCCAGGTGATTTTCAATAAAATTGAATTTTCTACAAAATGTGTAGAAATATTCGAACGATCCAAATAACCGTTGTCATGAGCACATTTGCAGGTTTTCGATTTTGTAGCTCTGATTTTATGGTCTATAGTCCAGTTGATTTTCAATAAAATTGAATTTTCTACAAAATGTGTAGAAATATTCGAACGATCCAAATGCCCATTGGCATGACAATTACAGGTCTCAATGCCTATCGATAGAGGTATCAATCATCGGATACGGAGCACAATTGCAGGTTTTCGATTTTGTAGCTCTGATTTTGTGGTCTATAGTCCTGGTGATTTTCAATAAAATTGAATTTTCTACAAAATGTGTAGAAATATTCGAACGATCCAAATAACCGTTGTCATGAGTACATTTGCAGGTTTTCGATTTTGTAGCTCTGATTTTATGGTCTATAGTCCAGATGATTTTCAATAAAATTGAATTTTCTACAAAATGTGTAGAAATATTCGAACGATCCAAATGCCCATTGGCATGAAAATTACAGGTCTCAATGCCTATCGATAGAGGTATCAATCATCGCAATCGGAGCACAATTTCAGGTTTTCGATTTTCTAGCTCTGATTTTGTGGTCTATAGTTCAGGTGATTTTCAATAAAATTGAATTTTCTACAAAATGTGTAGAAATATTCGAACGATCCAAGTGCCCATTGGCATGACAATTACAGGTCTCAATGCCTATCGATAGAGGTATCAATCATCGCAATCGGAGCACAATTGCCGGTTTTCGATTTTGTAGCTCTGATTTTATGGTCTATAGTCCAGTTGATTTTCAATAAAATTGAATTTTCTACAAAATGTGTAGAAATATTCGAACGATCCAAATGCCCATTGGCATGACAATTACAGGTCTCAATGCCTATCGATAGAGGTAATTATCATCAGATACGGAGCACAATTGCAGGCAGGTCTCAATGCCTATCGATAGAGGTATCAATCATCGGATACAGAGCACAATTGCAGGTTTTCGATTTTGTAGCTCTGATTTTGTGGTCTATAGTCCAGGTGATTTTCAATAAAATTGAATTTTCTACAAAATGTGTAGAAATATTCAAACGATCCAAATAACCGTTGTCATGAGCACATTTGCAGGTTTTCGATTTTGTAGCTCTGATTTTATGGTCTATAGTCCAGTTGATTTTCAATAAAATTGAATTTTCTACAAAATGTGTAGAAATATTCGAACGATCCAAATGCCCATTGGCATGAAAATTACAGGTCTCAATGCCTATCGATAGAGGTATCAATCATCGCAATCGGAGCACAAGTGCAGGTTTTCGATTTTGTAGCTCTGATTTTGTGGTCTATAGTCCAGGTGATTTTCAATAAAATTGAATTTTCTACAAAATGTGTAGAAATATTCGAACGATCCAAATGCCCATTGGCATGACAATTACAGGTCTCAATGCCTATCGATAGAGGTATCAATCATCGGATACCGAGCACAATTGCAGGTTTTCGATTTTGTAGCTCTGATTTTGTGGTGTCCAGGTGATTTTCAATAAAATTGTATTTTCTACAAAATGTGTAGAAATATTCGAACGATCCAAATAACCGTTGTCATGAGCACATTTGCAGGTTTTCGATTTTGTAGCTCTGATTTTATGGTCTATAGTCCAGTTGATTTTCAATAAAATTGAATTTTCTACAAAATGTGTAGAAATATTCGAACGATCCAAATGCCCATTTGCATGACAATTACAGGTCTCAATGCCTATCGATAGAGGTATCAATCATCGCAATCGGAGCACAATTGCAGGTTTTCGATTTTGTAGCTCTGATTTTGTGGTCTATAGTCCAGGTGATTTTCAATAAAATTGAATTTTCTACAAAATGTGTAGAAATATTCGAACGATCCAAATGCCCATTGACATGACAATTACAGGTCTCAATGCCTATCGATAGAGGTATCAATCATCGGATACGGAGCACAATTGCAGGTTTTCGATTTTGTAGCTCTGATTTTGTGGTCTATAGTCCAGGTGATTTTCAATAAAATTGAATTTTCTACAAAATGTGTAGAAATATTCGAACGATCCAAATAACCGTAGTCATGAGCACATTTGCAGGTTTTCGATTTTGTAGCTCTGATTTTATGGTCTATAGTCCAGTTGATTTTCAATAAAATTGAATTTTCTACAAAATGTGTAGAAATATTCGAACGATCCAAATGCCCATTTGCATGACAATTACAGGTCTCAATGCCTATCGATAGAGGTATCAATCATCGGAATCGGAGCACAATTGCAGGTTTTCGATTTTGTAGCTCTGATTTTATGGTCTATAGTCCAGGTGATTTTCAATAAAATTGAATTTTCTACAAAATGTGTAGAAATATTCGAACGATCCAAATGCCCATTGGCATGACAATTACAGGTCTCAATGCCTATCGATAGAGGTATCAATCATCGCAATCGGAGCACAATTGCAGGTTTTCGATTTTGTAGCTATTATTTTGTGGTCTATAGTCCAGGTGATTTTCAATAAAATTGAATTTTCTACAAAATGTGTAGAAATATTCGAACGATCCAAATGCCTATTGGCATGACAATTACAGGTCTCAATGCCTATCGATAGAGGTATCAATCATCGGAATCGGAGCACAATTGCCGGTTTTTGATTTTGTAGCTCTGATTTTGTGGTCTATAGTCCAGGTGATTTTCAATAAAATTGAATTTTCTACAAAATGTGTAGAAATATTCGAACGATCCAAATAACCGTTGTCATGAGCACAATTGCAGGTTTTCGATTTTGTAGCTCTGATTTTATGGTCTATAGTCCAGGTGATTTTCAATAAAATTGAATTTTCTACAAAATGTGTAGAAATATTCGAACGATCCAAATGCCCATTTGCATGAGAATTACAGGTCTCAATGCCTATCGATACAGGTATCAATCATCGGATACGGAGCACAATTGCAGGTTTTCGATTTTGTAGCTCTGATTTTATGGTCTATAGTCCAGGTGATTTTCAATAAAATTGAATTTTCTACAAAATGTGTAGAAATATTGAAACGATCCAAATAACCGTTGTCATGAACACATTTGCAGGGTTTCGATTTTGTAGCTCTGATTTTATGGTCTATAGTCCAGTTGATTTTCAATAAAATTGAATTTTCTACAAAATGTGTAGAAATATTCAAACGATCCAAATAACCGTTGTCATGAGCACATTTGCAGGTTTTCGATTTTGTAGCTCTGATTTTATGGTCTATAGTCCAGGTGATTTTCAATAAAATTGAATTTTCTACAAAATGTGTAGAAATATTCGAACGATCCAAATGCCCATTGGCATGACAATTACAGGTCTCAATGCCTATCGATAGAGGTATCAATCATCGGATACGGAGCACAATTGCAGGTTTTCGATTTTGTAGCTCTGATTTTATGGTCTATAGTCCAGGTGATTTTCAATAAAATTGAATTTTCTACAAAATGTGTAGAAATATTCGAACGATCAAAATGCCCATTGGCATGACAATTACAGGTTTAAATGCCTATCGATAGAGGTATCAATCATCGCAATCGGAGCACAGTTGCAGGTTTTCGATTTTGTAGCTCTGATTTTGTGGTCTATAGTCCAGGTGATTTTCAATAAAATTGAATTTTCTACAAAATGTGTAGAAATATTCGAACGATCCAAATGCCCATTGGCATGACAATTACAGGTCTCAATGCCTATCGATAGAGGTATCAATCATCGCAATCGGAGCACAATTGCAGGTTTTCGATTTTGTAGCTCTGATTTTGTGGTCTATAGTCCAGGTGATTTTCAATAAAATTGAATTTTCTACAAAATGTGTAGAAATATTCGAACGATCCAAATGCCCATTGGCATGACAATTACAGGTCTCAATGCCTATCGATAGAGGTATCAATCATCGCAATCGGAGCACAATTGCAGGTTTTCGATTTTGTAGCTCTGATTTTGTGGTCTATAGTCCAGGTGATTTTCAATAAAATTGAATTTTCTACAAAATGTGTAGAAATATTCGAACGATCCAAATGCCCATTGGCATGACAATTACAGGTCTCAATGCCTATCGATATAGGTATCAATAATCGGATACGGAGCACAATTGCAGGTTTTCGATTTTGTAGCTCTGATTTTGTGGTCTATATTCCAGGTGATTTTCAATAAAATTGAATTTTCTACAAAATGTGTAAGAATATTCGAACGATCCAAATAACCGTTGTCATGAGCATATTTGCAGGTTTCCGATTTTGTAGCTCTGATTTTATGGTCTATAGTCCAGTTGATTTTCAATCAAATTGAATTTTCTACAAAATGTGTAGAAATATTCGAACGATAAAATGCCCATTGGCATGACAATTACAGGTCTCAATGCCTATCGATAGAGGTATCAATCATCGGAATCGGAGCACAATTGCAGGTTTTCGATTTTGTAGCTCTGATTTTGTGGTCTATAGTCCAGGTGATTTTCAATAAAATTGAATTTTCTACAAAATGTGTAGAAATATTCGAACGATCCAAATGCCCATTGGCATGACAATTACAGGTCTCAATGCCTATCGATAGAGGTATCAATCATCGCAATCGGAGCACAATTGTAGGTTTTTGATTTTGTAGCTCTGATTTTGTGGTCTATAGTCCAGGTGATTTTCATTAAAATTGAATTTTCTACAACTTGTGTAGAAATATTCAAACGATCCAAATAACCGTTGTCATGAGCACAATTGCAGGTTTTCGATTTTGTAGCTCTGATTTTATGGTCTATAGTCCAGTTGATTTTCAATAAAATTGAATTTTCTACAAAATGTGTAGAAATATTCGAACGATCCAAATGCCCATTGGCCTGACAATTACAGGTCTCAATGCCTATCGATAGAGGTATCAATCATCGGATACGGAGCACAATTCCAGGTTTTCGATTTTGTAGCTCTGATTTTGTGGTCTATAGTCCAGGTGATTTTCAATAAAATTGAATTTTCTACAAAATGTGTAGAAATATTCGAACGATCCAAATAACCGTTGTCATGAGCACATTTGCAGGTTTTCGATTTTGTAGCTCTGATTTTATGGTCTATAGTCCAGGTGATTTTCAATAAAATTGAATTTTCTACAAAATGTGTAGAAATATTCGAACGATCCAAATGCCCATTGGCATGACAATTACAGGTCTCAATGCCTATCGATAGAGGTATCAATCATCGGATACGGAGCACAATTGCAGGTTTTCGATTTTGTAGCTCTGATTTTGTGGTCTATAGTCCAGGTGATTTTCAATAAAATTGAATTTTCTACAAAATGTGTAGAAATATTCGAACGATATAAATAACCGTTGTCATGAGCACATTTGCAGGTTTTCGATTTTGTAGCTCTGATTTTATGGTCTATAGTCCAGGTGATTTTCAATAAAATTGAATTTTCTACAAAATGTGTAGAAATATTCGAACGATCCAAATGCTCATTGGCATGACAATTACAGGTCTCAATGCCTATCGATAGAGGTATCAATCATCGGAATCGGAGCACAATTGCAGGTTTTCGATTTTGTAGCTCTGATTTTGTGGTCTATATTCCAGGTGATTTTCAATAAATTTGAATTTTCTACAAAATGTGTAGAAATATTCGAACGATCCAAATGCCCATTGGCATGACAATTACAGGTCTCAATGCCTATCGATAGAGGTATCAATCATCGCAATCGGAGCACAATTCCAGGTTTTCGATTTTGTAGCTCTGATTTTGTGGTCTATAGTCCAGGTGATTTTCAATAAAATTGAATTTTCTACAAAATGTGTAGAAATATTCGAACGATCCAAATAACCGTTGTCATGAGCACATTTGCAGGTTTTCGATTTTGTAGCTCTGATTTTATGGTCTATAGTCCAGGTGATTTTCAATAAAATTGAATTTTCTACAAAATGTGTAGAAATATTCGAACGATCCAAATGCCCATTGGCATGACAATTACAGGTCTCAATGCCTATCGATAGAGGTATCAATCATCGGATACGGAGCACAATTGCAGGTTTTCGATTTTGTAGCTCTGATTTTGTGGTCTATAGTCCAGGTGATTTTCAATAAAATTGAATTTTCTACAAAATGTGTAGAAATATTCGAACGATATAAATAACCGTTGTCATGAGCACATTTGCAGGTTTTCGATTTTGTAGCTCTGATTTTATGGTCTATAGTCCAGGTGATTTTCAATAAAATTGAATTTTCTACAAAATGTGTAGAAATATTCGAACGATCCAAATGCTCATTGGCATGACAATTACAGGTCTCAATGCCTATCGATAGAGGTATCAATCATCGGAATCGGAGCACAATTGCAGGTTTTCGATTTTGTAGCTCTGATTTTGTGGTCTATATTCCAGGTGATTTTCAATAAAATTGAATTTTCTACAAAATGTGTAAAAATATTCAAACGATCCAAATAACCGTTGTCATGAGCACATTTGCAGGTTTTCGATTTTGTAGCTTAGATTTTATGGTCTAAAGTCCAGTTGAAATATTCAAACGATCCAAATAACCGTTGTCATGAGCACATTTGCAGGTTTTCGATTTTGTAGCTCTGATTTTATGGTCTATAGTCCAGGTGATTTTCAATAAAATTGAATTTTCTACAAAATGTGTAGAAATATTCGAACGATCCAAATGCCCATTGGCATGACAATTACAGGTCTCAATGCCTATCGATAGAGGTATCAATCATCGCAATCGGAGCACAATTGCAGGTTTTCGATTTTGTAGCTCTGATTTTGTGGTCTATAGTCCAGGTGATTTTCAATAAAATTGAATTTTCTACAAAATGTGTAGAAATATTCAAACGATCCAAATAACCGTTGTCATGAGCACATTTGCAGGTTTTCGATTTTGTAGCTCTGATTTTATGGTCTATAGTCCAGGTGATTTTCAATAAAATTGAATTTTCTACAAAATGTGTAGAAATATTCGAACGATCCAAATGCCCATTGGCATGACAATTACAGGTCTCAATGCCTATCGATAGAGGTATCAATCATCGGATACGGAGCACAATTGCAGGTTTTCGATTTTGTAGCTCTGATTTTATGGTCTATAGTCCAGGTGATTTTCAATAAAATTTAATTTTCTACAAAATGTGTAGAAATATTCGAACGATCAAAATGCCCATTGGCATGACAATTACAGGTTTAAATGCCTATCGATAAAGGTATCAATCATCGCAATCGGAGCACAGTTGCAGGTTTTCGATTTTGTAGCTCTGATTTTGTGGTCTATAGTCCAGGTGATTTTCAATAAAATTGAATTTTCTACAAAATGTGTAGAAATATTCGAACGATCCAAATGCCCATTGGCATGACAATTACAGGTCTCAATGCCTATCGATAGAGGTATCAATCATCGCAATCGGAGCACAATTGCAGGTTTTCGATTTTGTAGCTCTGATTTTGTGGTCTATAGTCCAGGTGATTTTCAATAAAATTGAATTTTCTACAAAATGTGTAGAAATATTCTAACGATCCAAATGCCCATTGGCATGACAATTACAGGTCTCAATGCCTATCGATAGAGGTATCAATCATCGCAATCGGAGCACAATTGCAGGTTTTCGATTTTGTAGCTCTGATTTTGTGGTCTATAGTCCAGGTGATTTTCAATAAAATTGAATTTTCTACAAAATGTGTAGAAATATTCGAACGATCCAAATGCCCATTGGCATGACAATTACAGGTCTCAATGCCTATCGATAGAGGTATCAATCATCGGAATCGGAGCACAATTGCAGGTTTTCGATTTTGTAGCTCTGATTTTGTGGTCTATAGTCCAGGTGATTTTCAATAAAATTGAATTTTCTACAAAATGTGTAGAAATATTCGAACGATCCAAATGCCCATTGGCATGACAATTACAGGTCTCAATGCCTATCGATAGAGGTATCAATCATCGCAATCGGAGCACAATTGCAGGTTTTTGATTTTGTAGCTCTGATTTTGTGGTCTATAGTCCAGGTGATTTTCAATAAAATTGAATTTTCTACAACTTGTGTAGAAATATTCAAACGATCCAAATAACCGTTGTCATGAGCACAATTGCAGGTTTTCGATTTTGTAGCTCTGATTTTATGGTCTATAGTCCAGTTGATTTTCAATAAAATTGAATTTTCTACAAAATGTGTAGAAATATTCGAACGATCCAAATGCCCATTGGCCTGACAATTACAGGTCTCAATGCCTATCGATAGAGGTATCAATCATCGGATACGGAGCACAATTCCAGGTTTTCGATTTTGTAGCTCTGATTTTGTGGTCTATAGTCCAGGTGATTTTCAATAAAATTGAATTTTCTACAAAATGTGTAGAAATATTCGAACGATCCAAATAACCGTTGTCATGAGCACATTTGCAGGTTTTCGATTTTGTAGCTCTGATTTTATGGTCTATAGTCCAGGTGATTTTCAATAAAATTGAATTTTCTACAAAATGTGTAGAAATATTCGAACGATCCAAATGCCCATTGGCATGACAATTACAGGTCTCAATGCCTATCGATAGAGGTATCAATCATCGGATACGGAGCACAATTGCAGGTTTTCGATTTTGTAGCTCTGATTTTGTGGTCTATAGTCCAGGTGATTTTCAATAAAATTGAATTTTCTACAAAATGTGTAGAAATATTCGAACGATATAAATAACCGTTGTCATGAGCACATTTGCAGGTTTTCGATTTTGTAGCTCTGATTTAATGGTCTATAGTCCAGGTGATTTTCAATAAAATTGAATTTTCTACAAAATGTGTAGAAATATTCGAACGATCCAAATGCCCATTGGCATGACAATTACAGGTCTCAATGCCTATCGATAGAGGTATCAATCATCGGAATCGGAGCACAATTGCAGGTTTTCGATTTTGTAGCTCTGATTTTGTGGTCTATATTCCAGGTGATTTTCAATAAAATTGAATTTTCTACAAAATGTGTAGAAATATTCGAACGATCCAAATGCCCATTGGCATGACAATTACAGGTCTCAATGCCTATCGATAGAGGTATCAATCATCGCAATCGGAGCACAATTGCAGGTTTTTGATTTTGTAGCTCTGATTTTGTGGTCTATAGTCCAGGTGATTTTCAATAAAATTGAATTTTCTACAAAATGTGTAGAAATATTCAAACGATCCAAATAACCGTTGTCATGAGCACATTTGCAGGTTTTCGATTTTGTAGCTTAGATTTTATGGTCTAAAGTCCAGTTGAAATATTCAAACGATCCAAATAACCGTTGTCATGAGCACATTTGCAGGTTTTCGATTTTGTAGCTCTGATTTTGTGGTCTATAGTCCAGGTGATTTTCAATAAAATTGAATTTTCTACAAAATGTGTAGAAATATTCTAACGATCCAAATGCCCATTGGCATGACAATTACAGGTCTCAATGCCTATCGATAGAGGTATCAATCATCGCAATCGGAGCACAATTGCAGGTTTTCGATTTTGTAGCTCTGATTTTGTGGTCTATAGTCCAGGTGATTTTCAATAAAATTGAATTTTCTACAAAATGTGTAGAAATATTCGAACGATCCAAATGCCCATTGGCATGACAATTACAGGTCTCAATGCCTATCGATAGAGGTATCAATCATCGGAATCGGAGCACAATTGCAGGTTTTCGATTTTGTAGCTCTGATTTTGTGGTCTATAGTCCAGGTGATTTTCAATAAAATTGAATTTTCTACAAAATGTGTAGAAATATTCGAACGATCCAAATGCCCATTGGCATGACAATTACAGGTCTCAATGCCTATCGATAGAGGTATCAATCATCGCAATCGGAGCACAATTGCAGGTTTTTGATTTTGTAGCTCTGATTTTGTGGTCTATAGTCCAGGTGATTTTCAATAAAATTGAATTTTCTACAACTTGTGTAGAAATATTCAAACGATCCAAATAACCGTTGTCATGAGCACAATTGCAGGTTTTCGATTTTGTAGCTCTGATTTTATGGTCTATAGTCCAGTTGATTTTCAATAAAATTGAATTTTCTACAAAATGTGTAGAAATATTCGAACGATCCAAATGCCCATTGGCCTGACAATTACAGGTCTCAATGCCTATCGATAGAGGTATCAATCATCGGATACGGAGCACAATTCCAGGTTTTCGATTTTGTAGCTCTGATTTTGTGGTCTATAGTCCAGGTGATTTTCAATAAAATTGAATTTTCTACAAAATGTGTAGAAATATTCGAACGATCCAAATAACCGTTGTCATGAGCACATTTGCAGGTTTTCGATTTTGTAGCTCTGATTTTATGGTCTATAGTCCAGGTGATTTTCAATAAAATTGAATTTTCTACAAAATGTGTAGAAATATTCGAACGATCCAAATGCCCATTGGCATGACAATTACAGGTCTCAATGCCTATCGATAGAGGTATCAATCATCGGATACGGAGCACAATTGCAGGTTTTCGATTTTGTAGCTCTGATTTTGTGGTCTATAGTCCAGGTGATTTTCAATAAAATTGAATTTTCTACAAAATGTGTAGAAATATTCGAACGATATAAATAACCGTTGTCATGAGCACATTTGCAGGTTTTCGATTTTGTAGCTCTGATTTAATGGTCTATAGTCCAGGTGATTTTCAATAAAATTGAATTTTCTACAAAATGTGTAGAAATATTCGAACGATCCAAATGCCCATTGGCATGACAATTACAGGTCTCAATGCCTATCGATAGAGGTATCAATCATCGGAATCGGAGCACAATTGCAGGTTTTCGATTTTGTAGCTCTGATTTTGTGGTCTATATTCCAGGTGATTTTCAATAAAATTGAATTTTCTACAAAATGTGTAGAAATATTCGAACGATCCAAATGCCCATTGGCATGACAATTACAGGTCTCAATGCCTATCGATAGAGGTATCAATCATCGCAATCGGAGCACAATTGCAGGTTTTTGATTTTGTAGCTCTGATTTTGTGGTCTATAGTCCAGGTGATTTTCAATAAAATTGAATTTTCTACAAAATGTGTAGAAATATTCAAACGATCCAAATAACCGTTGTCATGAGCACATTTGCAGGTTTTCGATTTTGTAGCTTAGATTTTATGGTCTAAAGTCCAGTTGAAATATTCAAACGATCCAAATAACCGTTGTCATGAGCACATTTGCAGGTTTTCGATTTTCTAGCCTTGATTTTATGGTCTATAGTCCAGGTGATTTTCAATAAAATTGAATTTTCTACAAAATGTGTAGAAATATTCGAACGATCCAAATGCCCATTGGCATGACAATTACAGGTCTCAATGCCTATCGATAGAGGTATCAATCATCGCAATCGGAGCACAATTGCAGGTTTTCGATTTTGTAGCTCTGATTTTGTGGTCTATAGTCCAGGTGATTTTCAATAAAATTGAATTTTCTACAAAATGTGTAGAAATATTCGAACGATCCAAATGCCCATTGGCATGACAATTACAGGTCTCAATGCCTATCGATAGAGGTATCAATCATCGCAATCGGAGCACAATTGAAGGTTTTCGATTTTGTAGCTCTGATTTTGTGGTCTATAGTCCAGGTGATTTTCAATAAAATTGAATTTTCTACAAAATGTGTAGAAATATTCGAACGATCCAAATAACCGTTGTCATGAGCACATTTGCAGGTTTTCGATTTTGTAGCTCTGATTTTATGGTCTATAGTCCAGTTGATTTTCAATAAAATTGAATTTTCTACAAAATGTGTAGAAATATTCGAACGATCCAAATGCCCATTGGCATGACAATTACAGGTCTCAATGCCTATCGATAGAGGTATCAATCATCGCAATCGGAGCACAATTGCAGGTTTTCGATTTTGTAGCTCTGATTTTGTGGTCTATAGTCCAGGTGATTTTCAATAAAATTGAATTTTCTACAAAATGTGTAGAAATATTCGAACGATCCAAATAACTGTTGTCATGAGCACATTTGCAGGTTTTCGATTTTGTAGCTCTGATTTTATGGTCTATAGTCCAGTTGATTTTCAATAAAATTGAATTTTCTACAAAATGTGTAGAAATATTCGAACGATCCAAATGCCCATTGGCATGAGAATTACAGGTCTCAATGCCTATCGATACAGGTATCAATCATCGCAATCGGAGCACAATTGCAGGTTTTCGATTTTGTAGCTCTGATTTTGTGGTCTATAGTCCAGGTGATTTTCAATAAAATTGAATTTTCTACAAAATGTGTAGAAATATTCGAACGATCCAAATGCCCATTGGCATGACAATTACAGGTCTCAATGCCTATCGATAGAGGTATCAATCATCGGATATCGAGCACAATTGAAGGTTTTCGATTTTGTAGCTCTGATTTTGTGGTCTATAGTCCAGGTGATTTTCAATAAAATTGAACTTTCTACAAAATGTGTAGAAATATTCAAACGATCCAAATAACCGTTGTTATGAGCACATTTGCAGGTTTTCAATTTTGTAGCTCTGATTTTATGGTCTATAGTCCAGGTGATTTTCAATAAAATTGAATTTTCTACAAAATGTGTAGAAATATTCGAACGATCCAAATGCCCATTGGCATGACAATTACAGGTCTCAATGCCTATCGATAGAGGTATCAATCATCGCAATCGGAGCACAATTGCAGGTTTTCGATTTTGTAGCTCTGATTTTGTGGTCTATAGTCCAGGTGATTTTCAATAAAATTGAATTTTCTACAAAATGTGTAGAAATATTCTAACGATCCAAATGCCCATTGGCATGACAATTACAGGTCTCAATGCCTATCGATAGAGGTATCAATCATCGGAATCGGAGCACAATTGCAGGTTTTCGATTTTGTAGCTCTGATTTTGTGGTCTATAGTCCAGGTGATTTTCAATAAAATTGAATTTTCTACAAAATGTGTAGAAATATTCGAACGAACCAAATAACCGTTGTCATGAGCACATTTGCAGGTTTTCGATTTTGTAGCTCTGATTTTATGGTCTATAGTCCAGTTGATTTTCAATAAAATTGAATTTTCTACAAAATGTGTAGAAATATTCGAACGATCCAAATGCCCATTGGCATGACAATTACAGGTCTCAATGCCTATCGATAGAGGTATCAATCATCGCAATCGGAGCACAATTGCAGGTTATCAATTTTGTAGCTCTGATTTTGTGTTCTATAGTCCAGGTGATTTTCAATAAAATTGAATTTTCTACAAAATGTGTAGAAATATTCGAACGATCCAAATGCCCATTGGCATGACAATTACAGGTCTCAATGCCTATCGATAGAGGTATCAATCATCGCAATCGGAGCACAATTGCAGGTTTTCGATTTTGTAGCTCTGATTTTGTGGTCTATAGTCCAGGTGATTTTCAATAAAATTGAATTTTCTACAAAATGTGTAGAAATATTCTAACGATCCAAATGCCCATTGGCATGACAATTACAGGTCTCAATGCCTATCGATAGAGGTATCAATCATCGGAATCGGAGCACAATTGCAGGTTTTCGATTTTGTAGCTCTGATTTTGTGGTCTATAGTCCAGGTGATTTTCAATAAAATTGAATTTTTTACAAAATATGTAGAAATATTCGAACGATCCAAATAACCGTTGTCATGAGCACAATTGCAGGTTTTCGATTTTGTAGCTCTGATTTTGTGGTCTATAGTCCAGGTGATTTCCAATAAAATTGAATTTTCTACAAAATGTGTAGAAATATTCGAACGATCCAAATGCCCATTGGCATGACAATTACAGGTCTCAATGCCTATCGATAGAGGTATCAATCATCGGATACGGAGCACAATTGCAGGTTTTCGATTTTGTAGCTCTGATTTTATGGTCTATAGTCCAGGTGATTTTCAATAAAATTTGAATTTTCTAAAAAATGTGTAGAAATATTCGAACGATCCAAATGCCCATTGGCATGACAATTACAGGTCTCAATGCCTATCGATAGAGGTATCAATCATCGCAAACGGAGCACAATTGCAGGTTTTCGATTTTGTAGCTCTGATTTTGTGGTCTATAGTCCAGGTGATTTTCAATAAAATTGAATTTTCTACAAAATGTGTAGAAATATTCGAACGATCCAAATGCCCATTGGCACGACAATTACAGGTCTCACTGCCTATCGATAGAGGTATCAATCATCGGATACGAAGCACAATTGCAGGTTTTCGATTTTGTAGCTCTGATTTTGTGGTCTATAGTCCAGGTGATTTTCAATAAAATTGAATTTTCTACAAAATGTGTAGAAATATTCGAACGATCCAAATAACCGTTGTCATGAGCACATTTGCAGGTTTTCGATTTTGTAGTTCTGATTTTATGGTCTATAGTCCAGGTGATTTTCAATAAAATTGAATTTTCTACAAAATGTGTAGAAATATTCAAACGATCCAAATGCCCATTGGCATGACAATTACAGGTCTCAATGCCTATCGATAGAGGTATCAATCATCGGATACGGAGCATAATTGCAGGTTTTCGATTTTGTAGCTCTGATTGTGTGGTCTATAGTCCAGGTGATTTTCAATAAAATTGAATTTTCTACAAAATGTGTAAAAATATTCGAACGATCCAAATTACCGTTGTCATGAGCACATTTGCAGTTTTCGATTTTGTAGCTCTGATTTTGTGGTCTATATTCCAGTTGATTTTCAATAAAATTGAATTTTCTACAAAATGTGTAGAAATATTCGAACGATCCAAATGCCCATTGGCATGACAATTACAGGTCTCAATGCCTATCGATAGAGGTATCAATCATCGCAATCGGAGCACAATTGCAGGTTTTCGATTTTGTAGCTCTGATTTTGTGGTCTATAGTCCAGGTGATTTTCAATAAAATTGAATTTTCTACAAAATGTGTAGAAATATTCGAACGATCCAAATAACCGTTGTCATGAGCACATTTGCAGGTTTTCGATTTTGTAGCTCTGATTTTATGGTCTATAGTCCAGTTGATTTTCAATAAAATTGAATTTTCTACAAAATGTGTAGAAATATTCGAACGATCCAAATGCCCATTGGCATGACAATTACAGGTCTCAATGCCTATCGATAGAGGTATCAATCATCGCAATCGGAGCACAATTGCAGGTTTTCGATTTTGTAGCTCTGATTTTGTGGTCTATAGTCCAGGTGATTTTCAATAAAATTTGAATTTTCTACAAAATGTGTAGAAATATTCGAACGATCCAAATGCCCATTGGCATGACAATTACAGGTCTCAATGCCTATCGATAGAGATATCAATCATCGGATACGGAGCACAATTGCAGGTTTTCGATTTTGTAGCTCTGATTTTATGGTCTATAGTCCAGGTGATTTTCAATAAAATTGAATTTTCTACAAAATGTGTAGAAATATTCGAACGATCCAAATAACCGTTGTCATGAGCACATTTGCAGGTTTTCGATTTTGTAGCTCTGATTTTATGGTCTATAGTCCAGTTGATTTTCAATAAAATTGAATTTTCTACAAAATGTGTAGAAATATTCGAACGATCCAAATGCCCATTGGCATGACAATTACAGGTCTCAATGCCTATCGATAGAGGTATCAATCATCGAATACGGAGCACAATTGCAGGTTTTCGATTTTGTAGCTCTGATTTTGTGGTCTATAGTCCAGGTGATTTTCAATAAAATTGAATTTTCTACAAAATGTGTAGAAATATTCGAACGATCCAAATAACCGTTGTCATGAGCACATTTGCAGGTTTTCGATTTTGTAGCTCTGATTTTATGGTCTATAGTCCAGTTGATTTTCAATAAAATTGAATTTTCTACAAAATGTGTAGAAATATTCGAACGATCCAAATGCCCATTGGAATGACTATTACAGGTCTCAATGCCTATCGATAGAGGTATCAATCATCGGATACGGAGCACAATTGCAGGTTTTCGATTTTGTAGCTCTGATTTTGTGGTCTATATTCCAGTTGATTTTCAATAAAATTGAATTTTCTACAAAATGTGTAGAAATATTCGAACGATCCAAATGCCCATTGGCATGACAATTACAGGTCTCAATGCCTATCGATAGAGGTATCAATCATCGCAATCGGAGCACAATTGCAGGTTTTCGATTTTGTAGCTCTGATTTTGTGGTCTATAGTCCAGGTGATTTTCAATAAAATTGAATTTTCTACAAAATGTGTAGAAATATTCGAACGATCCAAATAACCGTTGCCATGAGCACATTTGCGGGTTTTCGATTTTGTAGCTCTGATTTTATGGTCTATAGTCCAGTTGATTTTCAATAAAATTGAATTTTCTACAAAATGTGTAGAAATATTCGAACGATCCAAATGCCCATTGGCATGACAATTACAGGTCTCAATGCCTATCGATAGAGGTATCAATCATCGAATACGGAGCACAATTGCAGGTTTTCGATTTTGTAGCTCTGATTTTGTGGTCTATAGTCCAGGTGATTTTCAATAAAATTGAATTTTCTACAAAATGTGTAGAAATATTCGAACGATCCAAATAACCGTTGTCATGAGCACATTTGCAGGTTTTCGATTTTGTAGCTCTGATTTTATGGTCTATAGTCCAGTTGATTTTCAATAAAATTGAATTTTCTACAAAATGTGTAGAAATATTCGAACGATCCAAATGCCCATTGGAATGACTATTACAGGTCTCAATGCCTATCGATAGAGGTATCAATCATCGGATACGGAGCACAATTGCAGGTTTTCGATTTTGTAGCTCTGATTTTGTGGTCTGTATTCCAGTTGATTTTCAATAAAATTGAATTTTCTACAAAATGTGTAGAAATATTCGAACGATCCAAATGCCCATTGGCATGACAATTACAGGTCTCAATGCCTATCGATAGAGGTATCAATCATCGCAATCGGAGCACAATTGCAGGTTTTCGATTTTGTAGCTCTGATTTTGTGGTCTATAGTCCAGGTGATTTTCAATAAAATTGAATTTTCTACAAAATGTGTAGAACTATTCGAACGATCCAAATAACCGTTGTCATGAGCACATTTGCAGGTTTTCGATTTTGTAGCTCTGATTTTATGGTCTATAGTCCAGTTGATTTTCAATAAAATTGAATTTTCTACAAAATGTGTAGAAATATTCGAACGATCCAAATGCCCATTGGAATGACTATTACAGGTCTCAATGCCTATCGATAGAGGTATCAATCATCGGATACGGAGCACAATTGCAGGTTTTCGATTTTGTAGCTCTGATTTTATGGTCTATAGTCCAGGTGATTTCCAATAAAATTGAATTTTCTACAAAATGTGTAGAAATATTCGAACGATCCAAATGCCCATTGGCATGACCATTACAGGTCTCAATGCCTATCGATAGAGGTATCAATCATCGCAATCGGAGCACAATTGCAGGTTTTCGATTTTGTAGCTCTGATTTTGTGGTCTATAGTCCAGGTGATTTTCAATAAAATTGAATTTTCTACAAAATGTGTAGAAATATTCGAACGATCCAAATGCCCATTGGCATGACAATTACAGGTTTCAATGCCTATCGATAGAGGTATCAATCATCCGATACGGAGCACAATTGCAGGTTTTCGATTTTGTAGCTCTGATTTTGTGGTCTATAGTCCAGGTGATTTTCAATAAAATTGAATTTTCTACAAAATGTGTAGAAATAATCAAACGATCCAAATAACCGTTGTCATGAGCACATTTGCAGGTTTTCGATTTTGTAGCTCTGATTTTATGGTCTATAGTCCAGTTGATTTTCAATAAAATTGAATTTTCTACAAAATGTGTAGAAATATTCGAACGATCCAAATGCCCATTGGCATGACAATTACAGGTCTCAATGCCTATCGATAGAGGTATCAATCATCGCAATCGGAGCACAATTGCAGGTTTTCGATTTTGTAGCTCTGATTTTGTGGTCTATAGTCCAGGTGATTTTCAATAAAATTGAATTTTCTACAAAATGTGTAGTACTATTCGAACGATCCAAATGCCCATTGGCATGACAATTACAGGTCTCAATGCCTATCGATAGAGGTATCAATCATCGCAATCGGAGCACAATTGCAGGTTTTCGATTTTGTAGCTCTGATTTTGTGGTCTATAGTCCAGGTGATTTTCAATAAAATTGAATTTTCTACAAAATGTGTAGAAATATTCGAACGATCCAAATGCCCATTGGCATGACAATTACAGGTCTCAATGTCTATCGATAGAGGTATCAATCATCGCAATCGGAGCACAATTGCAGGTTTTCGATTTTGTAGCTCTGATTTTGTGGTCTATAGTCCAGGTGATTTTCAATAAAATTGAATTTTCTACAAAATGTGTAGAAATATTCAAACGATCCAAATAACCGTTGTCATGAGCACATTTGCAGGTTTTCGATTTTGTAGCTCTGATTTTATGGTCTATAGTCCAGGTGATTTTCAATAAAATTGAATTTTCTACAAAATGTGTAGAAATATTTGAACGATCCAAATGCCCATTGGCATGACAATTACAGGTCTCAATGCCTATCGATAGAGGTATCAATCATCGCAATCGGAGCACAATTGCAGGTTTTCGATTTTGTAGCTCTGATTTTGTGGTCTATATTCCAGGTGATTTTCAATAAAATTGAATTTTCTACAAAATGTGTAGAAATATTCGAACGATCCAAATGCCCATTGGCATGACAATTACAGGTCTCAATGTCTATCGATAGAGGTATCAATCATCGCAATCGGAGCACAATTGCAGGTTTTCGATTTTGTAGCTCTGATTTTGTGGTCTATAGTCCAGGTGATTTTCAATAAAATTGAATTTTCTACAAAATGTGTAGAAATATTCGAACGATCCAAATGCCCATTGGCATGACAATTACAGGTCTCAATGCCTATCGATAGAGGTATCAATCATCGGAATCGGAGCACAATTGAAGGTTTTTGATTTTGTAGCTCTGATTTTGTGGTCTATAGTCCAGGTGATTTTCAATAAAATTGAATTTTCTACAAAATGTGTAGAATTATTCAAACGATCCAAATAACCGTTGTCATGAGCACATTTGCAGGTTTTCGATTTTGTAGCTCTGATTTTATGGTCTATAGTCCAGTTGATTTTCAATAAAATTGAATTTTCTACAAAATGTGTAGAAATATTCGAACGATCCAAATGCCCATTGGCATGACAATTACAGGTCTCAATGCCTATCGATAGAGGTATCAATCATCGCAATCGGAGCACAATTGCAGGTTTTCGATTTTGTAGCTCTGATTTTGTGGTCTATTATTATTATTATTGGGGGGGCCGTTCGGGCGATCAGCCACTTCGCACTGCGACCTAAAAGATCTATTGTGCTGGCCCCTGCTTAATTATTCGTCCAGTCAATATTCAGGTTCTTAATGAACCTGACAATACTGCCTCCCGGTACGTGATTCATACTATCTGGGCATATTGCTCTCCCTCCTAGATGTTTACTACAGCATGTAGTTCCGCTAGAAAGACGGTAGCATTTTAGCTCAAGGACCTCGAGAGGGTTGTGCCACTCCCGTATATTCCTACTCCAGCCCCGTATTCCGTTTGATTTTACACTTACGAGTTGCTGGGAATTGTAAATCACCTGTAGGTCACCCAGCTTTACTACAGGAAGGCTAAAAATAAAACTGGAGGGTGCCTGGTATCCAGAGTCCGCATATTTTTGGCTGATTAACCTATCAGCCATTCATCTTTCGGCATATGCTGTTCCACTTTAGATTAGGGTTTTTTGTCAAGGTTTTCTCCTTTAGCGCCGTACTTTGGCCTGTGCCAAGTGGCCTAAAATGTGCCAAGTGGCCTTAGTTACCAGTGGTTGCCACGAGGAGGCAGTACGTACACTTGCGAATTGTGCACAGGTTACCCCTTACACAATTGTACCCATCACGCAGCTGCCTAATGACAAGACCAGAACTGCTCACGTGATGCGCACCCTACTGGAAGGTTACGGAGCTGGTAGATTAATCTACTCAACTTTGAACCCCCCTCCAATAGACGCCAAACCTCCATTTTGTGGTCTATAGTCCAGGTGATTTTCAATAAAATTGAATTTTCTACAAAATGTGTAGAAATATTCGAACGATCCAAATGCCCATTGGCATGACAATTACAGGTCTCAATGCCTATCGATAGAGGTATCAATCATCGCAATCGGAGCACAATTGCAGGTTTTCGATTTTGTAGCTCTGATTTTGTGGTCTATAGTCCAGGTGATTTTCAATAAAATTGAATTTTCTACAAAATGTGTAGAAATATTCGAACGATCCAAATGCCCATTGGCATGACAATTACAGGTCTCAATGCCTATCGATAGAGGTATCAATCATCGCAATCGGAGCACAATTGCAGGTTTTCGATTTTGTAGCTCTGATTTTGTGGTCTATAGTCCAGGTGATTTTCAATAAAATTGAATTTTCTACAAAATGTGTAGAAATATTCGAACGATCCAAATGCCCATTGGCATGACAATTACAGGTCTCAATGCCTATCGATAGAGGTATCAATCATCGGATACGGAGCACAATTGCAGGTTTTCGATTTTGTAGCTCTGATTTTGTGGTCTATAGTCCAGGTGATTTTCAATAAAATTGAATTTTCTACATAATGTGTAGAAATATTCAAACGATCCAAATAACCGTTGTCATGAGCACATTTGCAGGTTTTCGATTTTGTAGCTCTGATTTTATGGTCTATAGTCCAGTTGATTTTCAATAAAATTGAATTTTCTACAAAATGTGTAGAAATATTCGAACGATCCAAATGCCCATTGGCATGACAATTACAGGTCTCAATGCCTATCGATAGAGGTATCAATCATCGCAATCGGAGCACAATTGCAGGTTTTCGATTTTGTAGCTCTGATTTTGTGGTCTATAGTCCAGGTGATTTTCAATAAAATTGAATTTTCTACAAAATGTGTAGAAATATTCCAACGATCCAAATGCCCATTGGCATGACAATTACAGGTCTCAATGCCTATCGATAGAGGTATCAATCATCGGATACGGAGCACAATTGCAGGTTTTCGATTTTGTAGCTCTGATTTTGTGGTCTATAGTCCAGGTGATTTTCAATATAATTGAATTTTCTACAAAATGTGTAGAAATATTCGAACGATTCAAATGCCCATTGGCATGACAATTACAGGTTTCAATGCCTATCGATAGAGGTATCAATCATCGGATATGGAGCACAATTGCAGGTTTTCGATTTTGTAGCTCAGATTTTGTGGTCTATAGTCCAGGTGATTTTCAATAGAATTGAATTTTCTACAAAATGTGTAGAAATATTCGAACGATTCAAATGCCCATTGGCATGACAATTACAGGTCTCAATGCCTATCGATAGAGGTATCAATCATCGGATACGGAGCACAATTGCAGGTTTTCGATTTTGTAGCTCTGATTTTGTGGTCTATAGTCCAGGTGATTTTCAATAGAATTGAATTTTCTACAAAATGTGTAGAAATATTCGAACGATCCAAATGCCCATTGGCATGACAATTACAGGTCTCAATGCCTATCGATAGAGGTATCAATCATCGGATACTGAGCACAATTGCAGGTTTTCGATTTTGTAGCTCTGATCTTGTGGTCTATAGTCCAGGTGATTTTCAATAAAATTGAATTTTCTACAAAATGTTTAGAAATATTCAAACGATCCAAATAACCGTTGTCATGAGCACATTTGCAGGTTTTCGATTTTGTAGCTCTGATTTTATGGTCTATAGTCCAGTTGATTTTCAATAAAATTGAATTTTCTACAAAATGTGTAGAAATATTCGAACGATCCAAATGCCCATTGGCATGACAATTACAGGTCTCAATGCCTATCGATAGAGGTATCAATCATCGCAATCGGAGCACAATTGCAGGTTTTCGATTTTGTAGCTCTGATTTTGTGGTCTATAGTCCAGGTGATTTTCAATAAAATTGAATTTTCTACAAAATGTGTAGAAATATTCGAACGATCCAAATAACCGTTGTCATGAGCACAATTGCAGGTTTTCGATTTTGTAGCTCTGATTTTGTGGTCTATAGTCCAGGTGATTTTCAATAAAATTGAATTTTCTACAAAATGTGTAGAAATATTCAAACGATCCAAATAACCGTTGTCATGAGCACATTTGCAGGTTTTCGATTTTGTAGCTCTGATTTTACGGTCTATAGTCCAGTTGATTTTCAATAAAATTGAATTTTTTACAAAATGTGTAGAAATATTCGAACGATCCAAATGCCCATTGGCATGACAATTACAGGTCTCAATGCCTATCGATAGAGGTATCAATCATCGCAATCGGAGCACAATTGCAGGTTTTCGATTTTGTAGCTCTGATTTTGTGGTCTATAGTCCAGGTGATTTTCAATAAAATTGAATTTTCTACAAAATGTGTAGAAATATTCGAACGATCCAAATAACCGTTGTCATGAGCACATTTGCAGGTTTTCGATTTTGTAGCTCTGATTTTGTGGTCTATAGTCCAGTTGATTTTCAATAAAATTGAATTTTCTACAAAATGTGTAGAAATATTCGAACGATCCAAATGCCCATTGGCATGACAATTACAGGTCTCAATGCCTATCGATAGAGGTATCAATCATCGCAATCGGAGCACAATTGCAGGTTTTCGATTTTGTAGCTCTGATTTTGTGGTCTATAGTCCAGGTGATTTTCAATAAAATTGAATTTTCTACAAAATGTGTAGAAATATTCGAACGATCCAAATGCCCATTGGCATGACAATTACAGGTCTCAATGCCTATCGATAGAGGTATCAATCATCGCAATCGGAGCACAATTGCAGGTTTTCGATTTTGTAGCTCTGATTTTGTGGTCTATAGTCCAGGTGATTTTCAATAAAATTGAATTTTCTACAAAATGTGTAGAACTATTCAAACGATCCAAATAACCGTTGTCATGAGCACATTTGCAGGTTTTCGAATTTGTAGCTCTGATTTTGTGGTCTATAGTCCAGGTGATTTTCAATAAAATTGAATTTTCTACAAAATGTGTAGAAATATTCGAACGATCCAAATGCCCATTGGCATGACAATTACAGGTCTCAATGCCTATCGATAGAGGTATCAATCATTGCAATCGGAGCACAATTGCAGGTTTTCGATTTTGTAGCTCTGATTTTATGGTCTATAGTCCAGGTGATTTCCAATAAAATTGAATTTTCTACAAAATGTGTAGAAATTTTTGAACGATCCAAATGCCCATTGGCATGACAATTACAGGGCTCAATGCCTATCGATAGAGGTATCAATCATCGCAATCGGAGCACAATTGCAGGTTTTCGATTTTGTAGCTCTGATTTTGTGGTCTATAGTCCAGGTGATTTTCAATAAAATTGAATTTTCTACAAAATGTGTAGAAATATTCAAACGATCCAAATAACCGTTGTCATGAGCACAATTGCAGGTTTTCGATTTTGTAGCTCTGATTTTGTGGTTTATAGTCCAGGTGATTTTCAATAAAATTGAATTTTCTACAAAATGTGTAGAAATATTCGAACGATCCAAATGCCCATTGGCATGACAATTACAGGTCTCAATGCCTATCGATAGAGGTATCAATCATCGGATACGGAGCACAATTGCAGGTTTTCGATTTTGTAGCTCTGATTTTGTGGTCTATAGTCCAGGTGATTTTCAATAAAATTGAATTTTCTACAAAATGTGTAGAAATATTCGAACGATCCAAATGCCCATTGGCATGACAATTACAGGTCTCAATGCCTATCGATAGAGGTATCAATCATCGGATACGGAGCATAATTGCAGGTTTTCGATTTTGTAGCTCTGATTTTGTGGTCTATAGTCCAGGTGATTTTCAATAAAATTGAATTTTCTACAAAATGTGTAGAAATATTCAAACGATCCAAATAACCGTTGTCATGAGCACAATTGCAGGTTTTCGATTTTGTAGCTCTGATTTTATGGTCTTTATATAGTCCAGTTGATTTTCAATAAAATTGAATTTTCTACAAAATGTGTAGAAATATTCGAACGATCCAAATGCCCATTGGCATGACAATTACAGGTCTCAATGCCTATCGATAGAGGTATCAATCATCGCAATCGGAGCACAATTGCAGGTTTTCGATTTTGTAGCTCTGATTTTGTGGTCTATAGTCCAGTTGATTTTCAATAAAATTGAATTTTCTACAAAATGTGTAGAAATATACGAACGATCCAAATGCCCATTGGCATGACAATTACAGGTCTCAATGCCTATCGATAGAGGTATCAATCATCGCAATCGGAGCACAATTGCAGGTTTTCGATTTTGTAGCTCTGATTTTGTGGTCTATAGTCCAGGTGATTTTCAATAAAATGGAATTTTCTACAAAATGTGTAGAAATATTCGAACGATCCAAATGCCCATTGGCATGACAATTACAGGTCTCAATGCCTATCGATAGAGGTATCAATCATCGGATACGGAGCACAATTACAGGTTTTCGATTTTGTAGCTCTGATTTTGTGGTCTATAGTCCAGGTGATTTTCAATAAAATTGAATTTTCTACAAAATGTGTAGAAATATTCGAACGATCCAAATAACCGTTGTCATGAGCACATTTGTAGGTTTTCGATATTGTAGCTCTGATTTTATGGTCTATAGTCCAGTTGATTTTCAATAAAATTGAATTTTCTACAAAATGTGTAGAAATATTCGAACGATCCAAATAACCGTTGTCATGAGCACATTTGCAGGTTTTCGATTTTGTAGCTCTGATTTTGTGGTCTATAGTCCAGTTGATTTTCAATAAAATTGAATTTTCTACAAAATGTGTAGAAATATACGAACGATCCAAATGCCCATTGGCATGACAATTACAGGTCTCAATGCCTATCGATAGAGGTATCAATCATCGGATACGGAGCACAATTACAGGTTTTCGATTTTGTAGCTCTGATTTTGTGGTCTATAGTCCAGGTGATTTTCAATAAAATTGAATTTTCTACAAAATGTGTAGAAATATTCGAACGATCCAAATAACCGTTGTCATGAGCACATTTGTAGGTTTTCGATATTGTAGCTCTGATTTTGTGGTCTATAGTCCAGGTGATTTTCAATAAAATTGAATTTTCTACAAAATGTGTAGAAATATTCGAACGATCCAAATAACCGTTGTCATGAGCACATTTGCAGGTTTTCGATTTTGTAGCTCTGATTTTGTGGTCTATAGTCCAGTTGATTTTCAATAAAATTGAATTTTCTACAAAATGTGTAGAAATATACGAACGATCCAAATGCCCATTGGCATGACAATTACAGGTCTCAATGCCTATCGATAGAGGTATCAATCATCGCAATCGGAGCACAATTGCAGGTTTTCGATTTTGTAGCTCTGATTTTGTGGTCTATAGTCCAGGTGATTTTCAATAAAATGGAATTTTCTACAAAATGTGTAGAAATATTCGAACGATCCAAATGCCCATTGGCATGACAATTACAGGTCTCAATGCCTATCGATAGAGGTATCAATCATCGGATACGGAGCATAATTACAGGTTTTCGATTTTGTAGCTCTGATTTTGTGGTCTATAGTCCAGGTGATTTTCAATAAAATTGAATTTTCTACAAAATGTGTAGAAATATTCGAACGATCCAAATAACCGTTGTCATGAGCACATTTGTAGGTTTTCGATATTGTAGCTCTGATTTTATGGTCTATAGTCCAGTTGATTTTCAATAAAATTGAATTTTCTACAAAATGTGTAGAAATATTCGAACGATCCAAATGCCCATTGGCATGACAATTACAGGTGTCAATGCCTATCGATAGAGGTATCAATCATCGCAATCGGAGCACAATTGCAGGTTTTCGATTTTGTAGCTCTGATTTTGTGGTCTATAGTCCAGGTGATTTTCAATAAAATTGAATTTTCTACAAAATGTGTAGAAATATTCGAACGATCCAAATAACCGTTGTCATGAGCACAATTGCAGGTTTTCGATTTTGTAGCTCTGATTTTGTGGTCTATAGTCCAGGTGATTTTCAATAAAATTGAATTTTCTACAAAATGTGTAGAAATATTCGAACGATCCAAATAACCGTTGTCATGAGCACAATTGCAGGTTTTCGATTTTGTAGCTCTGATTTTATGGTCTATAGTCCAGTTGATTTTCAATAAAATTGAATTTTCTACAAAATGTGTAGAAATATTCGAACGATCCAAATGCCCATTGGCATGACAATTACAGGTCTCAATGCCTATCGATAGAGGTATCAATCATCGCAATCGGAGCACAATTGCAGGTTTTCGATTTTGTAGCTCTGATTTTGTGGTCTATAGTCCAGGTGATTTTCAATAAAATTGAATTTTCTACAAAATGTGTAGAAATATTCAAACGATCCAAATAACCGTTGTCATGAGCACATTTGCAGGTTTTCGATTTTGTAGCTCTGATTTTATGGTCTATAGTCCAGTTGATTTTCAATAAAATTGAATTTTCTACAAAATGTGTAGAAATATTCGAACGATACAAATGCCCATTGGCATGACAATTACAGGTCTCAATGCCTATCGATAGAGGTATCAATCATCGCAATCGGAGCACAATTGCAGGTTTTCGATTTTGTAGCTCTGATTTTGTGGTCTATAGTCCAGGTGATTTTCAATAAAATTGAATTTTCTACAAAATGTGTAGAAATATTCGAACGATCCAAATGCCCATTGGCATGACAATTACAGGTCTCAATGCCTATCAATAGAGGTATCAATCATCGCAATCGGAGCACAATTGCAGGTTTTCGATTTTGTAGCTCTGATTTTGTGGTCTATAGTCCAGGTGATTTTCAATAAAATTGAATTTTCTACAAAATGTGTAGAAATATTCAAACGATCCAAATAACCGTTGTCATGAGCACATTTGCAGGTTTTCGAATTTGTAGCTCTGATTTTATGGTCTATAGTCCAGTTGATTTTCAATAAAACTGAATTTTCTACAAAATGTGTAGAAATATTTGAACGATCCAAATGCCCATTGGCATGACAATTACAGGTCTCAATGCCTATCGATAGAGGTATCAATCATCGCAATCGGAGCACAATTGCAGGTTTTCGATTTTGTAGCTCTGATTTTGTGGTCTATAGTCCAGGTGATTTTCAATAAAATTGAATTTTCTACAAAATGTGTAGAAATATTCGAACGATCCAAATAACCGTTGTCATGAGCACAATTGCAGGTTTTCGATTTTGTAGCTCTGATTTTGTGGTCTATAGTCCAGGTGATTTCCAATAAAATTGAATTTTCTACAAAATGTGTAGAAATTTTTGAACGATCCAAATGCCCATTGGCATGACAATTACAGGTCTCAATGCCTATCGATAGAGGTATCAATCATCGCAATCGGAGCACAATTGCAGGTTTTCGATTTTGTAGCTCTGATTTTGTGGTCTATAGTCCAGGTGATTTCCAATAAAATTGAATTTTCTACAAAATGTGTAGAAATTTTTGAACGATCCAAATGCCCATTGGCATGACAATTACAGGTTTCAATGCCTATCGATAGAGGTATCAATCATCGGATATGGAGCACAATTGCAGGTTTTCGATTTTGTAGCTCTGATTTTGTGGTCTATAGTCCAGGTGATTTTCAATAGAATTGAATTTTCTACAAAATGTATAGAAATATTCGAACGATTCAAATGCCCATTGGCATGACAATTACAGGTCTCAATGCCTATCGATAGAGGTATCAATCATCGGATACGGAGCACAATTGCAGGTTTTCGATTTTGTAGCTCTAATTTTGTGGTCTATAGTCCAGGTGATTTTCAATAAAATTGAATTTTCTACAAAATGTGTAGAAATATTCCAACGATCCAAATGTCCATTGGCATGACAATTACAGGTCTCAATGCCTATCGATAGAGGTATCAATCATCGCAATCGGAGTACAATTGCAGGTTTTCGATTTTGTAGCTCTGATTTTGTGGTCTATAGTCCAGGTGATTTTCAATAGAATTGAATTTTCTACAAAATGTGTAGAAATATTCGAACGATCCAAATGCCCATTGGCATGACAATTACAGGTCTCAATGCCTATCGATAGAGGTATCAATCATCGGATACTGAGCACAATTGCAGGTTTTCGATTTTGTAGCTCTGATCTTGTGGTCTATAGTCCAGTTGATTTTCAATAAAATTGAATTTTCTACAAAATGTGTAGAAATATTCAAACGATCCAAATAACCGTTGTCATGAGCACATTTGCAGGTTTTCGATTTTGTAGCTCTGATTTTATGGTCTATAGTCCAGTTGATTTTCAATAAAATTGAATTTTCTACAAAATGTGTAGAAATATTCGAACGATCCAAATGCCCATTGGCATGACAATTACAGGTCTCAATGCCTATCGATAGAGGTATCAATCATCGCAATCGGAGCACAATTGCAGGTTTTCGATTTTGTAGCTCTGATTTTGTGGTCTATAGTCCAGGTGATTTTCAATAAAATTGAATTTTCTACAAAATGTGTAGAAATATTCGAACGATCCAAATAACCGTTGTCATGAGCACAATTGCAGGTTTTCGATTTTGTAGCTCTGATTTTGTGGTCTATAGTCCAGGTGATTTTCAATAAAATTGAATTTTCTACAAAATGTGTAGAAATATTCAAACGATCCAAATAACCGTTGTCATGAGCACATTTGCAGGTTTTCGATTTTGTAGCTCTGATTTTACGGTCTATAGTCCAGTTGATTTTCAATAAATTTGAATTTTTTACAAAATGTGTAGAAATATTCGAACGATCCAAATGCCCATTGGCATGACAATTACAGGTCTCAATGCCTATCGATAGAGGTATCAATCATCGCAATCGGAGCACAATTGCAGGTTTTCGATTTTGTAGCTCTGATTTTGTGGTCTATAGTCCAGGTGATTTTCAATAAAATTGAATTTTCTACAAAATGTGTAGAAATATTCGAACGATCCAAATAACCGTTGTCATGAGCACATTTGCAGGTTTTCGATTTTGTAGCTCTGATTTTGTGGTCTATAGTCCAGTTGATTTTCAATAAAATTGAATTTTCTACAAAATGTGTAGAAATATTCAAACGATCCAAATGCCCATTGGCATGACAATTACAGGTCTCAATGCCTATCGATAGAGGTATCAATCATCGCAATCGGAGCACAATTGCAGGTTTTCGATTTTGTAGCTCTGATTTTGTGGTCTATAGTCCAGGTGATTTTCAATAAAATTGAATTTTCTACAAAATGTGTAGAAATATTCGAACGATCCAAATGCCCATTGGCATGACAATTACAGGTCTCAATGCCTATCGATAGAGGTATCAATCATCGCAATCGGAGCACAATTGCAGGTTTTCGATTTTGTAGCTCTGATTTTGTGGTCTATAGTCCAGGTGATTTTCAATAAAATTGAATTTTCTACAAAATGTGTAGAACTATTCAAACGATCCAAATAACCGTTGTCATGAGCACATTTGCAGGTTTTCGAATTTGTAGCTCTGATTTTGTGGTCTATAGTCCAGGTGATTTTCAATAAAATTGAATTTTCTACAAAATGTGTAGAAATATTCGAACGATCCAAATGCCCATTGGCATGACAATTACAGGGCTCAATGCTTATCGATAGAGGTATCAATCATCGCAATCGGAGCACAATTGCAGGTTTTCGATTTTGTAGCTCTGATTTTGTGGTCTATATTCCAGGTGATTTTCAATAAAATTGAATTTTCTACAAAATGTGTAGAAATATTCAAACGATCCAAATAACCGTTGTCATGAGCACAATTGCAGGTTTTCGATTTTGTAGCTCTGATTTTGTGGTCTATAGTCCAGGTGATTTTCAATAAAATTGAATTTTCTACAAAATGTGTAGAAATATTCGAACGATCCAAATGCCCATTGGCATGACAATTACAGGTCTCAATGCCTATCGATAGAGGTATCAATCATCGGATACGGAGCACAATTGCAGGTTTTCGATTTTGTAGCTCTGATTTTGTGGTCTATAGTCCAGGTGATTTTCAATAAAATTGAATTTTCTACAAAATGTGTAGAAATATTCGAACGATCCAAATGCCCATTGGCATGACAATTACAGGTCTCAATGCCTATCGATAGAGGTATCAATCATCGGATACGGAGCACAATTGCAGGTTTTCGATTTTGTAGCTCTGATTTTGTGGTCTATAGTCCAGGTGATTTTCAATAAAATTGAATTTTCTACAAAATGTGTAGAAATATTCAAACGATCCAAATAACCGTTGTCATGAGCACAATTGCAGGTTTTCGATTTTGTAGCTCTGATTTTATGGTCTTTATATAGTCCAGTTGATTTTCAATAAAATTGAATTTTCTACAAAATGTGTAGAAATATTCGAACGATCCAAATAACCGTTGTCATGAGCACATTTGCAGGTTTTCGATTTTGTAGCTCTGATTTTGTGGTCTATAGTCCAGTTGATTTTCAATAAAATTGAATTTTCTACAAAATGTGTAGAAATATACGAACGATCCAAATGCCCATTGGCATGACAATTACAGGTCTCAATGCCTATCGATAGAAGTATCAATCATCGCAATCGGAGCACAATTGCAGGTTTTCGATTTTGTAGCTCTGATTTTGTGGTCTATAGTCCAGTTGATTTTCAATAAAATTGAATTTTCTACAAAATGTGTAGAAATATACGAACGATCCAAATGCCCATTGGCATGACAATTACAGGTCTCAATGCCTATCGATAGAGGTATCAATCATCGCAATCGGAGCACAATTGCAGGTTTTCGATTTTGTAGCTCTGATTTTGTGGTCTATAGTCCAGGTGATTTTCAATAAAATGGAATTTTCTACAAAATGTGTAGAAATATTCGAACGATCCAAATGCCCATTGGCATGACAATTACAGGTCTCAATGCCTATCGATAGAGGTATCAATCATCGGATACGGAGCACAATTACAGGTTTTCGATTTTGTAGCTCTGATTTTGTGGTCTATAGTCCAGGTGATTTTCAATAAAATTGAATTTTCTGCAAAAGGTGTAGAAATATTCGAACGATCCAAATAACCGTTGTCATGAGCACATTTGTAGGTTTTCGATATTGTAGCTCTGATTTTATGGTCTATAGTCCAGTTAATTTTCAATAAAATTGAATTTTCTACAAAATGTGTAGAAATATTCGAACGATCCAAATGCCCATTGGCATGACAATTACAGGTGTCAATGCCTATCGATAGAGGTATCAATCATCGCAATCGGAGCACAATTGCAGGTTTTCGATTTTGTAGCTCTGATTTTGTGGTCTATAGTCCATGTGATTTTCAATAAAATTGAATTTTCTACAAAATGTGTAGAAATATTCGAACGATCCAAATAACCGTTGTCATGAGCACAATTGCAGGTTTTCGATTTTGTAGCTCTGATTTTGTGGTCTATAGTCCAGGTGATTTTCAATAAAATTGAATTTTCTACAAAATGTGTAGAAATATTCGAACGATCCAAATAACCGTTGTCATGAGCACAATTGCAGGTTTTCGATTTTGTAGCTCTGATTTTATGGTCTATAGTCCAGTTGATTTTCAATAAAATTGAATTTTCTACAAAATGTGTAGAAATATTCGAACGATCCAAATGCCCATTGGCATGACAATTACAGGTCTCAATGCCTATCGATAGAGGTATCAATCATCGCAATCGGAGCACAATTGCAGGTTTTCGATTTTGTAGCTCTGATTTTGTGGTCTATAGTCCAGGTGATTTTCAATAAAATTGAATTTTTTACAAAATGTGTAAAAATATTCAAACGATCCAAATAACCGTTGTCATGAGCACATTTGCAGGTTTTCGATTTTGTAGCTCTGATTTTATGGTCTATAGTCCAGGTGATTTTCAATAAAATTGAATTTTCTACAAAATGTGTAGAAATATTCGAACGATACAAATGCCCATTGGCATGACAATTACAGGTCTCAATGCCTATCGATAGAGGTATCAATCATCGCAATCGGAGCACAATTGCAGGTTTTCGATTTTGTAGCTCTGATTTTGTGGTCTATAGTCCAGGTGATTTTCAATAAAATTGAATTTTCTACAAAATGTGTAGAAATATTCGAACGATCCAAATGCCCATTGGCATGACAATTACAGGTCTCAATGCCTATCAATTGAGGTATCAATCATCGCAATCGGAGCACAATTGCAGGTTTTCGATTTTGTAGCTCTGATTTTGTGGTCTATAGTCCAGGTGATTTTCAATAAAATTGAATTTTCTACAAAATGTGTAGAAATATTCAAACGATCCAAATAACCGTTGTCATGAGCACATTTGCAGGTTTTCGAATTTGTAGCTCTGATTTTATGGTCTATAGTCCAGTTGATTTTCAATAAAACTGAATTTTCTACAAAATGTGTAGAAATATTTGAACGATCCAAATGCCCATTGGCATGACAATTACAGGTCTCAATGCCTATCGATAGAGGTATCAATCATCGCAATCGGAGCACAATTGCAGGTTTTCGATTTTGTAGCTCTGATTTTGTGGTATATAGTCCAGGTGATTTTCAATAAAATTGAATTTTCTACAAAATGTGTAGAAATATTCGAACGATCCAAATAACCGTTGTCATGAGCACAATTGCAGGTTTTCGATTTTGTAGCTCTGATTTTGTGGTCTATAGTCCAGGTGATTTCCAATAAAATTGAATTTTCTACAAAATGTGTAGAAATTTTTGAACGATACAAATGCCCATTGGCGTGACAATTACAGGTCTCAATGCCTATCGATAGAGGTATCAATCATCGCAATCGGAGCACAATTGCAGGTTTTCGATTTTGTAGCTCTGATTTTGTGGTCTATAGTCCAGGTGATTTTCAATAAAATTGAATTTTCTACAAAATGTGTAGAAATATTCGAACGATCCAAATGCCCATTGGCATGACAATTACAGGTCTCAATGCCTATCGATAGAGGTATCAATCATCGGATACGGAGCACAATTGCAGGTTTTCGATTTTGTAGCTCTGATTTTGTGGTCTATAGTCCAGGTGATTTTCAATAAAATTGAATTTTCTACAAAATGTGTAGAAATATTCGAACGATCCAAATGCCCATTGGCATGAAAATTACAGGTCTCAATGCCTATCGATAGAGGTATCAATCATCGCAATCGGAGCACAATTGCAGGTTTTCGATTTTGTAGCTCTGATTTTGTGGTCTATAGTCCAGGTGATTTTCAATAAAATTGAATTTTCTACAAAATGTGTAGAAATATTCGAACGATCCAAATGCCCATTGGCATGACAATTACAGGTCTCAATGCCTATCGATAGAGGTATCAATCATCGGATACGGAGCACAATTGCAGGTTTTCGATTTTGTAGCTCTGATTTTGTGGTCTATAGTCCAGGTGATTTTCAATAAAATTGAATTTTCTACAAAATGTGTAGAAATATTCGAACGATCCAAATAACCGTTGTCATGAGCACATTTGCAGGTTTTCGATTTTGTAGCTCTGATTTTATGGTCTATAGTCCAGTTGATTTTCAATAAAATTGAATTTTCTACAAAATGTGTAGAAATATTCGAACGATCCAAATGCCCATTGGCATGACAATTACAGGTCTCAATGCCTATCGATAGAGGTATCAATCATCGCAATCGGAGCACAATTGCAGGTTTTCGATTTTGTAGCTCTGATTTTGTGGTCTATAGTCCAGGTGATTTTCAATAAAATTGAATTTTCTACAAAATGTGTAGAAATATTCTAACGATCCAAATAACCGTTGTCATGAGCACAATTGCAGGTTTTCGATTTTGTAGCTCTGATTTTGTGGTTATAGTCCAGGTGATTTCCAATAAAATTGAATTTTCTACAAAATGTGTAGAAATATTCGAACGATCCAAATGCCCATTGGCATGACAATTACAGGTCTCAATGCCTATCGATAGAGGTATCAATCATCGGATACGGAGCACAATTGCAGGTTTTCGATTTTGTAGCTCTGATTTTGTGGTCTATAGTCCAGGTGATTTTCAATAAAATTGAATTTTCTACAAAATGTGTAGAAATATTCGAACGATCCAAATGCCCATTGGCATGACAATTACAGGTCTCAATGCCTATCGATAGAGGTATCAATCATCGGATACGGAGCACAATTGCAGGTTTTCGATTTTGTAGCTCTGATTTTGTGGTCTATAGTCCAGGTGATTTTCAATAAAATTGAATTTTCTACAAAATGTGTAGAAATATTTGAACGATCCAAATAACCGTTGTCATGAGCACATTTGCAGGTTTTCGATTTTGTAGCTCTGATTTTATGGTCTATAGTCCAGTTGATTTTCAATAAAATTGAATTTTCTACAAAATGTGTAGAAATATTCGAACGATCCAAATGCCCATTGGCATGACAATTACAGGTCTCAATGCCTATCGATAGAGGTATCAATCATCGCAATCGGAGCACAATTGCAGGTTTTCGATTTTGTAGCTCTGATTTTGTGGTCTATCTAAATATTCCAGGTGATTTTCAATAAAATTGAATTTTCTACAAAATGTGTAGAAATATTCGAACGATCCAAATGTCCATTTGCATGACAATTACAGGTCTCAATGCCTATCGATAGAGGTATCAATCATCGCAATCGGAGCACAATTGCAGGTTTTTGATTTTGTAGCTCTGATTTTGTGGTCTATAGTCCAGGTGATTTCCAATAAAATTGAATTTTCTACAAAATGTGTAGAAATATTCGAACGATCCAAATGCCCATTGGCATGACAATTACAGGTCTCAATGCCTATCGATAGAGGTATCAATCATCGGATACGGAGCACAATTGCAGGTTTTCGATTTTGTAGCTCTGATTTTGTGGTCTATAGTCCAGGTGATTTTCAATAAAATTGAATTTTCTACAAAATGTGTAGAAATATTCGAACGATCCAAATAACCGTTGTCATAAGCACATTTGCAGGTTTTCGATTTTGTAGCTCTGATTTTATGGTCTATAGTCCAGTTGATTTTCAATAAAATTGAATTTTCTACAAAATGTGTAGAAATATTCGAACGATCCAAATGCCCATTGGCATGACAATTACAGGTCTCAATGCCTATCGATAGAGGTATCAATCATCGCAATCGGAGCACAATTGCAGGTTTTCGATTTTGTAGCTCTGATTTTATGGTCTATAGTCCAGGTGATTTTCAATAAAATTGAATTTTCTACAAAATGTGTAGCAATATTCGAACGATCCAAATGCCCATTGGCATGACAATTACAGGTCTCAATGCCTATCGATAGAGGTATCAATCATCGCAATCGGAGCACAATTGCAGGTTTTCGATTTTGTAGCTCTGATTTTGTGGTCTATAGTCCAGGTGATTTTCAATAAAATTGAATTTTCTACAAAACGTGTAGAAATATTCGAACGATCCAAATAACCGTTGTCATGAGCACATTTGCAGGTTTTCGATTTTGTAGCTCTGATTTTGTGGTCTATAGTCCAGGTTATTTTCAATAAAATTGAATTTTCTACAAAATGTGTAGAAATTTGTCATGAGCACATTTGCAGGTTTTCGATTTTGTAGCTCTGATTTTATGGTCTATAGTCCAGTTGATTTTCAATAAAATTGAGTTTTCTACAAAATGTTTAGAAATATTCGAACGATCCAAATGCCCATTGGCATGACAATTACAGGTCTCAATGCCTATCGATAGAGGTATCAATCATCGCAATCGGAGCACAATTGCAGGTTTTCGATTTTGTAGCTCTGATTTTGTGGTCTATAGTCCAGGTGATTTTCAATAAAATTGAATTTTCTACAAAATGTGTAGAAATATTCGAACGATCCAAATGCCCATTGGCATGACAATTACAGGTCTCAATGCCTATCGAAAGAGGTATCAATCATCGGAATCGGAGCACAATTGCAGGTTTTCGATTTTGTAGCTCTGATTTTGTGGTCTATAGTCCAGGTGATTTTCAATAAAATTGAATTTTCTACAAAATGTGTAGAAATATTCGAACGATCCAAATGCCCATTGGCATGACAATTACAGGTCTCAATGCCTATCGATAGAGGTATCAATCATCGGATACAGAGCACAATTGCAGGTTTTCGATTTTGTAGCTCTGATTTTGTGGTCTATAGTCCAGGTGATTTTCAATAAAATTGAATTTTCTACAAAATGTGTAGAAATATTCGAACGATCCAAATAACCGTTGTCATGAGCACATTTGCAGGTTTTCGATTTTGTAGCTCTGATTTTTTGGTCTATAGTACAGTTGATTTTCAATAAAATTGAATTTTCTACAAAATGTGTAGAAATATTCGAACGATCCAAATGCCCATTGGCATGACAATTACAGGTCTCAATGCCTATCGATAGAGGTATCAATCATCGGATACGGAGCACAATTGCAGGTTTTCGATTTTGTAGCTCTGATTTTGTGGTCTATAGTCCAGGTGATTTTCAATAAAAATTGAATTTTCTACAAAATGTGTAGAAATATTCGAACGATCCAAATAACCGTTGTCATGAGCACATTTGCAGGTTTTCGATTTTCTAGCTTTTATTTTATGGTCTATAGTCCAGGTGATTTTCAATAAAATTGAATTTTCTACAAAATGTGTAGAAATATTCGAACGATCCAAATGCCCATTGGCATGACAATTACAGGTCTCAATGCCTATCGATAGAGGTATCAATCATCGGAATCGGAGCACAATTGCAAGTTTTTGATTTTGTAGCTCTGATTTTGTGGTCTATAGTCCAGGTGATTTTCAATAAAATTGAATTTTCTACAAAATGTGTAGAAATATTCGAACGATCCAAATGCCCATTGGCATGACAATTACAGGTCTCAATGCCTATCGATAGAGGTATCAATCATCGGAATCGAGGCACAATTGCAGGTTTTTGATTTTGTAGCTCTGATTTTGTGGTCTATAGTCCAGGTGATTTTCAATAAAATTGAATTTTCTACAAAATGTGTAGAAATATTCGAACGATCCAAATAACCGTTGTCATGAGCACATTTGCAGGTTTTTGATTTTGTAGCTCTGATTTTATGGTCTATAGTACAGTTGATTTTCAATAAAATTGAATTTTCTACAAAATGTGTAGAAATATTCGAACGATCCAAATGCCCATTGGCATGACAATTACAGGTCTCAATGCCTATCGATAGAGGTATCAATCATCGGATACGGAGCACAATTGCAGGTTTTCGATTTTGTAGCTCTGATTTTGTGGTCTATAGTCCAGGTGATTTTCAATAAAATTGAATTTTCTACAAAATGTGTAGAAATATTCAAACGATCCAAATAACCGTTGTCATGAGCACATTTGCAGGTTTTCGATTTTGTAGCTCTGATTTTATGGTCTATAGTCCAGGTGATTTTCAATAAAATTGAATTTTCTACAAAATGTGTAGAAATATTCGAACGATCCAAATGCCCATTGGCATGACAATTACAGGTCTCAATGCCTATCGATAGAGGTATCAATCATCGCAATCGGAGCACAATTGCAGGTTTTCGATTTTGTAGCTCTGATTTTGTGGTCTATAGTCCAGGTGATTTTCAATAAAATTGAATTTTCTACAAAATGTGTAGAAATATTCGAACGATCCAAATGCCCATTGGCATGACAATTACAGGTCTCAATGCCTATCGATAGAGGTATCAATCATCGGATACGGAGCACAATTGCAGGTTTTCGATTTTGTAGCTCTGATTTTGTGGTCTATAGTCCAGGTGATTTTCAATAAAATTGAATTTTCTACAAAATGTGTAGAAATATTTGAACGATCCAAATGCCCATTGGCATGACAATTACAGGTCTCAATGCCTATCGATAGAGGTATCAATCATCGGAATCGGGGCACAATTGCAGGTTTTCGATTTTGTAGCTCTGATTTTGTGGTCTATAGTCCAGGTGATTTTCAATAAAATTGAATTTTCTACAAAATGTGTAGAAATATTCAAACGATCCAAATAACCGTTGTCATGAGCACATTTGCAGGTTTTCGATTTTGTAGCTCTGATTTTATGGTCTATAGTACAGTTGATTTTCAATAAAATTGAATTTTCTACAAAATGTGTAGAAATATTCGAACGATCCAAATGCCCATTGGCATGACAATTACAGGTCTCAATGCCTATCGATAGAGGTATCAATCATCGGATACGGAGCACAATTGCAGGTTTTCGATTTTGTAGCTCTGATTTTGTGGTCTATAGTCCAGGTGATTTTCAATAAAATTGAATTTTCTACAAAATGTGTAGAAATATTCAAACGATCCAAATAACCGTTGTCATGAGCACATTTGCAGGTTTTCGATTTTGTAGCTCTGATTTTATGGTCTATAGTCCAGGTGATTTTCAATAAAATTGAATTTTCTACAAAATGTGTAGAAATATTCGAACGATCCAAATGCCCATTGGCATGACAATTACAGGTCTCAATGCCTATCGATAGAGGTATCAATCATCGCAATCGGAGCACAATTGCAGGTTTTCGATTTTGTAGCTCTGATTTTGTGGTCTATAGTCCAGGTGATTTTCAATAAAATTGAATTTTCTACAAAATGTGTAGAAATATTAGAACGATCCAAATGCCCATTGGCATGACAATTACAGGTCTCAATGCCTATCGATAGAGGTATCAATCATCGGATACGGAGCACAATTGCAGGTTTTCGATTTTGTAGCTCTGATTTTGTGGTCTATAGTCCAGGTGATTTTCAATAAAATTGAATTTTCTACAAAATGTGTAGAAATATTTGAACGATCCAAATGCCCATTGGCATGACAATTACAGGTCTCAATGCCTATCGATAGAGGTATCAATCATCGGAATCGGGGCACAATTGCAGGTTTTCGATTTTGTAGCTCTGATTTTGTGGTCTATAGTCCAGGTGATTTTCAATAAAATTGAATTTTCTACAAAATGTGTAGAAATATTCAAACGATCCAAATAACCGTTGTCATGAGCACATTTGCAGGTTTTCGATTTTGTAGCTCTGATTTTATGGTCTATATTCCAGTTGATTTTCAATAAAATTGAATTTTCTACAAAATGTGTAGAAATATTCCAACGATCCAAATGCCCATTGGCATGACAATTACAGGTCTCAATGCCTATCGATAGAGGTATCAATCATCGCAATCGGAGCACAATTGCAGGTTTTTGATTTTGTAGCTCTGATTTTGTGGTCTATAGTCCAGGTGATTTTCAATAAAATTGAATTTTCTACAAAATGTGTAGAAATATTCAAACGATCCAAATAACCGTTGTCATGAGCACATTTGCAGGTTTTCGATTTTGTAGCTCTGATTTTATGGTCTATAGTCCAGGTGATTTTCAATAAAATTGAATTTTCTACAAAATGTGTAGAAATATTCGAACGATCCAAATGCCCATTGGCATGACAATTACAGGTCTCAATGCCTATCGATAGAGGTATCAATCATCGCAATCGGAGCACAATTGCAGGTTTTCGATTTTGTAGCTCTGATTTTGTGGTCTATTATAGTCCAGGTGATTTTCAATAAAATTGAATTTTCTACAAAATGTGTAGAAATATTCGAACGATCCAAATGCCCATTGGTATGACAATTACAGGTCTCAATGCCTATCGATAGAGGTATCAATCATCGGATACGGAGCACAATTGCAGGTTTTCGATTTTGTAGCTCTGATTTTGTGGTCTATAGTCCAGGTGATTTTCAATAAAATTGAATTTTCTACAAAATGTGTAGAAATATTCGAACGATCCAAATGCCCATTGGCATGACAATTACAGGTCTCAATGCCTATCGATAGAGGTATCAATCATCGGAATCGGAGCACAACTGCAGGATTTTGATTTTGTAGCTCTGATTTTTTGGTCTATAGTCCAGGTGATTTTCAATAAAATTGAATTTTCTACAAAATATGTAGAAATATTCGAACGATCCAAATAACCATTGTTATGAGCACATTTGCAGGTTTTCGATTTTGTAGCTCTGATTTTATGGTCTATAGTCCAGTTGATTTTCAATAAAATTGAATTTTCTACAAAATGTGTAGAAATATTCGAACGATCCAAATGCCCATTGGCATGACAATTACAGGTCTCAATGCCTATCGATAGAGGTATTAATAATCGGATACGGAGCACAATTACAGGTTTTCGAATATGTAGCTCTGATTTTGTGGTCTATAGTCCAGGTGATTTTCAATAAAATTGAATTTTCTACAAAATGTGTAGAAATATTCGAACGATCCAAATAACCGTTGTCATGAGCACATTTGCAGGTTTTCGATTTTGTAGCTCTGATTTTATGGTCTATAGTCCAGTTGATTTTAAATAAAATTGAATTTTCTACAAAATGTGTAGAAATATTCAAACGATCCAAATGTCCATTGGCATGACAATTACAGGTCTCAATGCCTATCGATAGAGGTATCAATCATCGCAATCGGAGCACAATTGCAGGTTTTCGATTTTGTAGCTCTGATTTTGTGGTCTATAGTCCAGGTGATTTTCAATAAAATTGAATTTTCTACAAAATGTGTACAAATATTCGAACGATCCAAATAACCGTTGTCATGAGCATATTTGTAGGTTTTCGATTTTGTAGCTCTGATTTTGTGGTCTATAGTTCAGGTGATTTTCAATAAAATTGAATTTTCTACAAAATGTGTAGAAATATTCGAACGATTCAAATGCCCATTGGCATGACAATTACAGGTCTCAATGCCTATCGATAGAGGTATCAATCATCGGAATCGGAGCACAATTGCAGGATTTTGATTTTGTAGCTCTGATTTTTTGGTCTATAGTCCAGGTGATTTTCAATAAAATTGAATTTTCTACAAAATGTGTAGAAATATTCGAACGATCCAAATAACCGTTGTCATGAGCACATTTGCAGGTTTTCGATTTTGTAGCTCTGATTTTATGGTCTATAGTCCAGTTGATTTTCAATAAAATTGAATTTTCTACAAAATGTGTAGAAATATTCGAACGATCCAAATGCCCATTGGCATGACAATTACAGGTCTCAATGCCTATCGATAGAGGTATCAATCATCGGATACGGAGCACAATTGCAGGTTTTCGAATATGTTGCTCTGATTTTGTGGTCTATAGTCCAGGTGATTTTCAATAAAATTGAATTTTCTACAAAATGTGTAGAAATATTCGAACGATCCAAATGCCCATTGGCATGACAATTACAGGTCTCAATACCTATCGATAGAGGTATCAATCATCGGATACGGAGCACAATTGCAGGTTTTCGATTTTGTAGCTCTGATTTTGTGGTCTATAGTCCAGGTGATTTTCAATAACATTGAATTTTCTACAAAATGTGTAGAAATATTCAAACGATCCAAATAACCGTTGTCATGAGCACATTTGCAGATTTTCGATTTTGTAGCTCTGATTTTATGGTCTATAGTCCAATTGATTTTCAATAAAATTGAATTTTCTACAAAATGTGTAGAAATATTCGAACGATCCAAATGTCCATTGGCATGACAATTACAGGTCTCAATGCCTATCGATAGAGGTATCAATCATCGGATACGGAGCACAATTGCAGGTTTTCGAATATGTTGCTCTGATTTTGTGGTCTATAGTCCAGGTGATTTTCAATAAAATTGAATTTTCTACAAAATGTGTAGAAATATTCGAACGATCCAAATGCCCATTGGCATGACAATTACAGGTCTCAATACCTATCGATAGAGGTATCAATCATCGGATACGGAGCACAATTGCAGGTTTTCGATTTTGTAGCTCTGATTTTGTGGTCTATAGTCCAGGTGATTTTCAATAACATTGAATTTTCTACAAAATGTGTAAAAATATTCAAACGATCCAAATAACCGTTGTCATGAGCACATTTGCAGATTTTCGATTTTGTAGCTCTGATTTTATGGTCTATAGTCCAATTGATTTTCAATAAAATTGAATTTTCTACAAAATGTGTAGAAATATTCGAACGATCCAAATGTCCATTGGCATGACAATTACAGGTCTCAATGCCTATCGATAGAGGTATCAATCATCGGATACGGAGCACAATTGCATGTTTTCGATTTTGTAGCTCTGATTTTGTGGTCTATAGTCCAGGTGATTTTCAATAAAATTGAATTTTCTACAAAATGTGTAGAAATATTCGAACGATCCAAATGCCCATTGGCATGACAATTACAGGTCTCAATGCCTATCGATAGTGGTATCAATCATCGCAATCGGAGCACAATTGCAGGTTTTCGATTTTGTAGCTCTGATTTTGTGGTCTATAGTTCAGGTGATTTTCAATAAATTTGAATTTTCTACAAAATGTGTAGAAATATTCGAACGATCCAAATGCCCATTGGCATGATAATTACAGGTCTCAATGCCTATCGATAGAGGTATCAATCATCGGATACGGAGCACAATTGCAGGTTTTCGAATATGTAGCTCTGATTTTGTGGTCTATAGTCCAGTACCCGAATTCCGGTTCGATGATAAATGATAATGAGAAATGACTTGATTTTTTATTTCAACTAGTCGGTTGCATTTTTATTTAGAGTAGGCGAAATAAAACATAAAGTCATTTCTCATTCTCATTTGTCATTGATCCGGAATTCGGGCCCAGGTGATTTTCAATAAAATTGAATTTTCTACAAAATGTGTAGACATATTCGAACGATCCAAATAACCGTTGTCATGAGCTTATTTGCAGGTTTTCGATTTTGTAGCTCTGATTTTATGGTCTATAGTCCAGTTGATTTTCAATAAAATTGAATTTTCTACAAAATGTGTAGAAATATTCGAACGATCCAAATGTCCATTGGCATGACAATTACAGGTCTCAATGCCTATCGATAGAGGTATCAATCATCGCAATCGGAGCACAATTGCAGGTTTTCGATTTTGTAGCTCTGATTTTGTGGTCTATAGTCCAGGTAATTTTCAATAAAATTGAATTTTCTACAAAATGTGTAGAAATATTCGAACGATCCAAATGCCCATTGGCATGACAATTACATGTCTCAATGCCTATCGATAGAGGTATCAATCATCGCAATCGGAGCACAATTGCAGGTTTTCGATTTTGTAGCTCTGATTTTGTGGTCTATAGTCCAGGTGATTTTCAATAAAATTGAATTTTCTACAAAATGTGTAGAAATATTCAAACGATCCAAATAACCGTTGTCATGAGCACATTTGCAGGTTTTCGATTTTGTAGCTCTGATTTTATGGTCTATATTCCAGTTGATTTTCAATAAAATTGAATTTTCTACAAAATGTGTAGAAATATTCGAACGATCTAAATGCCCATTGGCATGACAATTACAGGTCTCAATGCCTATCGATAGAGGTATCAATCATCGCAATCGGAGCACAATTGCAGGTTTTCGATTTTGTAGCTCTGATTTTGTGGTCTATAGTCCAGGTGATTTTCAATAAAATTGAATTTTCTACAAAATGTGTAGAAATATTCAAACGATCCAAATAACCGTTGTCATGAGCACATTTGCAGGTTTTCGATTTTGTAGCTCTGATTTTATGGTCTATATTCCAGTTGATTTTCAATAAAATTGAATTTTCTACAAAATGTGTAGAAATATTCGAACGATCCAAATGCCCATTGGCATGACAATTACAGGTCTCAATGCCTATCGATAGAGGTATCAATCATCGCAATCGGAGCACAATTGCAGGTTTTCGATTTTGTAGCTCTGATTTTGTGGTCTATAGTCCAGGTGATTTTCAATAAAATTGAATTTTCTACAAAATGTGTAGAAATATTTGAACGATCCAAATGCCCATTGGCATGACAATTACAGGTCTCAATGCCTATCGATAGAGGTATCAATCATCGCAATCGGAGCACAATTGCAGGTTTTAGATTTTGTAGCTCTGATTTTGTGGTCTATAGTCCAGGTGATTTTCAATAAAATTGAATTTTCTACAAAATGTGTAGAAATATTCAAACGATCCAAATAACCGTTGTCATGAGCACATTTGCAGGTTTTCGAATTTGTAGCTCTGATTTTATGGTCTATAGTCCAGGTGATTTTCAATAAAACTGAATTTTCTACAAAATGTGTAGAAATATTCGAACGATCCAAATGCCCATTGGCATGACAATTACAGGTCTCAATACCTATCGATAGAGGTATCAATCATCGGATACGGAGCACAATTGCAGGTTTTCGATTTTGTAGCTCTGATTTTGTGGTCTATAGTCCAGGTGATTTTCAATAAAATTGAATTTTCTACAAAATGTGTAGAAATATTCGAACGATCCAAATGCCCATTGGCATGACAATTACAGGTCTCAATGCCTATCGATAGTGGTATCAATCATCGCAATCGGAGCACAATTGCAGGTTTTCGATTTTGTAGCTCTGATTTTGTGGTCTATAGTTCAGGTGATTTTCAATAAATTTGAATTTTCTACAAAATGTGTAGAAATATTCAAACGATCCAAATGCCCATTGGCATGATAATTACAGGTCTCAATGCCTATCGATAGAGGTATCAATCATCGGATACGGAGCACAATTGCAGGTTTTCGAATATGTAGCTCTGATTTTGTGGTCTATAGTCCAGGTGATTTTCAATAAAATTGAATTTTCTACAAAATGTGTAGACATATTCGAACGATCCAAATAACCGTTGTCATGAGCATATTTGCAGGTTTTCGATTTTGTAGCTCTGATTTTATGGTCTATAGTCCAGTTGATTTTCAATAAAATTGAATTTTCTACAAAATGTGTAGAAATATTCGAACGATCCAAATGCCCATTGGCATGACAATTACAGGTCTCAATACCTATCGATAGAGGTATCAATCATCGGATACGGAGCACAATTGCAGGTTTTCGATTTTGTAGCTCTGATTTTGTGGTCTATAGTCCAGGTGATTTTCAATAAAATTGAATTTTCTACAAAATGTGTAGAAATATTCGAACGATCCAAATGCCCATTGGCATGACAATTACAGGTCTCAATGCCTATCGATAGTGGTATCAATCATCGCAATCGGAGCACAATTGCAGGTTTTCGATTTTGTAGCTCTGATTTTGTGGTCTATAGTCCAGGTGATTTTCAATAAAATTGAATTTTCTACAAAATGTGTAGAAATATTCGAACGATCCAAATGCCCATTGGCATGACAATTTCAGGTCTCAATGCCTATCGATAGAGGTATCAATCATCGGATACGGAGCATAATTGCAGGTTTTCGATTTTGTAGCTCTGATTTTGTGGTCTATAGTCCAGGTGATTTTCAATAAAATTGAATTTTCTACAAAATGTGTAGAAATATTCAAACGATCCAAATAACCGTTGTCATGAGCACAATTGCAGGTTTTCGATTTTGTAGCTCTGATTTTGTGGTTATAGTCCAGGTGATTTCCAATAAAATTGAATTTTCTACAAAATGTGTAGAAATATTCGAACGATCCAAATGCCCATTGGCATGACAATTACAGGTCTCAATGCCTATCGATAGAGGTATCAATCATCGGATACGGAGCACAATTGCAGGTTTTCGATTTTGTAGCTCTGATTTTGTGGTCTATAGTCCAGGTGATTTTCAATAAAATTGAATTTTCTAAAAAATGTGTAGAAATATTCGAACGATCCAAATGCCCATTGGCATGACAATTACAGGTCTCAATGCCTATCGATAGAGGTATCAATCATCGGATACGGAGCACAATTGCAGGTTTTCGATTTTGTAGCTCTGATTTTGTGGTCTATAGTCCAGGTGATTTTCAATAAAATTGAATTTTCTACAAAATGTGTAGAAATATTCGAACGATCCAAATAACCGTTGTCATGAGCACATTTGCAGGTTTTCGATTTTGTAGCTCTGATTTTATGGTCTATAGTCCAGTTGATTTTCAATAAAATTGAATTTTCTACAAAATGTGTAGAAATATTCGAACGATCCAAATGTCCATTGGCATGACAATTACAGGTCTCAATGCCTATCGATAGAGGTATCAATCATCGCAATCGGAGCACAATTGCAGGTTATCGATTTTGTAGCTCTGATTTTGTGGTCTATAGTCCAGGTAATTTTCAATAAAATTGAATTTTCTACAAAATGTGTAGAAATATTCGAACGATCCAAATGCCCATTGGCATGACAATTACAGGTCTCAATGCCTATCGATAGAGGTATCAATCATCGCAATCGGAGCACAATTGCAGGTTTTCGATTTTGTAGCTCTGATTTTGCGGTCTATAGTCCAGGTGATTTTCAATAAAATTGAATTTTCTACAAAATGTGTAGAAATATTCAAACGATCCAAATAACCGTTGTCATGAGCACATTTGCAGGTTTTCGATTTTGTAGCTCTGATTTTATGGTCTATATTCCAGTTGATTTTCAATAAAATTGAATTTTCTACAAAATGTGTAGAAATATTCAAACGATCCAAATGCCCATTGGCATGACAATTACAGGTCTCAATGCCTATCGATAGAGGTATCAATCATCGCAATCGGAGCACAATTGCAGGTTTTCGATTTTGTAGCTCTGATTTTGTGGTCTATAGTCCAGGTGATTTTCAATAAAATTGAATTTTCTACAAAATGTGTAGAAATATTCGAACGATCCAAATGCCCATTGGCATGACAATTACAGGTCTCAATGCCTATCGATAGAGGTATCAATCATCGCAATCGGAGCACAATTGCAGGTTTTAGATTTTGTAGCTCTGATTTTGTGGTCTATAGTCCAGGTGATTTTCAATAAAATTGAATTTTCTACAAAATGTGTAGAAATATTCGAACGATCCAAATAACCGTTGTCATGAGCACATTTGCAGGTTTTCAAATTTGTAGCTCTGATTTTATGGTCCAGTTGATTTTCAATAAAACTGAATTTTCTACAAAATGTGTAGAAATATTTGAACGATCCAAATGCCCATTGGCATGACAATTACAGGTCTCAATGCCTATCGATAGAGGTATCAATCATCGCAATCGGAGCACAATTGCAGGTTTTCGATTTTGTAGCTCTGATTTTGTGGTCTATAGTCCAGGTGATTTTCAATAAAATTGAATTTTCTACAAAATGTGTAGAAATATTCGAACGATCCAAATGCCCATTGGCATGACAATTACAGGTCTCAATGCCTATCGATAGAGGTATCAAACATCGCAATCGGAGCACAATTGCAGGTTTTAGATTTTGTAGCTCTGATTTTGTGGTCTATAGTCCAGGTGATTTTCAATAAAATTGAATTTTCTACAAAATGTGTAGAAATATTCAAACGATCCAAATAACCGTTGTCATGAGCACATTTGCAGGTTTTCGAATTTGTAGCTCTGATTTTATGGTCCAGTTGATTTTCATTAAAACTGAATTTTCTACAAAATGTGTAGAAATATTTGAACGATCCAAATGCCCATTGGTATGACAATTACAGGTCTCAATGCCTATCGATAGAGGTATCAATCATCGCAATCGGAGCACAATTGCAGGTTTTCGATTTTGTAGCTCTGATTTTGTGGTCTATAGTCCAGGTGATTTTCAATAAAATTGAATTTTCTACAAAATATGTAGAAATATTCGAACGATCCAAATGCCCATTGGCATGACAATTACAGGTCTCAATGCCTATCGATAGAGGTATCAATCATCGGATACGGAGCACAATTGCAGGTTTTCGATTTTGTAGCTCTGATTTTGTGGTCTATAGTCCAGGTGATTTTCAATAAAATTGAATTTTCTACAAAATGTGTAGAAATATTCCAACGATCCAAATGCCCATTGGCATGAAAATTACAGGTCTCAATGCCTATCGATAGAGGTATCAATCATCGCAATCGGAGCACAATTGCAGGTTTTCGATTTTGTAGCTCTGATTTTGTGGTCTATAGTCCAGGTGATTTTCAATAAAATTGAATTTTCTACAAAATGTGTAGAAATATTCGAACGATCCAAATGCCCATTGGCATGACAATTACAGGTCTCAATGCCTATCGATAGAGGTATCAATCATCGGATACGGAGCACAATTGCAGGTTTTCGATTTTGTAGCTCTGATTTTGTGGTCTATAGTCCAGGTGATTTTCAATAAAATTGAATTTTCTACAAAATGTGTAGAAATATTCAAACGATCCAAATAACCGTTGTCATGAGCACAATTGCAGGTTTTCGATTTTGTAGCTCTGATTTTGTGGTTATAGTCCAGGTGATTTCCAATAAAACTGAATTTTCTACAAAATGTGTAGAAATATTCGAACGATCCAAATGCCCATTGGCATGACAATTACAGGTCTCAATGCCTATCGATAGAGGTATCAATCATCGGATACGGAGCACAATTGCAGGTTTTCGATTTTGTAGCTCTGATTTTGTGGTCTATAGTCCAGGTGATTTTCAATAAAATTGAATTTTCTAAAAAATGTGTAGAAATATTCGAACGATCCAAATGCCCATTGGCATGACAATTACAGGTCTCAATGCCTATCGATAGAGGTATCAATCATCGGATACGGAGCACAATTGCAGGTTTTCGATTTTGTAGCTCTGATTTTGTGGTCTATAGTCCAGGTGATTTTCAATAAAATTGAATTTTCTACAAAATGTGTAGAAATATTCGAACGATCTAAATAACCGTTGTCATGAGCACATTTGCAGGTTTTCGATTTTGTAGCTCTGATTTTATGGTCTATAGTCCAGTTGATTTTCAATAAAATTGAATTTTCTACAAAATGTGTAGAAATATTCGAACGATCCAAATGCCCATTGGCATGACAATTACAGGTCTCAATGCCTATCGATAGAGGTATCAATCATCGCAATCGGAGCACAATTGCAGGTTTTCGATTTTGTAGCTCTGATTTTGTGGTCTATAGTCCAGGTGATTTCCAATAAAATTGAATTTTCTACAAAATGTGTAAAAATATTCGAACGATCCAAATGCCCATTGGCATGACAATTACAGGTCTCAATGCCTATCGATAGAGGTATCAATCATCAGATACGGAGCACAATTGCAGGTTTTCGATTTTGTAGCTCTGATTTTGTGGTCTATAGTCCAGGTGATTTTCAATAAAATTGAATTTTCTACAAAATGTGTAGAAATATTCGAACGATCCAAATAACCGTTGTCATAAGCACATTTGCAGGTTTTCGATTTTGTAGCTCTGATTTTATGGTCTATAGTACAGTTGATTTTCAATAAAATTGAATTTTCTACAAAATGTGTAGAAATATTCGAACGATCTAAATGCCCATTGGCATGACAATTATAGGTCTCAATGCCTATCGATAGAGGTATCAATCATCGCAATCGGAGCACAATTGCAGGTTTTCGATTTTGTAGCTCTGATTTTATGGTCTATAGTCCAGGTGATTTTCAATAAAATTGAATTTTCTACAAAATGTGTAGAAATATTCGAACGATCCAAATGCCCATTGGCATGACAATTACAGGTCTCAATGCCTATCAATAGAGGTATCAATCATCGGATACGGAGCACAATTGCAGGTTTTCGATTTTGTAGCTCTGATTTTGTGGTCTATAGTCCAGGTGATTTTCAATAAAATTGAATTTTCTACAAAATGTGTAGAAATATTCGAACGATCCAAATAACCGTTGTCATGAGCACATTTACAGGTTTTCGATTTTGTAGCTCTGATTTTATGGTCTATAGTCTAGTTGATTTTCAATAAAATAGAGTTTTCTACAAAATGTGTAGAAATATTCGAACGATCCAAATGCCCATTGGCATGACAATTACAGGTCTCAATGCCTATCGATAGAGGTATCAATCATCGCTATCGGAGTACAATTGCAGGTTTTCGATTTTGTAGCTCTGATTTTGTGGTCTATAGTCCAGGTGATTTTCAATAAAATTGAATTTTCTACAAAACGTGTAGAAATATTCGAACGATCCAAATAACCGTTGTCATGAGCACATTTGCAGGTTTTCGATTTTGTAGCTCTGATTTTGTGGTCTATAGTCCAGGTGATTTTCAATAAAATTGAATTTTCTACAAAATGTGTAGAAATATTCGAACGATCCAAATAACCGTTGTCACGAGCACATTTGCAGGTTTTTGATTTTGTAGCTCTGATTTTATGGTCTATAGTCCAGTTGATTTTCAATAAAATTGAGTTTTCTACAAAATGTGTAGAAATATTCGAACGATCCAAATGCCCATTGGCATGACAATTACAGGTCTCAATGCCTATCGATAGAGGTATCAATCATCGCAATCCGAGCACAATTGCAGGTTTTCGATTTTGTAGCTCTGATTTTGTGGTCTATAGTCCAGGTGATTTTCAATAAAATTGAATTTTCTACAAAATGTGTAGAAATATTCGAACGATCCAAATGCCCATTGGCATGACAATTACAGGTCTCAATGCCTATCGATAGAGGTATCAATCATCGGATACGGAGCACAATTGCAGGTTTTCGATTTTGTAGCTCTGATTTTATGGTCTATAGTCCAGGTGATTTTCAATAAAATTGAATTTTCTACAAAATGTGTAGAAATATTCGAACGATCCAAATGCCCATTGGCATGACAATTACAGGTCTCAATGCCTATCGATAGAGGTATCAATCATCGGATACGGAGCACAATTGCAGGTTTTCGATTTTGTAGCTCTGATTTTGTGGTCAGTCCAGGTGATTTTCAATAAAATTGAATTTGCTACAAAATGTGTAGAAATATTCAAACGATCCAAATAACCGTTGTCATGAGCACATTTGCAGGTTTTCGATTTTGTAGCTCTGATTTTATGGTCTATAGTCCAGTTGATTTTCAATAAAATTGAATTTTCTACAAAATGTGTAGAAATATTCGAACGATTCAAATGCCCATTGGCATGACAATTACAGGTCTCAATGCCTATCGATAGAGGTATCAATCATCGCAATCGGAGCACAATTGCAGGTTTTTGATTTTGTAGATCTGATTTTGTGGTCTATAGTCCAGGTGATTTTCAATAAAATTGAATTTTCTACAAAATGTGTAGAAATATTCAAACGATCCAAATAACCGTTGTCATGAGCACATTTGCAGGTTTTCGATTTTGTAGCTCTGATTTTATGGTCTATAGTCCAGTTGATTTTCAATAAAATTGAATTTTCTACAAAATGTGTAGAAATATTCGAACGATCCAAATGGTCATTGGCATGACAATTACAGGTCTCAATGCCTATCGATAGAGGTATCAATCATCGCAATCGGAGCACAATTGCAGGTTTTCGATTTTGTAGCTCTGATTTTGTGGTCTATAGTCCAGGTGATTTTCAATAAAATTGAATTTTCTACAAAATGTGTAGAAATATTCGAACGATCCAAATGCCCATTGGCATGACAATTACAGGTCTCAATGCCTATCGATAGAGGTATCAATCATCGGATACGGAGCACAATTGCAGGTTTTCGATTTTGTAGCTCTGATTTTGTGGTCTATAGTCCAGGTGATTTTCAATAAAATTGAATTTTCTACAAAATGTGTAGAAATATTCGAACGATCCAAATAACCGTTGTCATGAGCACATTTGCAGTTTTTCGATTTTGTAGCTCTGATTTTATGGTCTATAGTCCAGGTGATTTTCAATAAAATTGAATTTTCTTCAAAATGTGTAGAAATATTCGAACGATCCAAATGCCCATTGGCATGACAATTACAGGTCTCAATGCCTATCGATAGAGGTATCAATCATCGCAATCGGAGCACAATTGCAGGTTTTCGATTTTGTAGCTCTGATTTTGTGGTCTATAGTCCAGGTGATTTTCAATAAAATTGAATTTTCTACAAAGTGTGTAGAAATATTCGAACGATCCAAATGCCCATTGGCATGACAATTACAGGTCTCAATGCCTATCGATAGAAGTATCAATCATCGGATACGGAGCACAATTGCAGGTTTTCGATTTTGTAGCTCTGATTTTATGGTCTATAGTCCAGGTGATTTTTAATAAAATTGAATTTTCTACAAAATGTGTAGAAATATTCGAACGATCCAAATGCCCATTGGCATGACAATTACAGGTCTCAATGCCTATCGATAGAGGTATCAATCATCGCAATCGGAGCACAATTGCAGGTTTTTGATTTTGTAGCTCTGATTTTGTGGTCTATAATCCAGGTGATTTTCAATAAAATTGAATTTTCTACAAAATGTGTAGAAATATTCAAACGATCCAAAAACCGTTGTCATGAGCACATTTGCAGGTTTTCGATTTTGTATCTCTGATTTTATGGTCTATAATCCAGTTGATTTTCAATAAAATTGAATTTTCTACAAAATGTGTAGAAATATACGAACGATCCAAATGCCCATTGGCATGACAATTACAGGTCTCAATGCCTATCGATAGAGGTATCAATCATCGCAATAGGAGCACAATTGCAGGTTTTCGATTTTGTAGCTCTGATTTTGTGGTCTATAGTCCAGGTGATTTTCAATAAAATTGAATTTTCTACAAAATGTGTAGAAATATTCGAACGATCCAAATGCCCATTGGCATGACAATTACAGGTCTCAATGCCTATCGATAGAGGTATCAATCATCGAATACGGAGCACAATTGCAGGTTTTCGATTTTGTAGCTCTGATTTTATGGTCTATAGTCCAGTTGATTTTCAATAAAATTGAATTTTCTACAAAATGTGTAGAAATATTCGAACGATCCAAATGCCCATTGGCATGACAATTACAGGTCTCAATGCCTATCGATAGAGGTATCAATCATCGCAATCGGAGCACAATTGCAGGTTTTCGATTTTGTAGCTCTGATTTTGTGGTCTATAGTCCAGGTGATTTTCAATAAAATTGAATTTTCTACAAAATGTATAGAAATATTCGAACGATCCAAATGCCCATTGGCATGACAATTACAGGTCTCAATGCCTATCGATAGAGGTATCAATCATCAGATACGGAGCACAATTGCAGGTTTTCGATTTTGTAGCTCTGATTTTGTGGTCTATAGTCCAGGTGATTTTCAATAAAATTGAATTTTCTACAAAATGTGTAGAAATATTCGAACGATCCAAATAACCGTTGTCATGAGCACATTTGCAGGTTTTCGATTTTGTAGCTCTGATTTTATGGTCTATAGTCCAGTTGATTTTCAATAAAATTGAATTTTCTACAAAATGTGTAGAAATATTCGAACGATCCAAATGCCCATTGGCATGACAATTTCAGGTCTCAATGCCTATCGATAGAGGTATCAATCATCGGATACGGAGCACAATTGCAGGTTTTCGATTTTGTAGTTCTGATTTTATGGTCTATAGTCCAGGTGATTTTCAATAAAATTGAATTTTCTACAAAATGTGTAGAAATATTCGAACGATCCAAATGCCAATTGGCATGACAATTACAGGTCTCAATGCCTATCGATAGAGGTATCAATCATCGCAATCGGAGCACAATTGCAGGTTTTTGATTTTGTAGCTCTGATTTTGTGGTCTATAGTCCAGGTGATTTTCAATAAAATTGAATTTTCTACAAAATGTGTAGAAATATTCAAACGATCCAAATAACCGTTGTCATGAGCACATTTGCAGGTTTTCGATTTTGTAGCTCTGATTTTATGGTCTATAGTCCAGTTGATTTTCAATAAAATTGAATTTTCTACAAAATGTGTAGAAATATTCGAACGATCCAAATGCCCATTGGCATGACAATTACAGGTCTCAATGCCTATCGATAGAGGTATCAATCATCGCAATCAGAGCACAATTGCAGGTTTTCGTTTTTGTAGCTCTGATTTTGTGGTCTATAGTCCAGGTGATTTTCAATAAAATTGAATTTTCTACAAAATGTGTAGAAATATTCGAACGATTTAAATGCCCATTGGCATGACAATTACAGGTCTCAATGCCTATCGATAGAGGTATCAATCATCGGATACGGAGCACAATTGCAGGTTTTCGATTTTGTAGCTCTGATTTTATGGTCTATAGTCCAGGTGATTTTCAATAAAATTGAATTTTCTACAAAATGTGTAGAAATATTCGAACGATCCAAATGCCCATTGGCATGACAATTACAGGTCTCAATGCCTATCGATAGAGGTATCAATCATCGCAATCGGAGCACAATTGCAGGTTTTCGATTTTGTAGCTCTGATTTTGTGGTCTATAGTCCAGGTGATTTTCAATAAAATTGAATTTTCTACAAAATGTGTAGAAATATTCGAACGATCCAAATGCCCATTGGCATGACAATTACAGGTCTCAATGCCTATCGATAGAGGTATCAATCATCGGATACGGAGCACAATTGCAGGTTTTCGATTTTGTAGCTCTGATTTTATGGTCTATAGTCCAGGTGATTTTCAATAAAATTTAATTTTCTACAAAATGTGTAAAAATATTCGAACGATCCAAATTATCATTGGCATGACAATTACAGGTCTCAATGCCTATCGATAGAGGTATCAATCATCGCAATCGGAGCACAATTGCAGGTTTTCGATTTTGTAGCTCTGATTTTGTGGTCTATAGTCCAGGTGATTTTCAATAAAATTGAATTTTCTACAAAATGTGTAGAAATATTCGAACGATCCAAATAACCGTTGTCATGAGCACATTTGCAGGTTTTCGATTTTGTAGCTCTGATTTTATGGTCTATAGTCCAGTTGATTTTCAATAAAATTGAATTTTCTACAAAATGTGTAGAAATATTAGAACGATCCAAATGCCCATTGGCATGACAATTACAGGTCTCAACGCCTATCGATAGAGGTATCAATCATCGCAATCGGAGCACAATTGCAGGTTTTCGATTTTGTAGCTCTGATTTTGTGGTCTATAGTCCAGGTGATTTTCAATAAAATTGAATTTTCTACAAAACGTGTAGAAATATTCGAACGATCCAAATAACCGTTGTCATGAGCACATTTGCAGGTTTTCGATTTTGTAGCTCTGATTTTGTGGTCTATAGTCCAGGTGATTTTCAATAAAATTGAATTTTCTACAAAATGTGTAGAAATATTCGAACGATCCAAATAACCGTTGTCATGAGCACATTTGCAGGTTTTCGATTTTGTAGCTCTGATTTTATGGTCTATAGTCCAGTTGATTTTCAATAAAATTGAGTTTTCTACAAAATGTGTAGAAATATTCGAACGATCCAAACGCCCATTGGCATGACAATTACAGGTCTCAATGCCTAGGTATCAATCATTGCAATCGGAGCACAATTGCAGGTTTTCGATTTTGTAGCTCTGATTTTGTGGTCTATATTCCAGGTGATTTTCAATAAAATTGAATTTTCTACAAAATGTGTAGAAATATTCGAACGATCCAAATGCCCATTGGCATGACAATTACAGGTCTCAATGCCTATCGATAGAGGTATCAATCATCGCAATCGGAGCACAATTGCAGGTTTTCGATTTTGTAGCTCTGATTTTATGGTCTAGAGTCCAGGTGATTTTCAATAAAATTGAATTTTCTACAAAATGTGTAGAAATATTCGAACGATCCAAATGCCAATTGGCATGACAATTACGGTCTCAATGCCTATCGATAGAGGTATCAATCATCGCAATCGGAGCACAATTGCAGGTTTTCGATTTTGTAGCTCTGATTTTGTGGTCTATAGTCCAGGTGATTTTCAATAAAATTGAATTTTCTACAAAATGTGTAGAAATATTCAAACGATCCCAATAACCGTTGTCATGAGCACATTTGCAGGTTTTCGATTTTGTAGCTCTGATTTTATGGTCTATAGTCCAGTTGATTTTCAATAAAATTGAATTTTCTACAAAATGTGTAGAAATATTCGAACGATCCAAATACCCATTGGCATGACAATTACATGTCTCAATGCCTATTGATAGAGGTATCAATCATTGCAATCGAAGCACAATTGCAGGTTTTCGATTTTGTAGCTCTGATTTTATGGTCTATAGTCCAGGTGATTTTCAATAAAATTGAATTTTCTACAAAATGTGTAGAAATATTCGAACGATCCAATTGCCCATTGGCATGACAATTACAGGTCTCAATGCCTATCGATAGAGGTATCAATCATCGGATACGGAGCACAATTGCAGGTTTTCGATTTTGTAGCTCTGATTTTGTGGTCTATAGTCCAGGTGATTTTCAATAAAATTGAATTTTCTACAAAATGTGTAGAAATATTCGAACGATCCAAATAACCGTTGTCATGAGCACATTTGCAGGTTTTCGATTTTATAGCTCTGATTTTATGGTCTATAGTCCAGTTGATTTTCAATAAAATTGAATTTTCTACAAAATGTTTAGAAATATTCGAACGATCCAAATGCCCATTGGCATGACAATTACAGGTCTCAATGCTTATCGATAGAGGTATCAATCATCGCAATCGGAGCACAATTGCAGGTTTTCGATTTTGTAGCTCTGATTTTATGGTCTATAGTCCAGGTGATTTTCAATAAAATTGAATTTTCTACAAAATGTGTAGAAATATTCGAACGATCCAAATGCCCATTGGCATGACAATTACAGGTCTCAATGCCTATCGATAGAGGTATCAATCATCGCAATCGGAGCACAATTGCAGGTTTTCGATTTTGTAGCTCTGATTTTGTGGTCTATAGTCCAGGTGATTTTCAATAAAATTGAATTTTCTACAAAATGTGTAGAAATATTCGAACGATCCAAATGCCCATTGGCATGACAATTACAGGTCTCAATGCCTATCGATAGAGGTATCAATCATCGGATACGGAGCACAATTGCAGGTTTTCGATTTTGTAGCTCTGATTTTATGGTATATAGTCCAGGTGATTTTCAATAAAATTGAATTTTCTACAAAATGTGTAAAAATATTCGAACGATCCAAATGCCCATTGGCATGACAATTACAGGTCTCAATGCCTATCGATAGAGGTATCAATCATCGCAATCGGAGCACAATTGCAGGTTTTCGATTTTGTAGCTCTGATTTTGTGGTCTATAGTCCAGGTGATTTTCAATAAAATTGAATTTTCTACAAAATGTGTAGAAATATTCGAACGATCCAAATGCCCATTGGCATGACAATTACAGGTCTCAATGCCTATCGATAGAGGTATCAATCATCGCAATCGGAGCACAATTGCAGGTTTTCGATTTTGTAGCTCTGATTTTGTGGTCTATAGTCCAGGTGATTTTCAATAAAATTGAATTTTCTACAAAATGTGTAGAAATATTCTAACCATCCAAATGCCCATTGGCATGACAATTACATGTCTCAATGCCTATTGATAGAGGTATCAATCATTGCAATCGAAGCACAATTGCAGGTTTTCGATTTTGTAGCTCTGATTTTATGGTCTATAGTCCAGGTGATTTTCAATAAAATTGAATTTTCTACAAAATGTGTAGAAATATTCGAACGATCCAAATAACCGTTGTCATGAGCACATTTGCAGGTTTTCGATTTTGTAGCTCTGATTTTGTGGTCTATAGTCCAGGTGATTTTCAATAAAATTGAATTTTCTACAAAATGTGTAGAAATATTCGAACGATCCAAATAACCGTTGTCATGAGCACATTTGTAGGTTTTCGATTTTGTAGCTCTGATTTTATGGTCTATAGTCCAGTTGATTTTCAATAAAATTGAGTTTTCTACAAAATGTGTAGAAATATTCGAACGATCCAAACGCCCATTGGCATGACAATTACAGGTCTCAATGCCTATCGATAGAGGTATCAATCATTGCAATCGGAGCACAATTGCAGGTTTTCGATTTTGTAGCTCTGATTTTGTGGTCTATAGTCCAGGTGATTTTCAATAAAATTGAATTTTCTACAAAATGTGTAGAAATATTCAAACGATCCAAATAACCGTTGTCATAAGCACATTTGCAGGTTTTCGATTTTGTAGCTCTGATTTTATGGTCTATAGTCCAGTTGATTTTCAATAAAATTGAATTTTCTACAAAATGTGTAGAAATATTCGAACGATCCAAATACCCATTGGCATGACAATTACATGTCTCAATGCCTATTGATAGAGGTATCAATCATTGCAATCGAAGCACAATTGCAGGTTTTCGATTTTGTAGCTCTGATTTTATGGTCTATAGTCCAGGTGATTTTCAATAAAATTGAATTTTCTACAAAATGTGTAGAAATATTCGAACGATCCAATTGCCCATTGGCATGACAATTACAGGTCTCAATGCCTATCGATAGAGGTATCAATCATCGGATACGGAGCACAATTGCAGGTTTTCGATTTTGTAGCTCTGATTTTGTGGTCTATAGTCCAGGTGATTTTCAATAAAATTGAACTTTCTACAAAATGTGTAGAAATATTCAAACGATCTAAATAACCGTTGTTATGAGCACATTTGCAGGTTTTCGATTTTGTAGCTCTGATTTTGTGGTCTATAGTCCAGGTGATTTTCAATAAAATTGAATTTTCTACAAAATGTGTAGAAATATTCGAACGATCCAAATGCCCATTGGCATGACAATTACAGGTCTCAATGCCTATCGATAGAGGTATCAATCATCGCAATCGGAGCACAATTGCAGGTTTTCGATTTTGTAGCTCTGATTTTGTGGTCTATAGTCCAGGTGATTTTCAATAAAATTGAATTTTCTACAAAATGTGTAGAAATATTCGAACGATCCAAATGCCCATTGGCATGACAATTACAGGTCTCAATGCTTATCGATAGAGGTATCAATCATCGCAATCGGAGCACAATTGCAGGTTTTCGATTTTGTAGCTCTGATTTTGTGGTCTATAGTCCAGGTGATTTTCAATAAAATTGAATTTTTTACAAAATGTGTAGAAATATTCGAACGATCCAAATGCCCATTGGCATGACAATTTCAGGTCTCAATGCCTATCGATAGAGGTATCAATCATCGGATACGGAGCACAATTGCAGGTTTTCGATTTTGTAGCTCTGATTTTGTGGTCTATAATCCAGGTGATTTTCAATAAAATTGAATTTTCTACAAAATGTGTAAAAGTATTCGAACGATCCAAATGCCCATTGGCATGACAATTACAGGTCTCAATGCCTATCGATAGAGGTATCAATCATCGCAATCCGAGCACAATTGCAGGTTTTTGATTTTGTAGCTCTGATTTTGTGGTCTATAGTCCAGGTGATTTTCAATAAAATTGAACTTTCTACAAAATGTGTAGAAATATTCAAACGATCTAAATAACCGTTGTTATGAGCACATTTGCAGGTTTTCGATTTTGTAGCTCTGATTTTATGGTCTATAGTCCAGTTGATTATCAATAAAATTGAATTTTCTACAAAATGTGTAGAAATATTCGAACGATCCAAATGCCTATTGGCATGACAATTACAGGTCTCAATGCCTATGGATAGAGGTATCAATCATCGGAATCGGAGCACAATTGCAGGTTTTCGATTTTGTAGCTCTGATTTTGTGGTCTATAGTCCAGGTGATTTTCAATAAAATTGAATTTTCTACAAAATGTGTAGAAATATTCGAACGATCCAAATGCCCATTGGCATGACAATTACAGGTCTCAATGCCTATCGATATAGGTATCAATCATCGCAATCGGAGCACAATTGCAGCTTTTCGATTTTGTAGCTCTGATTTTGTGGTCTATAGTCCAGGTGATTTTCAATAAAATTGAATTTTCTACAAAATGTGTAGAAATATTCGAACGATCCAAATGCCCATTGGCATGACAATTACAGGTCTCAATGCCTATCGATAGAGGTATCAATCATCGGATACGGAGCACAATTGCAGGTTTTCGATTTTGTAGCTCTGATTTTGTGGTCTATAGTCCAGGTGATTTTCAATAAAATTGAATTTTCTACAAAACGTGTAGAAATATTCGAACGATCCAAATAACCGTTGTCATGAGCACATTTGCAGGTTTTCGATTTTGTAGCTCTGATTTTGTGGTCTATAGTCCAGGTGATTTTCAATAAAATTGAATTTTCTACAAAATGTGTAGAAATATTCGAACGATCCAAATAACCGTTGTCATGAGCACATTTGCAGGTTTTCGATTTTGTAGCTCTGATTTTATGGTCTACAGTCCAGGTGATTTTCAATAAAATTGAATTTTCTACAAAATGTGTAGAAATATTCGAACGATCCAAATGCCAATTGGCATGACAATTACGGTCTCAATGCCTATCGATAGAGGTATCAATCATCGCAATCGGAGCACAATTGCAGGTTTTCGATTTTGTAGCTCTGATTTTGTGGTCTATAGTCCAGGTGATTTTCAATAAAATTGAATTTTCTACAAAATGTGTAGAAATATTCAAACGATCCAAATAACCGTTGTCATGAGCACATTTGCAGGTTTTCGATTTTGTAGCTCTGATTTTATGGTCTATAGTCCAGTTGATTTTCAATAAAATTGAATTTTCTACAAAATGTGTAGAAATATTCGAACGATCCAAATACCCATTGGCATGACAATTACATGTCTCAATGCCTATTGATAGAGGTATCAATCATTGCAATCGAAGCACAATTGCAGGTTTTCGATTTTGTAGCTCTGATTTTATGGTCTATAGTCCAGGTGATTTTCAATAAAATTGAATTTTCTACAAAATGTGTAGAAATATTCGAACGATCCAAATGCCCATTGGCATGACAATTACAGGTCTCAATGCCTATCGATAGAGGTATCAATCATCGGATACGGAGCACAATTGCAGGTTTTCGATTTTGTAGCTCTGATTTTGTGGTCTATAGTCCAGGTGATTTTCAATAAAATTGAATTTTCTACAAAATGTGTAGAAATATTCGAACGATCCAAATAACCGTTGTCATGAGCACATTTGCAGGTTTTCGATTTTATAGCTCTGATTTTATGGTCTATAGTCCAGTTGATTTTCAATAAAATTGAATTTTCTACAAAATGTGTAGAAATATTCGAACGATCCAAATGCCCATTGGCATGACAATTACAGGTCTCAATGCTTATCGATAGAGGTATCAATCATCGCAATCGGAGCACAATTGCAGGTTTTCGATTTTGTAGCTCTGATTTTGTGGTCTATAGTCCAGGTGATTTTCAATAAAATTGAATTTTTTACAAAATGTGTAGAAATATTCGAACGATCCAAATGCCCATTGGCATGACAATTTCAGGTCTCAATGCCTATCGATAGAGGTATCAATCATCGGATACGGAGCGCAATTGCAGGTTTTCGATTTTGTAGCTCTGATTTTGTGGTCTATAGTCCAGGTGATTTTCAATAAAATTGAATTTTCTACAAAATGTGTAGAAATATTCGAACGATCCAAATGCCCATTGGCATGACAATTACAGGTCTCAATGCCTATCGATAGAGGTATCAATCATCGGAATCGGAGCACAATTGCAGGTTTTCGATTTTGTAGCTCTGATTTTGTGGTCTATAGTCCAGGTGATTTTCAATAAAATTGAATTTTCTACAAAATGTGTATAAATATTCGAACGATCCAAATGCCCATTGGCATGACAATTACAGGTCTCAATGCCTATCGATAGAGGTATCAATCATCGGATACGGAGCACAATTGCAGGTTTTCGATTTTGTAGATCTGATTTTGTGGTCTATAGTCCAGGTGATTTTCAATAAAATTGAATTTTCTACAAAATGTGTAGAAATATTCGAACGATCCAAATAACCGTTGTCATGAGCACATTTGCAGGTTTTCGATTTTGTAGCTCTGATTTTATGGTCTATAGTCCAGGTGATTTTCAATAAAATTGAATTTTCTACAAAATGTGTAGAAATATTCGAACGATCCAAATGCCCATTGGCATGACAATTACAGGTCTCAATGCCTATCGATAGAGGTATCAATCATCGGAATCGGAGCACAATTGCAGGTTTTCGATTTTGTAGCTCTGATTTTGTGGTCTATAGTCCAGGTGATTTTCAATAAAATTGAATTTTCTACAAAACGTGTAGAAATATTCGAACGATCCAAATAACCGTTGTCATGAGCACATTTGCAGGTTTTCGATTTTGTAGCTCTGATTTTGTGGTCTATAGTCCAGGTGATTTTCAATAAAATTGAATTTTCTACAAAATGTGTAGAAATATTCGAACGATCCAAATAACCGTTGTCATGAGCACATTTGCAGGTTTTCGATTTTGTAGCTCTGATTTTATGGTCTACAGTCCAGGTGATTTTCAATAAAATTGAATTTTCTACAAAATGTGTAGAAATATTCGAACGATCCAAATGCCCATTGGCATGACAATTACAGGTCTCAATGCCTATCGATAGAGGTATCAATCATCGCAATCGGAGCACAATTGCAGGTTTTCGATTTTGTAGCTCTGATTTTGTGGTCTATAGTCCAGGTGATTTTCAATAAAATTGAATTTTCTACAAAATGTGTAGAAATATTCGAACGATCCAAATGCCCATTGGCATGACAATTACAGGTCTCAATGCTTATCGATAGAGGTATCAATCATCGCAATCGGAGCACAATTGCAGGTTTTCGATTTTGTAGCTCTGATTTTGTGGTCTATAGTCCAGGTGATTTTCAATAAAATTGAATTTTTTACAAAATGTGTAGAAATATTCGAACGATCCAAATGCCCATTGGCATGACAATTTCAGGTCTCAATGCCTATCGATAGAGGTATCAATCATCGGATACGGAGCACAATTGCAGGTTTTCGATTTTGTAGCTCTGATTTTGTGGTCTATAATCCAGGTGATTTTCAATAAAATTGAATTTTCTACAAAATGTGTAAAAATATTCGAACGATCCAAATGCCCATTGGCATGACAATTACAGGTCTCAATGCCTATCGATAGAGGTATCAATCATCGCAATCCGAGCACAATTGCAGGTTTTTGATTTTGTAGCTCTGATTTTGTGGTCTATAGTCCAGGTGATTTTCAATAAAATTGAACTTTCTACAAAATGTGTAGAAATATTCAAACGATCTAAATAACCGTTGTTATGAGCACATTTGCAGGTTTTCGATTTTGTAGCTCTGATTTTATGGTCTATAGTCCAGTTGATTATCAATAAAATTGAATTTTCTACAAAATGTGTAGAAATATTCGAACGATCCAAATGCCTATTGGCATGACAATTACAGGTCTCAATGCCTATGGATAGAGGTATCAATCATCGGAATCGGAGCACAATTGCAGGTTTTCGATTTTGTAGCTCTGATTTTGTGGTCTATAGTCCAGGTGATTTTCAATAAAATTGAATTTTCTACAAAATGTGTAGAAATATTCGAACGATCCAAATGCCCATTGGCATGACAATTACAGGTCTCAATGCCTATCGATATAGGTATCAATCATCGCAATCGGAGCACAATTGCAGCTTTTCGATTTTGTAGCTCTGATTTTGTGGTCTATAGTCCAGGTGATTTTCAATAAAATTGAATTTTCTACAAAATGTGTAGAAATATTCGAACGATCCAAATGCCCATTGGCATGACAATTACAGGTCTCAATGCCTATCGATAGAGGTATCAATCATCGGATACGGAGCACAATTGCAGGTTTTCGATTTTGTAGCTCTGATTTTGTGGTCTATAGTCCAGGTGATTTTCAATAAAATTGAATTTTCTACAAAACGTGTAGAAATATTCGAACGATCCAAATAACCGTTTTCATGAGCACATTTGCAGGTTTTCGATTTTGTAGCTCTGATTTTGTGGTCTATAGTCCAGGTGATTTTCAATAAAATTGAATTTTCTACAAAATGTGTAGAAATATTCGAACGATCCAAATAACCGTTGTCATGAGCACATTTGCAGGTTTTCGATTTTGTAGCTCTGATTTTATGGTCTACAGTCCAGGTGATTTTCAATAAAATTGAATTTTCTACAAAATGTGTAGAAATATTCGAACGATCCAAATGCCAATTGGCATGACAATTACGGTCTCAATGCCTATCGATAGAGGTATCAATCATCGCAATCGGAGCACAATTGCAGGTTTTCGATTTTGTAGCTCTGATTTTGTGGTCTATAGTCCTGGTGATTTTCAATAAAATTGAATTTTCTACAAAATGTGTAGAAATATTCAAACGATCCAAATAACCGTTGTCATGAGCACATTTGCAGGTTTTCGATTTTGTAGCTCTGATTTTATGGTCTATAGTCCAGTTGATTTTCAATAAAATTGAATTTTCTACAAAATGTGTAGAAATATTCGAACGATCCAAATACCCATTGGCATGACAATTACATGTCTCAATGCCTATTGATAGAGGTATCAATCATTGCAATCGAAGCACAATTGCAGGTTTTCGATTTTGTAGCTCTGATTTTATGGTCTATAGTCCAGGTGATTTTCAATAAAATTGAATTTTCTACAAAATGTGTAGAAATATTCGAACGATCCAAATGCCCATTGGCATGACAATTACAGGTCTCAATGCCTATCGATAGAGGTATCAATCATCGGATACGGAGCACAATTGCAGGTTTTCGATTTTGTAGCTCTGATTTTGTGGTCTATAGTCCAGGTGATTTTCAATAAAATTGAATTTTCTACAAAATGTGTAGAAATATTCGAACGATCCAAATAACCGTTGTCATGAGCACATTTGCAGGTTTTCGATTTTATAGCTCTGATTTTATGGTCTATAGTCCAGTTGATTTTCAATAAAATTGAATTTTCTACAAAATGTGTAGAAATATTCGAACGATCCAAATGCCCATTGGCATGACAATTACAGGTCTCAATGCTTATCGATAGAGGTATCAATCATCGCAATCGGAGCACAATTGCAGGTTTTCGATTTTGTAGCTCTGATTTTGTGGTCTATAGTCCAGGTGATTTTCAATAAAATTGAATTTTTTACAAAATGTGTAGAAATATTCGAACGATCCAAATGCCCATTGGCATGACAATTACAGGTCTCAATGCCTATCGATAGAGGTATCAATCATCGGATACGGAGCACAATTGCAGGTTTTCGATTTTGTAGCTCTGATTTTGTGGTCTATAGTCCAGGTGATTTTCAATAAAATTGAATTTTCTACAAAATGTGTAGAAATATTCGAACGATCCAAATAACCGTTGTCATGAGCACATTTGCAGGTTTTCGATTTTGTAGCTCTGATTTTATGGTCTATAGTCCAGGTGATTTTCAATAAAATTGAATTTTCTACAAAATGTGTAGAAATATTCGAACGATCCAAATGCCCAATGGCATGACAACAGGTCTCAATGCCTATCGATAGAGGTATCAATCATCGGAATCGGAGCACAATTGCAGGTTTTCGATTTTGTAGCTCTGATTTTGTGGTCTATAGTCCAGGTGATTTTCAATAAAATTGAATTTTCTACAAAATGTGTAGAAATATTCGAACGATCCAAATGCCCATTGGCATGACAATTACAGGTCTCAATGCCTATCGATAGAGGTATCAATCATCGCAATCGGAGCACAATTGCAGGTTTTTGATTTTGTAGCTCTGATTTTGTGGTCTATAGTCCAGGTGATTTTCAATAAAATTGAATTTTCTACAAAATGTGTAGAAATATTCGAACGATCCAAATGCCCATTGGCATGACAATTACAGGTCTCAATGCCTATCGATAGAGGTATCAATCATCGGAATCGGAGCACAATTGCAGGTTTTCGATTTTGTAGCTCTGATTTTGTGGTCTATAGTCCAGGTGATTTTCAATAAAATTGAATTTTCTACAAAATGTGTATAAATATTCGAACGATCCAAATGCCCATTGGCATGACAATTACAGGTCTCAATGCCTATCGATAGAGGTATCAATCATCGGATACGGAGCACAATTGCAGGTTTTCGATTTTGTAGATCTGATTTTGTGGTCTATAGTCCAGGTGATTTTCAATAAAATTGAATTTTCTACAAAATGTGTAGAAATATTCGAACGATCCAAATAACCGTTGTCATGAGCACATTTGCAGGTTTTCGATTTTGTAGCTCTGATTTTATGGTCTATAGTCCAGGTGATTTTCAATAAAATTGAATTTTCTACAAAATGTGTAGAAATATTCGAACGATCCAAATGCCCATTGGCATGACAATTACAGGTCTCAATGCCTATCGATAGAGGTATCAATCATCGGAATCGGAGCACAATTGCAGGTTTTCAATTTTGTAGCTCTGATTTTGTGGTCTATAGTCCAGGTGATTTTCAATAAAATTGAATTTTCTACAAAATGTGTAGAAATATTCGAACGATCCAAATGCCCATTGGCATGACAATTACAGGTCTCAATGCCTATCGATAGAGGTATCAATCATCGGATACGGAGCACAATTGCAGGTTTTTGATTTTGTAGCTCTGATTTTGTGGTCTATAGTCCAGGTGATTTTCAATAAAATTGAATTTTCTACAAAATGTGTAGAAATATTCGAACGATCCAAATAACCGTTGTCATGAGCACATTTGCAGGTTTTCGATTTTGTAGCTCTGATTTTATGGTCTATAGTCCAGTTGATTTTCAATAAAATTGAATTTTCTACAAAATGTGTAGAAATATTCGAACGATCCAAATGCCCATTGGCATGACAATTACAGGTCTCAATGCCTATCGATAGAGGTATCAATCATCGCAATCGCAGCACAATTGCAGCTTTTCGATTTTGTAGCTCTGATTTTGTGGTCTATAGTCCAGTGATTTTCAATAAAATTGAATTTTCTACAAAATGTGTAAAAATATTCGTACGATCCAAATGCCCATTGGCATGACAAATACAGGTCTCAATGCCTATCGATAGAGGTATCAATCATCGGAATCGGAGCACAATTGCAGGTTTTTGATTTTGTAGCTCTGATTTTGTGGTCTATAGTCCAGGTGATTTTCAATAAAATTGAATTTTCTACAAAATTTGTAGAAATATTCAAACGATCCAAATAACTGTTGTCATGAGCACATTTGCAGGTTTTCGATTTTGTAGCTCTGATTTTATGGTCTATAGTCCAGTTGATTTTCAATAAAATTGAATTTTCTACAAAATGTGTAGAAATATTCGAACGATCCAATTGCCCATTGGCATGACAATTACAGGTCTCAATGCCTATCGATAGAGGTATCAATCATCGCAATCGGAGCACAATTGCAGGTTTTCGATTTTGTAACTCTGATTTTGTGGTCTATAGTCCAGGTGATTTTCAATAAAATTGAATTTTCTACAAAATGTGAAGAAATATTCGAACGATCCAAATAACCGTTGTCATGAGCACATTTGCAGGTTTTCGATTTTGTAGCTCTGATTTTATGGTCTATAGTCCAGTTGATTTTCAATAAAATTGAATTTTCTACAAAATGTGTAGAAATATTCGAACGATCCAAATGCCCATTGGCATGACAATCAATGCCTATCTATAGAGGTATCAATCATCGGAATCGGAGCACAATTGCAGGTTTTCGATTTTGTAGCTCTGATTTTATGGTCTATAGTCCAGGTGATTTTCAATAAAATTGAATTTTCTACAAAATGTGTAGAAATATTCGAACAATCCAAATAACCGTTGTCATGAGCACATTTGCAGTCTATAGTCCAGGTGATTTTCAATAAAATTGAATTTTCTACAAAATGTGTAGAAATATTCGAACGATCCAAATGCCCATTGGCATGACAATTACAGGTCTCAATGCTTATCTATAGAGGTATCAATCATCGGAATCGGAGCACAATTGCAGGTTTTCGATTTTGTAACTCTGATTTTGTGGTCTATAGTCCAGGTGATTTTCAATAAAATTGAATTTTCTACAAAATGTGTAGAAATATTCGAACGATCCAAATAACCGTTGTCATGAGCACATTTGCAGGTTTTCGATTTTGTAGCTCTGATTTTATGGTATATAGTCCAGGGAGGCGAGTAGCAGGGACAGCAGAGGACGCAACGATTTCAACAACAACGTCAAGCAACACTACCTACAGTTAGTACAAATTTGGGTGACCGCATGGGAACATGATGATGGAACGAAATCTCGCCCCCCTCTCACAACCGCCGATGAATAAAATGGTGGAGGGGAATAATAATAGTTGTTTACAGCTTTTCAGAAAAAGAGATTGCGGTACCAGGAAATTTGTGTTGTCATTGTGTCTTCTTACAGGTTGGAGCATTAGATGAACTTTAAAATTGTATTGTCTTTTGTGCTAAATAAATTACTAAAAAAAAAAAAAAAAAAAATATATTACTAACAAATTTACTAACTATCAACTACTTAGGTGTCTGGAACCGGGTTTTTTGAGTCTTTGTTGCTAACATTCCTTACCCCATCCCTCGATCTTGTTATATGTAAAAAGGTGTACGACGGCGGCCTCAGGGGCGGATATCACAACTATTATTAGACTTATGTAGTTATCGATGTGGCGCCTTTCTTTACGAGGTTTGGCTTCATGAAAAATGGTGTCGTGTTGTGTAACATGGGTATAGTGGTGTGATATTCGCATTTATAATACGGGAGACTTGCTTAATGTTTGATCGTACATCGGAATCAATCAATCAATATATCAAAACACTAATTGTATATCCTATTTTTTGTGCCTACGTTGACCAGTGAACCTCATTTCCCCTCTATTTAATTTTTTCTTTATCATTTATATAAGAAAAGGGGTGCTCTTGCTCTTCTTCTTCAAATAAAAAAACGAAAATTATAAAATACAAAAGAAGAAGAACTTGTTGACGATCTGTGGCCCTATTTTGGCTATTCCCTGTAATTGGGAATAATTTCCAATGGGAAAACACTATTTTGAATTTTGAAGCCGTCTTATTTAAAAATTTTATTTTATACATATAAAATAAAAGCTTTACCGATACTACGTTGTAAATAAAATAATCAGCACACACAAAACAACCATTTTCTTTTAATTCCCAAAAAAATTAGGGAAAAATAAACTTACATAAAATGGAATTATTTTTCCCTAACTTCAAAAATTCCCAATCGCCAGAATACACTTTTGGAAAAAATAATTCCCAACTGCTAGAATACTGTCAAAATAGTTCAATTCGCAATTCCCACGGAATAGCCAGAATAGGGTCACTAGTGTGTGTTTATTGTGTGTGTAAAAATGATATTTTTACGGAGTTACAAGGAGGTCGTATAGATTTTGTAGCGGCCAATTTTTTCGTTTAGTAATAAGGTAGTTTATCGTTTCGTGCATATTTCCAGTTCTTCTAATCTTTTCTTAATGGTCTTCTTCGTATTCTGTGTAATGCCTGCTAGTTTGTGTTGATATCAGTGTAATTATGTTTTTCTGCCGTCTAGTTTTGTACGTATCTTGTCAATTTTAAATAAAATAATTATTAACCGTAAACACATTTTACTGATCGAAAAAGTTCATACCATTCCTTCACACAACAAAAAATTGATAAAAATGTATAGACATGAGCATAAAAAATAAAAACGGAAATTAAAACATTTTAATTTATATTAAAAAAAATCTAAAGAAAAGAAAAAGAAAACTTTAATTAAGAAAATTTATTTAATTGAAAATTTTCTTATTAATTTTTTTGTTGTTGCTGAGTTTTCTATTGTTACAGCTATTCACAATTTTTCTATTTCTTTTTTTTTTGTTTGTTGTTTGTTTTATTATTATTTTTCATATTTTTATTTTTCGGGAAATTTAAAATTTTTTTTTTTTTTTTTTTTTGAAGAGATATGGATTTACTTGTATTAACTTTTTATACATATAATAGTTTATGTTTATGTATATTACATACTTTGCATAAAAATATGTTTAAAATGAGAAAGGGTTAGATTCCTTCCATATTCAACTAACATCTCAATAATTAATATAACGACAAGTGTATAATGAAGTTGAAGTGGGGTGAAAATTCTTGAAAAACGAAAATATTATATTATTATTCATAAAATAAGAGATGAGTGTATATTGTTGTTAATAATATTGTTTCGTTTCCTGTAGAAATTATATTTCTGTATTCCTCTAATTAGGTTGGGGCTTGGGAATGATTTTGTATAATTACATTTGCTTAATCATTTATTTTTAATAACCAAGCCAGATGTAAGTAAACTGTTTATCATTTATGTTTTCGTAGCCTCCATATTAAAAATATTTAGTACTTAGATCATTTTGACAAATCTCTACGGAAATTGTGCATCAAATTAGATTAGTTTAGTTAATTAATATTTTTAATTAATTCCAAAAACATAACGTTTTCAAACCAAAAATGAAATACATTTACAAATAACTTATGATTATAAGTTTTATTTAGGCGTCCATAAACCACAATACCAGATACCATTTAGTTGATTAACCATAAATTTCATTAAAATAATCTTTTATTGCCGTCATCATTTAATTTAATCCATTTTGATAGCCTCACACCCCCACTCATATTCCACCTACCAACCCAATATATACCCAAAAACTGAAGGTTTCCAAAATTAGGATGTAAATATAAATAAATTTACAATCTATCCATATTATCCGTATACAGATATATAATGGGTGTCGTCTTTACTTTATTTGCCACCATACACCATCCAATGTCATTAAATCAAGAGCTATCCATTAATTCATTGTCAGCAGAGTAGATATTTTTATGACAAATAAAACTCATTTAGCTAATTAGTCTAAGTGTTTTCTGTATATACGAGTATGTAAGGATTTTATGTGGCCGCTCGACGATGATGGCGACTACAAATACGAAATGGTGTGGGAGTTTCCTTTTCATTTAATTTCAGAAACAAATAGTAAAACCAAAATATTTAGAAATATAATTTTAATCAATTAAAATAATTAAAATATAAATTAAAAATCGAATTTAATTGTTATAAATATGTACATAGCGCACAAGAAATGCACTTTCACTTAATTTAATTTTATTAAAAACATATATTCATATTAATCAGTCAAGCAGAAAATCCAATATTTCAATAAATTGTACAATTGTACATAATTATGTATATAAGAAATCATTTATTAGGGTTTCATGTGAATTAGATTGTTGTATAACACTGAACTAGTAAAAATGTTTCCGTTCACTGTTCTTGAAATTAATAAATGGCCTTAGTATTAAAACCACGGTTCATCACTAATCCCTTTATGAAATATGTTATTGGAATATTACAATTCAACCCAGTCCACAACTCATTTTATTCCGAGTACATAACAAAATTAATTAACAAATTCAATACTCACCACTTAAAAAACCAAACTAAATCCAAAATATGGGTTAGGTGTAAAACTAAAATTATATAGATAGAATCACCTCACCACCCGCTGTACGTAACTCTAATAAAAATTGAGTATAATAAACATGAATACGTAATAAATAAAACACATCGTTAATTAAATTAGATCATAATTTTATTGATTGACAGAAAAATCATAAAAAAATATTTTATTTCATTACACAAAATATTTTGTTTTTTGGATGTTCGTGTTTATTTTCAAAATTCTAATTAAATAGCATACATTCAATGTATTTATTATTATTCGAAAAATAGTAGTAATAACAATATTAATCATAATGATAATTATAGTAATAATAATCATCATCATAATAAATAATAAAATAATTATAAAATTTCTCTTTATTATTTTTAATTGTAATTACATATTTATAAATCAATAAATATCAATTGTCTGATTATTGACTTTTATTATTTCAATTTAATTATGAAACAGATTTTAGCAGAAAATTAAAAGTTTAATTGAGTGAAGGACATTTTATGATATTGTGAAAATCGTTGGGTTAGTCGGATAAGTTTTCAATTCAAAAATAAATTACTTATTTGTATTTTGTTTGATTTACAAAATGGCAAAGGTAGTTTGAATGAAAATTTTCGCTGTTCGCTTTTAATGTTGCCATACTCATATGGGAGATTTTATCTTTTTTTTTTTGAAGGTTTTTGGGCAAAGTTGAATATTTCAAGTTTTTTCTTTTAAAATGAAGTATTTTTTATGAAAATTATGGTTCTCAAAGTTTTATGATTTTGTTTTATTAATTTCAAAATTTTATTAATATTTTCTATTAAAAGATAAAATCGTTCAAAAGAAATTCAATGGAAAAATGAAATTAAATTTAATCAATTTGATTAGGTCATTTTTGTTAAAAGCGCGTTTTAATTCTGTGCGTGGTTCAGTAATGGATGTTATTACTTTTTTGACATTTATTTTAAAAAGAAAATAATGTTAAATGATGTTAAAAAACAACATATGTATGTCCTTGGAAATGGACCGAATCCAAACAATTAAAAATATTTCATCAAAACGAAGATATTGAACATGTGTATGAAATGAAACATAAATATCGTCTATAACAAAATAAAATTTATAAAATTTGGGAACTCAGAATCGGGTGAAATAATATATTTTAAATTTGACTTAAAATTTATGAATGAAGTTATTTTTCTGAAATAAAGATTTTTTCTGATTTGAATTTTTTTTTAAATATATTTGACAATTCTGGACCTAAGTATATTATCGACAACTTATAACTATAGTTACATTTTGGATAGACCACACATTGCATTGCTTCGTACTATTTTAGCCTAAGGATTCTGCCATCATCGAGAATCCATTTTGCATCCCGCCCCTATAGAAATTCGAACCCGGTTCCTTCCTATTCAAACATGGCAAATTTACCAATTTTCTAAGTCTGCTGCAGCTGTATTCTGAAAAAACGGAACTTGGTGATTTACGTTTTACTTTATTAACTTTTTGTTGAATGTTAATTAATTCATGTAATTTTTATATGCTACCGGTGATTAGACCATTTTAAATGTGGTTTTATTAACACGTAGAAGTATATTAGTATTTACGAACAATCATTCAACGAAATTGACTAATAGACAGAATTCTATTTATTTAATTTTTAATTTATATGATTTTAATCTGTTCCGAAGATTGTAAGAGAATTCAATCCAGATTCGAACTGAAATATACTTCTCGTGTTAATAAAAACACATTTAAAATGGTCTAATCCTAAAATAGTCTGAACTTTACGAACAAAATTGTGCAATGTGAAACTAGTAAAATAAAATAATGATGTATGTCCTGCTATTATTGAATTTTATCCTATAAAGGAAACCGTAAACGACTTTCCAATAAAGTAGCTGCTATTGTGGAAAACGTTAAAAAAGCGAACATACAAAAATCAGTATTTTTTCAGTTTAATGAAACGTGAAATTGAATAAGCAAAAAGATTATTTATTTACTTTTCTAATAGAAGTTAAAAAACAAAGTAGTGGGAAAAAATATTGTTTATTTGGGAAAATTCATCACACTTCGTAAAATCATGCGCAAAGTCATACATTTATTTAATAAAACGAATTTTAATAAAACAATAAAAATTGAATTTTTATAACTCTATACATACATTTCCATGTTTGGAAAATTGCAATTTTCCAAAATTATCTCGATACCTTTTTTATTTACTATACACAGAACCCTTTTCCTACTGTGTACTTAAGTTATATTACAAACACATACTCGCTAAAAATTGCTTCTTCCGAAAAATGAGAAAATTGTTTTACTGGGTGCCGGTCGTCATCCCCATGCCGAAGCGCCCACCTTCTTGTTCACACAAAATGAAAATTCATTCCAAATTTCTTTTATTCAATTTTTTATTTTTTTTTGGAAAAACACGAATATAAAAAAAAGTAATTGGGTAAGTGTTCATTTCAATACCATTATGGTAAATTTAATTTAATTTAATCGAAAATAGCAAAAAAAAAAAAAAAAAAAATAATAAAAACGAAAAACTGAAAGAAAAACAAGAAAAAAACAAAAAAAAATTCAATTTTCTTTTTTCCTCTCGATATTGTTTGTATGATGTTTCAAGGAGATAAGGTATGGGTTTTGGGGTGGCGAGCTGCCGAATTGAATATAATGGTGAGTTGGTGATTTTTATTTCTTCTCTATATATATATATATCGACTACACATTACTATATCGGGCGGGCAGGGATGAGGGAAAATAAGAAAATTGAAAATTTCTATTTGGATTTCCAGGAGAAAATAAAAAAAAATATCCATAAATCGAGATAAAAAGAGAAATGACATTGACATGAGAGTTATAAAACAAAACCAGAAATGTAATATTAATATAATAAAAGCATTTTATTTGAGTATTCGTTTTGTTATTATTATTATTATTATTATTTTTTTAAAAATTTATTAAAAACGTATTTTATTTATAAGGGAAATTTAAAAAAAAAAAATAATTAAAAAACAGGAAATTAAAGAAAATACTTCATTCCATGTCTTATCCTTTTGTTTATTCTTTTGTTATTATTATTTTCAATAGCAAATTGAAGGCAGTACGAATGGTTAAATGAAATTTTGTTAGAGTTGAAATGTCTGAAGCGATTGACCAAGCATCTAAAAAATCTGAGTTAATTTCAAGAACTTTACGTCTGGGTCATTTCACCACATTCCATACAAATTCCCCACACAAAACTTTTAGAAATTTTACGTAAACAAATAAATTATTTAAAGGACCAAGGCCGCCAAAAATAATAAAATATTAATAGACAAAAAAAAACAGTATAAATGTATTTTTAATTAAAGTTTACAAAAAAAGAATTTAAATTATTTTTGTTTAAATGGTTTTGCCTTCTTCTTGGTCGTCGTATTCCTTACGTCTTTATTTTTATGGCAAACAATGTTAATTTGCATTCTTGATTCTTATTTTGTTAACAAAATAAACAAAATTTAAAATATATATATATATATACATATTTAATTTATGAGAAATTAAAATTAATGAGGAAAAGTTTTTTTTTCTAATTATCGTTAGAAAATGAACTTTTTTTGTAATTTTAAATTACTAGATTTTTTATACAGTATTAAAGTGAAAAAGGAAAATATAAAGTTTACTTTAATTTAGTAATTTTTTAACTTATTCGTTTCATTCTCACTCTGTCTAAGCGGAAGTATAAATTACGCGATTGTTTTCCATTCCACCTTATCAATTTAAATTAAACAAAGTTGAATTAAACACAAAAATAGAACTACAACACTTTCCTGTTGTTAAGTTAATGTTTCAAACACATTCGATCAAGCCATCACACAAATGAGGAATGAGCATCGAAAACTGTAATATTTGTTGTTTAATCACAAATAGATTACTACGATAATCGGCTGGATTCAAGCTGACTGAATTAAAATAATGTAGCCCAATTTTGACTCAGAAAAGTTGCCACGTTTTCGTTTCATAATAATAATAATTTGCCTAGCAAGTAACTAATCCGATTCGAGTATTTTACCATATCCGAACAATTAATGCATTCAATCCCCTAATGGAATTTAACTAAGCAGAGCTGAAAACTTGAAAATAAAACACGGATGATTCCAGATTCATTTTTTTTTTTAAAAAACCTTTTATTTTGCTTCTTTTAGGTTGTGTCACTTGAAGAAGATATTATTGACTCAAGTGAAGTTAGCTACAATAGTCAAATACAGTGAAACATATGAAATAATTCGAATGCGTTCAATGCTTATTTCCAATACACCTCCGAAGAAGAACATTGACACGAGGTCCCGCCAATGATTTTGTCAACAAATCTGCTACCATAGTTTCCGTAGGGCAATATTGGCATGTAACAATACATTTGTATGTTTGGTACGTGACGACAATTTCTCCTCCTTAATGAATTTCAAACAACTTTGATTGTCTTCGAAAATTGTTGTCGGTTTTTCAATGCGTTGATCGAAATCACTGAGTAGACGAATCCAATTCGCCTCTTGACATGCTTCAGACAACGCAATAAATTCTGCTTCCGTTGATGAGAAAGCAATGCAATCCTGTCTTCCACTGCACCAACTGAGAATACCGTTAAAATACTTGAATATGTAACCAGATTGTGACTTTCTGCTTGCACGATCAACAGCTCATCTTGCATCTGCATATCCGATTAACTGATCCGTACCATCACTCTTGCCAAGTGACAATTGCAAACCAACAGTACCCTTGAGATACTTTAATACTCGTTTCAATTCGTTCCAATCCTCCTGGTTTGGACTGGACATCTTTTGTGCTAGAATTGAAACTGCTGCCGATATGTCAGGTCTCGTGTTGACTGTTATGTACAGTAAGCAACCGAGCAACTTTTGATATTTGCCGTCGCCTAACAACAAATCCGTATCTCCTCCTTTACCATATCCAACTGATAATGGAACTGAGGACTCCTTTGCATCAGACATTTGGAAAACCTTTAGTAATTTTCCAATGTAAGCAGTCTGATTCAACGTATGATAGCCATCTGATTCCTTCTTGACTTGAAGACTCAAGAAATCGTTAATCTCTCCCAAGTTCTTAATCTTGAATTTCGAATTTAAAAACGTTTCGTACTTGGAGATTATCTCGTTGTTTTCACCAGCAATGACCACATCGTCAACGTAAATTAATACGTAGCGTATTTTTCCATCATGTTTGTAGGTGTACAACCATGGATCATTGTTGCTTTGAACAAAACCGAAATCGATGAGAATTTAATGAATTGTTTTGTTCCAATTGCGCGCTGATTGCTTTAGACCATATAAACTCCGTTTTAGTAGACACACTAAATCTTCGCCGCCTTCAACTTTGAATCCTGGAGGTTGTATCATGTAAATTGTTTCAGGCAATTCACTGTTGAGAAAAGCCGTTTTCGCATCTAGATGATAAACCTTCATGTTCTTGTTTGCTGCCACTGTAAGCAATGTTCGAAACGTAGTTTGACGAACAACTGAAGCAAACACCTGATCAAAGTCAGTACCGTATTTTTGCGAAAAACCTTGAGCAACAAGCCTTGCCTTGTGTCTAACTACTTTTCCATCTGAATTGCACTTTAGCTTGTAAATCCACTTGCAGCCAACTAGATTTGCACCTTCTGGAATTTTCACAAGCTCCCATGTTTAATTCTCCATCAATGACTTCATCTCATCTGTCATTGCTTGAATCCACAGCCTCTTTTGATCACCCTTGATAGCTTCTACGTAGCACTTTGGTTCTTAAATAACTGAAATCACCACGTTCATTTCTTCAATAAGTTTCTTTGGTGGAATTCCTTTGTTAGCACGTTGTGATCGTCTAACAGTTTGCTCTTCATCTTCATTCTGAACTTGGTCTTGTATTGGATTCTCTTCCTGAACTTCCTCATCGAATAATTCCTTTTGCACCTCATCGTTTTCTGCATCTTCAAAGTTATTCAACTCTGAATTGTCGATAATTTGTTCCTGTTGATAATCTTCGCTGGACTTTATAGTTAACAAATGGCCCCTTTCGACGAACTGAACATCTCAACTAACTGTGACTTGATCGGTTTCCGGGCTGTAACAACAATATGCCTTTGATTCGTAATCATAACCGACCAGCACTGCTTTCACACTCTTTGAATTTGCGCCTTGTTTGTTTTGGTACATGCAAATAACATTCTGATCCGAATTTTCTGAAGTATTGTACATTCGGACTTTTCTGGAACCAGCCTTCATATGGCGTTGTTTCTGTACTCTTTGTTGCCAAACGATTCTGGACATAGTTAGCCATCATTACAGCTTCGCCCCAAAACTTTTTCTCTAGACCTGCGTCAATTAGCATGCAGTGAGCCATTTCTACCAACGTTCTGTTTTTGCGTTCCGCTGTTCCGTTTTGTTGAGGTGTGTACGCAGTAGTTCTCTGGGTTTGAATTCCGCTCGACTTTAAATAATTCACGAATTCATTACTGATGTACTCTCCTCCTCGATCTGTACGGATGCTTTTAGGTTTCTTTCCGAATTGAACCTTTACCATCGCAATATATTCCTTGAATTTGCTGTAATCATCTATGAATGTCACAATGTAACGATTACCTGATGGTGTGGTCGTTTGTATCGGACCACAAACATCCGAATGAATCAGATCCATGACTGCAACTGCTTTATTACTCGACTTGACCGGAAACTTGATTCGAGTAATTTTTCGCTGTACAATCGCTAAAGTTGATGCCTTTAACCAAAGTTCGTTTCGCCAATGATTTCACAACTTTGATGTCTGTATGGCCTAGAACCTTATGCCAATAATGTATGCGGCCATTGGATTCCTTTTCGACCGAGTAAACTTAACGAGTAAAAATTTCGCCAACTGCAATTTGCCGACAGTTTTCCCTTATTTCACACTCGTTGCCCTTGAAATTTACTTGAAAACCTTTTTCCGTTAGCTTTTTGACTGAAAGTAATTTTCCCTTGATATCTGGCATTAGCAACACGTCTGTGATTCTTACTGGAACACTTTCATTTTCCTCATTCAGAAAATCAACTTTAATTGTGATTTTACCCGCAGCTGTTAATTGTTGACCACTTACATCGCTTACTTTATCACTACAATTCATGTCGATATTGACGAAAATATCCTTAGAACTGGCAATGTGACATGTGGCACCTGAATCGACAATCCAGCCATCACCTACTTGATGTGTCACAAACAGTTTTTCTGTTTCATCTTTCGCTAGATTCGCCTTCTGATTACTTCCTTCCTTTTTGTTGAGCCAGGCTTTGTATTTTCGACAATCCTTTTTGATGTGACCGCTTCTTTTGCAAAAATGGCACTCAAACTTTTTATTTTCACCTTTTTGTCCTTTCGTTGCTCTTGATGTGTCAACTTTTAATGCAGTGTCATCCGTTATTCCGCCTCGATCCATTCTTCTTTTGAATTCCGCGAGAACCTTTGATTTAACCAACGTGAGTGTCAATTCACTCTCTTCTTTACCTTCGAGTGCCGTTACCAAACCGTCATAGCTTGTTGGCAAAGAAGCCAACAACGTAGCACTCATAAAAAATTCCGGACCAAAATCTGCATTAAGCGCCAATAATTTTCGAAGCAGCTCGTTCATGGAATTCACTTGTTTTTCCGCATCTCCGCCTACATCAAGCCGCTGTTGCATGATTAACTTCAAAATGTGCACACGATTGATTGATGTGTTTGATTCATACGTTTCCTTAAGAATTCTCCATATATTTCTTGCTGAATCTGCACCGATGATGTGATGAATTTGACCGTATTCTACATTCAATGCAATTGTTGATTGTGCCTTTTCTTCATTTGCTGTCCACGCTACTGTAACTGGTGATGGTTGTACCTCATTGATAACTGCCCATAAACCTTTTTTCTTAAGCAGCATTTCCATTTTGTATTTCCATACAAAATAATTTGTTCCGTTTAGCTTTGAAATGCTGTATCTTGATTCAGCTGGCGCCATCCTTTTCCGTATGTGAATTTCACAACACCGAAAAATCAATTTCACTTTATCCAATTAATCTGCTTTAATTTTTCGAAATATCCGTATTCTTCATCCACTGGACCAATAACCTAATGGAATTTAAATATTCAGAGCTGGAAACTTGAAAATAAAACACGGATGATTCCACGGATGAAATGATTCGAATGCGCTCAATGCTTATTTCCAATATCTCCAACGTAATAAAATATATTCAATATCCGCGCAGTCGATTTAATCGTTTATGGAAATTTGATTTTCAACCTATAATTTTCAAGTTTAGTGTAGTTGTTTGTCAAGTCAAGTACAATTTGAAGGAGTGTTAACAGGATAAATAATTTAAAATTTGTTTATTTGTATGGGAATATATCGGGAATTGTAGTGTATGGGAAAAAAACTCATTTTTGTGCAATTCAAAAAATAAAAAATTAAGCAAATATGTGCTTTTAATATGTTCCGAAGAAATCAATCTTCTCATCAGGCCGCGGCGACTGGACTGATTATACGACAATTTACATTCTATATATACAGAATGTGCTGTGCGTTAAGTACTAGCGAATCGTACTAATACAAATGAATTCTCTTACAATTTTTCTTCTTCACAATATTCACACAGCACTATTTCTGTGTACGCTAATTTTTACTTTATTAATTTTTTTTTTTTGTTGAATATTAATTAATTCATGTAATATCTAATATGCTACCGGTGATTAGACCATTTTAAGTGTGTTAATTTTTTCATAATCATAAGCTCATCAGTTCGAAACTGGATTGAATTCTATTACAATCTTCGGAACATATTAAAATCATATAATTAAATAAATATAATTCTGTCTATTAGTCGGTTTCGTTGAATTACTGTTCGTAAATACTAATATACTTCTCATGTTAATCGAAACTCACTTAAAATGGTCTAATCACCGGTAGCATATTAGATATTACATGAATTAATTAATATTCAACAAAAAATTAATAAAGTACAAATATATGTCTATACATGCTCAATAGCTATTCTTTAAGACTGAAGCTCCTATTATGCTTCTAAAAAAAAGGCATCCTCACGTGAATAATTTACAATTTCAAGTTGGTTGTGTCAAAAGAGAATACACTTTTATTATTAGAATAGTTGAGCCACTTACAATTTCCAGTACGACTGAGATTTGCCAGTCAAACATTGAAAGTTGTTGGGGTAGAGTAGAGCAGGAAGAGCTAAGAATGACACTCTTATTTTGGAAAAAAGCTGACACTGTTTTCTACCTAACCTAAAAATTTGTGTCCGGAAAAACGCACAGAAACAAGAATAACCTGTATATTTACTTTTAATTAATTAGACATACTTTACATTTTTAATTCGAGAGGCACTAAGAAAGTACGACGTGTCGAGTGGCAAACAGACTCTCTCGTATATTTTTTTTAATATACGATTATGTATGATATATAAATATATGTTACATGTACCTGCGAATATTTAATATTTAAAATATCAATCAGCTTAAAAGTTGAACTTTTCCAACAATATGTAAAACTTTTGTATAAGCAAGACAAAAACATCAATTTATTTTCCCCAAAAAACATATAAGTTTGGTTTTTTGTTTAACAAATGGACAAGGCAAATAGAGCTTTTTGTTTTCCTTAACATACAGAGCTTTTTGTTTTCCTTAACATACCTTCCATTGATAAAATTTTGATTCTTTAAGAAAAATTATACATAGAAAACTGTACATGGGAAAGCAAATAAAAGACTAAAAAAAACTTTTCAATAAAATAACAAACAGAATTTGAATTTAAAAATTTATATCTGGAATAAATTTTAGTTTTATTGTTTTTCATTTAAAATGGTATAAGGCTGAAACAAATATTCTTGAAAAGCTCAAAACAAGGAAATTCACAAAACACGGATTTATTTTGTATCACAATACCTGCGATTTGAACCCTAAAAAATTAGTTATAATGTTAGTCAGTTATGTGATTACACTCGATTTTTTCCAATCAAATTTATTAGTCGGTCAAACATTTGACATGAGTTTTAAACTCATCAAATGATACATTCTAAACAAAAATCAAGAAACAAATTAAAACAAATTATTATTTTCCATGTTCACGACTTAAATTGTTAAACTTTTTGATAAAATTATGTATTTTGAAAAACTTTGCCATTAAACAAAAATTTAGAATTTTTACCCCAACCCAATTTCAAAACCATACAAAAATTCAAAATGAAAATACAATTTTTTACGTTCGTTCGAACTGGACAGTAAAATAATTTTTAAGTTATTATTGTTTTCTAGTTATATTGTCTTAATTTGCAAATTCAAATGTATTTGCTTTTAAAATAATTTATAAGGAAAAAAAGGAATTTTTGGAGAATTTTAGATATTTTGTTCAAGTACGAGGTTCGCGTTAGTGCACACCGCTGTAACAAACGAAGCCATCAATTACAAGATGAATATAAGTTGTAGGCAGAAAAAAATTATTTTGTGGTTGCCTAAATTTCTTTCAAAAATGTAATTTTGAACATCGGCCTTTTGTATCAACCATTGTAGTTTACCTTTGCAATTTTAATGTACTGTTGACTTAAATGGTAATTTTTATTTTTAAGTTTATAGTTTAGTTTTCCTATTGTAAATTTTTTAAATATACAATTTCATTTCGTCTTTCGAATTTGGAAACTGCACAAAGTATTTATAGGAAAATTTTCTCTATTGAAAGTTTAATGAGAGTAAATATATTTTCTTATTGTTTATTGAGATCGTTACATGTAAACTATAACGAATACACTGTGAATGTATTACCAATGTATAAACGAATTTATGCTTATTTCGACAGAATATACATAATATATACCTTGTGTATATGCATATTGCACAATGTAGACATGTTAGAACATATAGTTTGTAAACGGTTATATTTATGTGGCCTCGGGATTATTCAGTAAATGTGTACGAAATATTTTAGTTTCTAGAACAGTCTCCTTCTGAATAAAGGATAGTCTTTGAAATTTATTGTAATTAATTCATTGAACCCAATGCAAATCTACAATATATTCATTCTATCCGTACATAATATTTTAAATGAATTTTCACAGATGTTGGTTCAAATTTTATGTTTCTATTTGAAAACTAATTCAAGCTTTCAAAATTTATAATTAAACATCGTAAAATATTTAATTTAATTTAATCAATAATCAATTAACTAGAAATATATTACGAATTATTAAAATGTTTTTAAAAAATAAATATTAAAAGAACTTAAAAATATTTTTATGATTTTATCACAAATTCTTTTTATTAATTATATTGTCTGAAAATTATACAGTGAGTTTTTAAGATTTGAGGTTGGGTAAATTATAATACGAAAAATAATCCCTACAATGAAACGCGAAATGTGCTACTTAAAACCCTACACGTGACAGTTGCACATCAGATAAACCAGTTTAGTTAGTTTGCTCTACCTCACATCTATGTTATGACTACATGTGAGGACTTTTGGCAAGCCTCATTGCACATACTATAAATAATTTTCCATTGAGTTTCAAAATTTTGAGAAATATATTCATTTCCCAAATTATGTTCAATTTCGTAAATTTTTTTTAACGAAAACAGTTATTTAAATGAAAACTTTTTGTTGGAAAATATGGAAAATTTTTAATAAATAACTTAACAAACTACATATGGTTAGATATACATGCTTATGTGTTCTCGTATGACTAACATACAAGTATTATCAACTGAATTGAATTTTTTGTACCGAAAATTAAAATTAATTAAAAATTATATTTAAGAGCAAAAATTATATTTAAGAGCAAATTTCAGCAAGATTTTATCGGTTATGGATTTTCGTTTAAATATATCGTAAATTTTATGATAATGTTTGCAGAAAAAGTGTTGAAAAATAAGGATTTAATGCAACTAAGTAATTTATTATATCCAAAATGTATAGAACACACCTGGTGACCATATTTTTTTGTCCATCAATCCATCGAATTTTCTTTTATATATATATATATATATATATATATATATATATATATATATATATATATATATATATATATATATATATATATATATATATATATATATAATATGTGTTATGTATTTTATTGTATGTACATATCTTAAACGTATAAGGATCGTGGAGATGGTTTTCTTGTCTTTCCAGGTCAAAAGAACTGAATTTAATTTTAGTCGAGAAAACAATTTTTTTCAATTTCATGGTACAAAAATTTAACTATTGGAATCCATTCAAGAAAATGTCCAAACTCCAAAACAAAAGAAAATTTGATAAGAAAATAACAACGAAATTTTGTTGCTTCGATATACAGGAGACACAATCTTGTATTACTCTACACAAAAGTGACATTAAAAATTTGGTTTCGAAGAATTTAATCGATTTTTAAATTAAGTTTTTTTTTATTTTTGGTGGCGGAATACTATACCACATAGATAGATTTGGCTGAGATACATAAATGCATGTATGGGAATGAGTCCAATAACATTTATCTAAAACTAATTTTTAATAATTGTTAATTTATTATTATCTGAAATAAATATTATTGAACTGAATAACATTTAATTATACGGTTCGTTAATTTTTTATTAATTTAGTTGTTTTCCAAAATAGACATTTCTGCGCTTTTAATTTTTAGATTTAATTAATTAAATATTTGATTATGGATAATTCAATAATTGTTTGTATCAGAACGAGCAGTTGAACTGAAAATAATATATTGGGTTTTAAATGAAATATTTTGATATTTTATTTAATTATTAAATCTTGATCCATTCTTATGTATGTTACAGTTATGGTAACGATATACGGACATTTTTCTCCAACTCACAAATTTACTTGATATCCCCAAAGGATCCTCTAATATTTCTTCTAAACTCTACTCCTTCATGCAATATTTGGCAGTTTCCATCACTTATTTAAACTAAAATTCCTCTCGCTACCCTAAAATTAATGAAAATCAACAAAACCAACTAAATCTAATCAATAATTCTTATATGTATGTCAATATAATATGTGACATACAAATATAATTATTTAACGAAAACCACCCTAAAAAAAAGTAAACTTTTAATTAATTTTCTTTTATATAATTTTCATTAAACAGAAATAATTAGAAAAATAATAAATGGAAAATAAAACAAAAAACATTCCTACAATTTTTTTTTTTTTTTTTGAAAATAGAACTCATTCTTCTAAATAACTGAAAGCACTGAATGAACAACATTTTACTTACCCATACATATATGAAAAAAATGTACAAGTGTATATAAAATTTCTTGAAACAAAATTTATTCAAAGTACGGCAATAAATTTTCCTTCAACAGAAAATTGGAAAATTTATTTTTGGTTAATTTTTTTTTTTCCATAAAATTACAAATAATTAGTTGAAATAATAAAAAAAATGTATATTTATATAAAAAACATAATAAAACTTTAATTGAATTTTCAGGAAAATTAAAAACAGATTTTACAATTTTTTTTTTTTTTTTTTTTTTTTTTGGAAAACAAGAAAATTTTAATTAATTTTATTATTTAATTGTGAATATTGGTAAAATTTTTACAATTTTTTTTTTTGTTGTGTTTTTATTTCGTAATTTAATTTTTGGAAAATGATAAAATGAAAATAAATTTTAATTGTTTTATTAGTTTTATATTTTTGTTTTTGTATTTTATTTTTAAATTAATTTTAAATGACAAATACAGTTATAGCTCAATATATTTAAAAACAGCCTTAGTTAAGTTCTTTGAAATAGTTTTAGATACAATTTGTGATTGTTACTAAACTGACTTGTCTACTGTTTCTAATTTCTAAAATTTCTAAACCCAACTATTTAATTTAATAAGACGAGCAATTTACAAACTAGCTTAAGACCTGCGAAGAGCAATGAGTTTATTTTACTACATTTCAGTAACGTCCGTTTCCTTAAAGACCATGATACGAACCATTTTATTCGTGGCATGTATAGGTGTTAAATAAGAAGCTATTAGAATTTTTCACCTTCAAAACTCATATATCAGTAAGTACGAATTTTTCTCTCCGACTAATGAATTGCTACTGTACAAATAAAAATTAATTATAAATACCGGAATAATTTAAAATTTCACTTCAGGCAAATTATGTATATTATATAATACCAAATTTAAAACAAAAAATAATAATAAGAGCTGAAATGGGTGTCAATGTGGAAAAAACCTGGAAAATAAATCCATATATAATTATACATGTGACAAATTATATAATTTTATTTATTTATAGTTGTTATGATTTTAATTAAACTAATTACATTCCGATACATATTTTTGTTTTGGAAATTTATACACTGGATTAATAAAATGTTCGCATTTAATGCAATATTTGGCTATATATATACATAGTACATGTATTGGTTTAGATAGTATAAGAAAAGACAACAAAATAAACGAGAAGATAACAAAACGTACCTACATCAACCAAATCGCTGAATAAACCAGAAAATTTGGAAAAAAAATTTCCTCTATTTCAAAGTAGAGTATATCTCGAAAAACCAATAGAATAAACAAATTTATGAATTCCCAAAAACCAAATTATTGAATAAGAAGAAGAACATGCGATATAGTCTACTGTAATAAGAGAAAATTCGGAAAAACAACGATGACAAAATTACATTCAATATGTTGAGTTCTTAAAAGTTGATTGGTATCAGCTTGCTTTTTATCACTTTTTAGAACTGGAACTTTTTTGTTGTGTTTTGGTACATAAAATGAAAAACGAATTTTCCACTTATTTGTCATAACATGACAATATTCAGTAATTTTTTTATTTTTTATTCTGTTTTTTGTGTATGTTTTCTATTGGTTTTTCGATTAAAGTGTATTGAGAGATTGATTTTATGTTTTATTTGCTGTTTTTTTTTTATTATTTATTTATTTGATGAGGATTTGATTGAATTTATTGATGTGCTTTGAAATTGGAAAATTTTTTTATATTGTTTTTGGTAGTTTCACTTTATCAAAATATTATGATTTTCATTTTTTGTTTTTACAAATTATTGTCACTCACATCCGTCACGAGTTGGTAACAAAGTTGTATGATTGTTTCTTGCAGTTTTGTTATTTAAAAAATATTTGCTGTTATTTTGGTCGAAACATTATTTGAAAGGTTGTTTCTTATTTAGTTGACATATTAACAATTTCTGGGTACACCGTGTAGAATTAAAAAATATTTAATTATAAAACAAACTAAGTACGCTAATTTTCTGGCTAAAGGCTCAACCAGCGAAAAATTATAAATTAAGGAATTTTAACCACACTAATTTTTCTTAACTTTTTTTGACATTCGAACAACGAAAAATTATAAACTTAATAAAGTGGAATCAACACACAAACAAAATAATAAATATTAAATTACAACATAATTGTTATTGTTTATGTGCAATACAAAATGGAACTACATAATTTGCAAATACAAAATGATTTCATTACCGTTTAGAAAAAAATGCACGAAATGTTGTTAAACCAACAAATAAATTAATACGTCAGTTAAACCTATAAAAATAAAATTAAAAGGAATAAATAAAAAATGAAAAGTAAAAAGCGATGAATTTTGTTTTTGATTTGACTTATTTCTTAAGTTTTGACCCAAAATCGCGCATTCTTAAATTTTTTTTAAATGTAAGCTTCGTTCAATTTCTTAAGTGACGTTAATTTTTCGCTGGGCAAGAATACAGGAATTCTATCAACCGCATTTTTAAGTTTTGTTAATTCTTAATTTTTAAGTTTATAATTTTTCGCTGGTCGCCACTTAAGTCAGAAATGTAAATAGCTTTAGTGATTTAAGACCTATTTCTCATACCGGAAGAATTGAAGCCCGGGATGCGACGGGCTGTCTTCAATTTGTTCTTCGGCATAATAATATTCCTAAACACAAGAAGTATCATTGCCACGAAATTATTGCTTCGTCCAAGGCAGAATTTCGATTTAAACTTGCGGGAGTTGAAACAAAAGTAGAAGATATTCGTGATCTAAAGAGCACTTCAATTCTAAAATTATAAATAATATTTTGATTATTATGTAGTGACCCCTGAAATGTTTTGAAAAATCCTGGAATGTCTAGACTTTTGACATAAGAGAAATACTTAAATTTTTTTTTGAAGACTATAAAATATACACAAGACCACAATTTGTATTTTTATTCTGTATAATAGTTTCTGGGTAAATCATACATGTACGATTGTATTTCCCAGAACAATTTTGTTTCCTTTGGCGTAATTTATTTCACACAATATATTATTTCCAGAATATATTTATTAGTTTTGGACACGGTTATATAAAGATGATCATTAGATGTAATTATTGGCTCTTATATCTTAACAATTATCATGGTACGAATACCACGATTGTATGGTTTGCCAAAAGTGCAAAAATGTACCTCTATTGTATCTTTTATCTCGCGAATTAAATTTACATGTGAAATTGAAAATCATGGTCGTTTAGCCTTTCAAGATACTATGGTAATATGTAATGAGGATGGAAGTTTAACGACAGATTTATACCATATAGATACCTGGGCCCCTATTTGTGAATTCGAATACGAAGAAACGAACGACGTTTTCGAACGATTGGTATTTGTGAATTCGAAAACGTATAAAAAAACAACGAATACGAATAATGATGAAACGAACGAAAATTTCCCTTATCTGGCAATTCGTTTTCGACGACAAATTGTACGATCATGAACGAATTTCTGTACCTTGTTAGTTTTGTTGACGAATCCATAGCAAAAGCAAACAAAATTTTAAAATGTAAGTAAAAAAAATTGATACCAACGAATAATTATACGATTGTTATTACCTATATAACATTTATATATAAATAAATAAATAAATATAATAAATATATATAATAAATATATATATATATATATATATATATATATATATATACATTTTATGTAAAAAATTACATATACATTTTATATAGTATACTTTCGACCGCGATTAAAAAAGTTGCCATTATTTCACTTAAAAACATTAAATAACATAACATATGGTATATAACATTAATTTTCACGTTAAACATTAAAATTTTAGGGCAACAAAAAGTACGACAACACTTCAGCAATTTGATATATTAGCGTCATTTATGGAGGAACATGTCGATTTCGCAAAAGGATACAATTCGACAGCAGAAGCTCGGGAATCTGCTAAAAGATTATGGAATGAAATTGGAAATCGTCTCAATAGCCACGGACCACCTATTAGATCATCTGATGGTTGGAAAAAAGTTTGGGCCAATTTTAAATATAATATTTAAAAAAAATTAAAAGAAAATCAGCAAAGCATCAGAGGTACCGGGGGTGGTCCTTCAAAAATACATACCTTCTCTACAGTTGAAGAATCTGTCATAAACACAATAAATTTAAAAGCATCAGTGATAGGCACAACGGGCACCATTTCACTTGGAGACACTGTTTTAAATGTACCGACCATCCCACTAACAACACCAACCAACACGGTACACCATAATACCAACATAGTGTTGGACGATATGATTGATTCGGATGACTACACCCGCCAAATAATTCAGCCACCATCTCCAAATAATATACCAAATAATAGAGCGAACCAAAATAAATTAAAAAATAAACTTTTAGAAGAACAAATAATGCATCAAAAAAAATTCCATGAAACAATTACATCCAAATTAACAGGAATCAGCGAAGAATTAATTGGCACTAACCTAACATTGAAGCGTATTTTACGAATAAAGGAAAAAAATTATGATTTGAAAAAGAAAAAATTATTGTTAAAGGAGAGAGAAATTAAAGTAATAGAGATGAATTTAGAATTCAATAAAAACAAATTAGCCACGGAGGCAAATGAACGGCTAGAAGAAAGAAAATTTAAGGTTGAAAATTTAGAGTTAAAAAGAAGAAAATTAGAACTACAAGAAGCGAATGACTTAGGCACTCTTAAGTAAATGGCTATTATGTACGAAATAAAAATCGTGATAATTGAGTATTAAGAAAATTTGTGATAATATTTATACCTTTGTATGAGGATACATACTGAAAATGAATTCAATGAATTAAACCAAATTTTAGATTTATAATAATATTTTTTATTAACAAAATACTATGTGCAATTGAAATGAATTAAACAAAATATTATATTTTTAAACAACTTTTTATTATTGCATTTAAATATTATGTTACTATAGCATTCAAAACTCTATTCCTTATTTGTCTAGCCAAATTGTGTTCGTCGTTTCGATTTGAAGGTACGCTTTCTTGTTGCATGGCGTCATCATCATTCACGTATACTTCAAAACTTTCTTCAAACGGAACTTTGAAGTGAAGGCAAATATTGTGGAGAGCGGCGCAGACATTTACTATTTGGGTGGCCTTTTTGGGGTATAATGTAACTGTCTGGCGCCTGATAAACACTGAAAACGGGATTTTAAAATTCCGATTGTACGTTCAATGACATTTCTTGTTTTCGAATGTATCGTGTTATAGGTTGCTTCTCTGCTGCCATCACTTGTAGCTCTAAATGGTGTTAGCAGCCACGGTTCCAATGGATACCCAGAGTCGCCTAATAATAAAAATTAAAAATACATAATGCTATATATAATTGTTTAATTTTATGTTTACCGAGCAACCAATAATTTGTATTACCATTGTTTCGATGAATCTCTTGTAAATATTGCCGATATGTACTTAAATTCCAGACAAGGGAATCATGCGAAGCACCTCCATATCGTGGGTCTACTGCCATAATACGAGTATTGTGTTCGCACACCTTAAAAAATTAAGTATTAGTAGGTAAATGTTGATGGATATTATATTACATAAGTATGTATATGTAAATATACATTACCAGCATAGTATTCAAGCTGTGGTGCCCTTTTCTATTAAAATAAAGGTGTTCATTTTCTACTGGGCGTAGGATGTTGATGTGTGTCCCATCAATACAACCGATTACGCCAGGGAACCCGGTTCGACTATAACAATAATTGGCGGCCGCTTCCTTATCACTATTTGTCTGTCGGAATGAAACCCATTTAGGGCAAACTTTCCCTTCCAAAACCGTCAGCACTTCACTTAAAACCACCGATATCGATGATTGCGACAACCCCACCAAATAATCTTGCCCAATGCTTTGCTGATAGCTCCCTTGTGCACAGAACCTAATAGCTCCCGCCAACTTTAAAATGTTTGGGGTACTCGATGATCGAGCCCGCATTGGTAGATGGTCATTAATTTCGTTGATTAGGTATTTGACCGCATCATTTGACAGCCTGAATAAATTTATAAACCTGAAATTTAATCACATAAAATAGTAAAAACAGTTTAAATATGATCACGATAAATGTTTTGACTTACTGGACATCTGGTATAACAAATATATTTGATTTGTCACGTATTATTCGTAAACATAAATGCGGTGGGACATCATTGTCTTCACGATCACTGTCATCCGAAAAATAAACGGCTATCGAATCCATAAGGAATTAAAATTTAATTTAGTTTTAAAATCAATTTAAGAAATCTCTAAATACGCTCGAATCACAAAAACAAAACATTAAACGTCAAAATTTAACAAGATTTGTTTTTTTCTTATAGGTATAACCATTAAAAAAAAATTTCCCTTTTCATTTTTTCGCAGTGTACATTTTTATATTCGATCGAATTCACAAATACCAATCCAAGTTCGAAACGTATCTATCATTCGAATCGAATATCTGTTCGAAACGGATTCACAAATAGGGGCCCTGGTCGGGTCTGTATCTAAATTATAACTCTTGGCTTCCATCATCTTACAGAAAACACACAATTTTCTTGTTAGCTGAAAAAATTTTGAGATTATTGGATGACGTTTTTCATGCCGAAAATTTCAAAATATTAAGTGAGGTTCTAATTCAAAATGGTTACCTGAGAAGTGTAGTTACTAGAGGTATTAGAAAGGCTATCGAGAAACATAGCAATTTGGGAACTATTTTGGATAATATACGGAAACTTTTTATTTCGGTGACGTATGTTAAAATTCTTTTCGAATAAAAATTATTTTACAAAATTATGATATATGTACAACTTGTTGGTATTTCAAAGTTTGGACATGGTTTTATTCACAAAATTAAAATACAAAAATTTATAAGAGTTAATTTAATATATGACATAAATTAAAATGTTCGTATGGAAAAGGGTATGTGGGTACTAAACAAAAATTTGAAAAAAAAGGTTCATCAACGTATTTATGATTCTACGTATGAGTTTAAACCGTCATTCAACGCCTTATCGAATCATCTACGTAGAGAAGTAACCACTCTTTACGACGCTGAGATTCTTAATAAGATTTATCAAAATTTATCTCAAAATTTGTTAAATATCCAGGAACTTTTAAAGTATTTGGTAAATTATTACGACAACATTTTTTAAATCTTCTAAATTTTAAACTTTTTCACTCTAATTGTATAACTTGACAAACTGAGTATTTTATAAATTTGAATTTGAACTCTAGTTACATTACAAAACGTTAGTTCTAAAATTCTTCTTTGAAATTATAGTATAAATTGTACCTACCCTTAAATAATAAAAAATAAAAAGAATTTAAGCTAAAAAACCAAAAAAATTATTTTATTATACAAAGAATTGAGGAATCTGGAAACTTTACATTGCCGCAGCAAAATGGAATCAATATGGACAAAATGTTGCCCTAAATTCTGTTTTTGACATCAGTGTATTAATTTTGCCACAACCACAACAATTGCAAAATGGTTTCCGAAAACTCGGTGGATAAAACTTATTGTAATCAATTTACCATTAGTAGTAATTAGTTATTATCCAAACGAAAGTTATGAAAATATTTTAAACAAAGAAGCAACAACAATATTCGTTGAAATACTAATTAAAATATTATTATTGTTTTTTTTTTTTTTTTTTGTTTAAATTGTGGTTATTAAATTAATTTTCATTTCAAATTTATTAAAAATAATAACAATAAAGGTAATACATATAATATAGTAATAAATAAAATATAAAAAATTAAGGAATTTATTTATGCATATATTTGTTAATTTTTTTTTGTTTAATAAAATTAATTTAATATAAAAAATATATTTATATTACATAAATGAAATTTTTAAATGAATAATAAACATATCAAGAGGGTTGGTGGCATATTTTGGTTTTTTAAAATATGAAAAGTGAATGGAAAATGAAAAACATATAATATATTTATCAATAATTTTAATTAAAGTATCAAAAAAATTATTATTTAACTAATTATTACTTATATTACATACATAATCGTTTTACGTTTATTTATCTATTATAATTAATTATTAATCATTATTAATCCAATTCGCGGAAAATATTTCATAGTAGTTATTATATAACTTTATTAAACAGGGTGTCCCAGTATCTACAATACAAATGATTAGGGTGTATAGCTGAGCCTAGCCTTCTTTCTTAGCAAACGCTTGAATGTTAAAACTGGTATTCCTGAAGGGTCGGTTCTTCGACTTATATTATTTTTAATATTGTTAACGATTTACCTAATGCCATCAATCATTCCAAATAGCAAAGTTTTGCGGATGATCTACATATTAATAAACCATAACATAAAATCAATTGTTGAATGGCTTCATGGAAACTTTTTGAGTTTGAATGCCACTAAAATGAAAGCAATAGTTATAAAATAATTTAAGTTTAATATGTGCAACCTAATGATACACAACCTAAAATGATAAAACATGTTACACCAATAATGTTTGAAATTTAGGTTTAAGAAATATAACCGTGTTTCTAAATTTGCTTGTGATCTGATTGGGTGTAACTTATTTGATTTACTTAAATTACGTGTTTGCTGCGAAACCTTTAAAATTATTAAATACGGAAAACCTATTTAGTTATATCGTAAATTTATTAAATTAATATCATCACGATTAAATAATCTAGGTATCGAAGAAACATAGATTGTTAAGGGGGGCAACCATTTAGAACCTTCAAAAAATCGATTTTTTTTTTTACTTTAAGCTACTTTAATATGTGTAGAATACGAAAAACTTCTTGACTTAGGTCAAAACACAAAGCATTTGCAAATAGAACCAATTTCCGAGACTCCTTTCATTCTACTCCGAGAGCCGAGCGCAGGTATATGAACTAAAAGCAGCGGGGAGAATATCAATTTTTTGATTTTATGTCTACCTTTTCTCCAATTCTTAACTTATTAATTAAAGATTAGGTTTATCAAGTGACCAAAGGTATATACTACCCACATCCTTTTGCTCTTCTGTTTGATATACTCTTTAAAATATTTATAATAAACTATGAAAATTACAAAAAGTTCACTTTCGGCGTTCTATATGGTTGTCCTCACTTAAATCAGTCATTTTTTGTGCGAGGTATCTCCTAGAAGAATTATGCTAGCTTCCACAACTTTAAATATGAGATTCCAGAGTACAGACGACATAACTTGGTAATTTAAAGGAAATTATTTTTCTTAATAAGGTATTACATTTTTTAGTATTAAATATAACTTAATTTTTATAACTCACCCCAATGTGTTAAATTTTTTGCCCACGTACTGTAGCTGTAACATAAGTAAATAAATTATTAAATCTCAGTATCTCAGCATCCAAGTTCTGGCATTAACTACATCGTCTGAGATTACAACTCCTATTACCTAGCAATAAAATTAATAAATTAAGTTTATATTCTGAAATTTTAAGGGAATCATCAAATGTATTTTAATAAGTAATTTATTTCTTTATATATTTTTTTAATTATTGCAATTAAAATATGTAATAATAATAGGAAACTGATATTAGTGTCTATAATTAAAAAATTCCAATCACATACCATTTCCATTTTACTATTTTTGAACATACATAAATATCCACAAATAGTTAAAATAAATATGAGAAGGTACGTGCGTTCTCGTATATAATAAAATTATGAATTAATTTTCAGGTGAAATTTCCCCAATGTACATTCCTGTAGAGGGTATTGCAATTATCTACATATCAATATACTATATAATAGATGTAAAATATTTAGTGGAACTTGATTATGATTTTTGAAAATTTTATATTTTCCAAATCATACCGGATTTAAGTTAGAATGTGAATCAAAATTTAAAAATAAAATTTGTAATAAGTGTATATTTGTAATTGTCTTTTTTAATATATGGTATTTTTTTTAATTATTTAAAATTTGTATTAAGTTCACTTTTAGGGTAGTATTGGACAACGGTTTAATTGAAACATGAAAGATGTGGAACTTTTGTAAAAGTCTCTTTAAAAATTAAAAATGAAATAACTTTAGGCAGTTTACCATGAACCCTATTAACACCCAGGTCCTCCCAATTTACAGATGCTAATATGCTTTAGTCAAGATAAAATAAAATAAAAATCAAAGTCAAAACGGCAAAATAATCAATACCGTCGCGACTGTTTTATGGCAAATTTTTACATCAAAAACTCTTCCAAATTTTCGATTTCGTCAATAAAGCCGCACAGAAGCAACAAAAAAGCATATTCAACCCCTTTTTTAATTTAATTTTTATCAGTATGATTTTCCTTTTCTGTATTTCTCATTTGGAACTGAAAAAAGATTAAGTCTTTCTTTTTGTTATACTTATATTGCCTTTTTACAGGATTTTAATTAACGTTATTTATATTTAATTTCGTGTTTTCTATTTTTTTTTTTTTTTTTTTTTTTGGAGAAATAAAATCACGGAAATTACAGTTTCTTTTTATTTCAATTCTCCTCGTTCTTCTACTGATGTTGTTATAAAATGTACGTTTTTGTGTTTCTTAAATGGAAGCTATGGAATTAAAATTGAATGATGGCAAAATGTATTTGGTATGAATGTATTGTAAATACATAGAGAAGCAGCATAAAGTGAAAATCATTTAATGACTTTTCTTTTATTTAATTTTTCATTATATTATAGATATGCTATATCTTCTTCTGTATAATTCTACTTAAATTTATAAAAATTCATTAAATTTACATTTAATTACACAAAACCATCCCTTCACACAGCAATAACAAATCTGACAGAAAAAAATACGAGAGAAACCAGTATTCCCGTCTTAAATATAACTTCCAAAATTTTTTTTTAGTTCGTTTTCAAATTGTAACAAGCTTTGGTCGGCTGTACATCATTAAATTAATTAAAAAAAAATCACCATCCAATTTTTATGTCTTATTATTATTATTTTTTTTTATCTTTAAGAATAAGAAAATAATTGTTTTCTTCCCTTTAATGAAATTTTACAAAAAACACACACAGCAAAGAATTAAATAAAGAAAAATTGTTGTACGGTACAGTAGTAAAGAAGAAAGTGTGCATTTAATGATGAAAATTAAATTTAAAATAAAATAAAAGAACAGAAATGAAAAATAAATGAGATAAAAATAAGAAGACAGCAAAGAAGTATGGAAATTTTTTAAGATTTTTATTTTTGTTGCTTTCCTCTATAAGAAGAAATGTGGAAATTCAGTTTCATAATTTGTTTGAATTAAATTAGAAGTTGAAATGTAGAACCAACAATAACAAATTTACTTTGAATTAAATGGCACAAATTGTGGTAGAATGCATTGAAAAACCAAGATTCACATTTTCAAACTTTTTGAATTGTAAGAATTTTCTTCAAAGCTTTAATCGAATGGACGGAACATAATCAGAGCACCCTGTATTTTATAGAGCCATAATCAAAAAATCTGAGCTTTTATAAGGGAATTAGAAACGAGGAAAAAACGAAACTTTTCATAGTAAAACACACAAAACATATGGGAAATCACTTTTTTTTCCTAAGACAAATTTTTAAATGAAAACGTTACAAATTCTTAATTATGATTTCTGAAATACTTTCATAAATGTTTGAATTCTAACATATATGAATATCGTTTAAGTAATTCGTTTTCATTTTCTTGTAATAATTGATTTATTTAAACCAAAATATTAAAAAAAATTCACAAAAACAGCATTCTGGTCAAATTGAAATGAAAGCTTACTACGATTCGTTCGATCATTAAGTCAATATACATTACATAGATGGCAGTGATGGCCGTAAAAATTTGGAAAAATCGTACCAAAAATTACCACCTGGGGAAATTTCAAGTTCAAAAATTGTAGGAAAAGCAAAACAAATTCACAAAATATAGGAACGTGTGATAATTTTGCGATTAAATAATTTTTTTTCGTATTTTTCTGTAACCATTTTAGACATCTTACGTACACTAGTAAAACTAAAGATAAATTTAGCAAGTATTATTTTAATTTGTCAGAGCCAACTTTGATGTATTTTTCAAAATGAAAGTTCGAAAAAATATATTTTAGAAATAATTTAATTTTAATATTTCTGCAATTAATATTTACTTAATAGCAATATGGCCTTCTTGTATATTGTTTTTAAAGATATGTAGAAAACATTTATATAAACATTTTATAATATTTTTGCTTTTTTCATTGAAAAACTTGAAGCTAAAAACATCATTTTTACTATGGATTCCTATGGAAATCAGTGAAAAGTCATACCACTAAAAAAGCTTCTAAAAAATACGTCATTAAGATTATGGCTCTATACTCTAGAAGGCTCTGACATAATACGTGATATTTGTTAACTCATTCCACTTTACAATTCTAAGTTCAAAGAAATTTACAAAAATCTTTATCGAAATTAAATTATTTTCATTGTCGAATTCTATTATGTACCTTGGTGACAGATTAAAAACTAAAAGAGTGACAATTTGGCCAAATTCCCTCCAGACACTTCTCCAGTAAGGAGTAGTATTTATTGGGAACTGAACTGGTATCTGGTTAAAATAAGGGAAATAACTGTTTTTGCGACAATACTTATAATATAAAGTGGGCTAATAAAAGGTTTACCGAACAATTAAGACATTTAGACAATTTTTTTAGGTAACCTGTATTCCGCAGCAGCAATCTTAGGGCTGCTTTATTTATTCCCTAGGATGCTTATTCAATTGACCCCTTAAACGTCCAAATGTGTGGAGAAGTTCAAAATTAGTTAAGTTATGCTCTTAAAACAGCTCTCTCCTTAACTACAAGTTATATTTTGCGGTTTGTTACCTTTATTTTTTCAAAAGTTACAATTGGTTCTTTTAAAACATTTTTTTTTTTTTTTTGGAAAATCGTTTCTGAATGATTGGCATCCCATAGAAATCAAATACAGATACGTAGTTCTACGTCAAAAATATTGGTCTCTACTAGTAAAACAAACACATTTCAAAAAGCTCCAACAATTTTCTTACCCAAAATAAATCAGATCAACGTATCAAAAAGAAGAAAAATGATTTTCTTAAATTACCACAATTGACTATTTACCTTTATAATCATTTAGCTTAACATTTTTTTTTCCTTTAAACATTATTTTGAATCCGAACCACCATCTATAATAGTTTGTTTTATATAAAGGTTAAAATGCGAATACTGAAATGAAAACACTTTTCATTTTCTTCCGTCTCATTGTACGAGTACGATCAACGAAAATGAAAAATATAAAAAATACTAAATAAATAAAGCAGAGGAGAGAATAAATGAAACTGTGGGAAAATCTCGGGAAATCCAAGCAAGTATTTACAACAATAGCAACAACAACTACAAAATATTTCTAATTTATTTTAGAATGTGTTCGTTTGCGTTTCCGCAAAAGCACAAAAAAAACTTATTTTTCTGTTCATTGATTGCCTATATTGCTGCCAATGTCGTAAAAATAAAAATTGAAGTCAATTTTTACCATATTTGTTGTTGTTGCTGGTAAGAAACACTCTTTCTCCTCCGCATCTACATAGACATATTTGATGTTTTTTCCCGATTTTCATCTTGGTTATAACACCACCAATAATCAAAACACGGTACATTTTACCAAGAAAATTGAACCAAAGTATGTGAATCGCTGTTATATTCGAAAGAATACACAAAATAAACAGTTTTCTCTTATTTGATGATGACTGTGTTTTCAATGGTGGTTGGAGAGTGTAAACTTGCGTTGTTATTGTTGTAATAAAAATTGAAAATAATAAAATAAAATGTTTGGGAAAATGAAAATAATAAAAAAATGAGGAAAGCAAAACAAGAAAAATGTGAAAACTACGTGTTGCTCCATCAAATAGTTGTTTTTTTCGGGTAAGATTATCCTACACTGAGATGTATAAATCATTGAGGAAGTATTTAATAAATAAGCTTTCTGTGTTGGCAAAATTATTCAAAAGCTCATCCATTCGAGGGTTATTAGTTTTTTGGACAATACAAATTTTTTACAAGACAATTTAGCCAGAAAATCCAGAGGCTTACAAAATACTCTATTAGAATTCACTAACTTTTTTTACAAACGACAAATGTAACATAGATGGATTTAAATCTTAGATGTAACATAGGTGGATTTAAATCTTAATTGATTTACAAACGACTTGATCAGAGAAATACAGAGAAAGTCATTCGATATGGTTAACCACAAAGTTCTATTGAAAAATCATTTTGATGCTGGGTTTCATGGGGTCACTTTGCTTTGGTTTTGATCATACTTATCCGGAAAATCCCAGGTTCTTAAGATTAAAGGTATTATGAGTCAGCCTAAAATCTTAAACGACGGCATTCCGCAGGGCTCAGTGTTAGGTCCAATGCTATTTTCATTCCCAGTTGTTTGCTTTCGCGGATGACCTGGTGTGTATGTACAATCAATCTAAACGTAACATTATTACTCAATATATGCAATCCTCCTGAAGAACTGGTGCTCCGCGCATACAGTGTTCCCAAGTACAAAAACTAGAGGTATGTTTTTTAAGATTACCGATGATTTTTTTGTAGACCCTAATATTTTACGTTCATAACTGCGACCAAATTGCTTGTAACGACGGTTGTGTTAAAATTGAATTCGTTGAAGTCGTTAACTGTTGACAACACTTTGCTTTGGAAATATCATGTCGATGACCTTCGTAAGTATGTCCTAGTAGTTATTAGGAAATTTTACTTACTATGTAGCATGCTCGACTGCGTTTTTAAGAAATATATATCTTGAATTAGTCAGCTCTTAATTGTCACAGGGCTTAGTTTGTTGGGGTGGCCCTTACTACACAAGAATTCGACCACTCATTTTTACACAGAAGCATATTGTTAGGATTATTCTTAATGCAAAGATGTCTTCAGCTTCATGGGCTCTATTTCAATCCCTGCAAATATTTGCACTTAGACATGTGTTTGTGAGCAAATTATTGAAAGCTTTTGTTTGTTATAATTGTGAACCTGTTAAATTCGTTTCAAAGATTCTTCACAACGAACTTCCAAAACTCATTTTTTATTTTGGCTCCCAAAATGTTCAATAGTCTTTCGGAAAAATTGATAATTTGTGGGACTCTCAAGTATTTTCAATCTGATCTAAAAACAATTTTATTCGAATGTAATAGTGTGAGTAATTTGGTAATCTTTACGAAAAAATCAAAAATCTTTTCAAAAATTATAACTTTAAAATTATAGGACGTGCAGCTACAAGTTTAAACAACAACTTCTTTTCTAAAATTAAACCTAAAACACCTTTAAAGAAACAATCAAACAGTGTTTATCAGGTATAATGTAGTTGCAACGCTTCATATACAGGACAAATGAAACAATTTTTAGAAAAAAGATTTTACCAAAACAAAAATGACATAAATAGAGATCAAAATTTAAGCATTAGTGCATTTACATGACATCTGAAAAATACAAACCATCAAATCAGTTTAGATAACATAGAAATTCTCGAGGAACAAAAAAATTTTAGAAAAAGATCGATTTTAGAAATGCTACAAATTAAATCAAGTACAAATTCAATAAACGTCATTGAAGATTACGCGTATATTGTGGTAACTCTTGTGATTTGTTCATCTAAATTATTTTTTGCTTCATGCAACTTTATTTTTATTCAATTGTACAACCGTTTTTTACATGAAGGCGCATTAGCAAGGTTTTTTCTAGAAAATACATGGCTGGGCGTTTCCATGAAAAGTCAGTTTTAATAAAAATTTTTGATTGCTTTATTTTTTGATTTATGTATAAAAAAAGGAATTTTCGATATATTTTTCATTACGCTTTTGAAAATGAACCCGAATAGGGTTCGAAAGCTAAAGCTTTAATTAGTTAAAAAGAAATAAAAAGAGCCCTAAACCAAAAAAAATTGTTTAACTCATAGATAGTAATTGGCTCATAAAAATATAACACCAATATATGAATATGTAAAAAATTTGGAACATAAATATCTTGAGTTGTTATTGGAAATTTTATGTGGAAGTCATTTATCCGGGCTTTTAAGATCGCTCGCTTTACGTTTAAACAGAGAAACGTTTGCCCAAAATGGATTAAGCATACCGTCAGGCGAGTTCTTGTCATATAGACCATTTGTTCGAAAATGAGTTGTGAATGGATTCTTATATTTGCGACCACGCTCTTTCAGAATCTCCTCTTTTTACTTTATTAATTTTTTGTTGAATGTTAATTAATTCATGTAATTTCTAATATGCTACCCGTGATTAGACCATTTTAAATGTGTTTTTATTAACACGAGAAGTATATTATTATTTACGAACAGTTATTCAACGAAATTGAATAATAGACCGAATTCTATTTATTTAATTTTTTAATTTAATTGATTTTAATAGTTCCGAAGATTGTAAGAGAATTTAATTTTCTTGTTGAGTTCTATAAAGAAACTTGAACCATATGACCCAACTTTTTTAAAGACGCATATTCCTTAGTCTTCGTCAATTACATTTGATCATGCAAATATGTATCGTTTAAATTTGAAATAGTGCCAAGTTATAATAAAATTTTTGATGAAGTAAATGTATTTCGTTACACACACAATTATTCTAATCAGTCTTACACGGGATAGTGTTCCTATAATTGTTTCTGAGGTCTGAGTACTTATAACTTTTCCTATATTCTCTTTCTTCTTATAGAGTTTTATTTTGTAGTGTAGTATTTTCTTATCATAACATTATCACTTATATAAATAAATGTAATACATCGTTTATACCTCTATTCACATATTAACTTATTTTCGCTGATAAGAAGCAACATACAAATAAAATTGGAAAATCGTAAGAAGTGAAAAGGTGACAATTTTTAAATTTTTCTTACCATTCTTCGTCGTTTTTTTCTAAAGCTGTTGACAATTGATTTATTTCGTGCGATTTAGATTGTATATATACTCGGTTATGGATACGTTATATTAAGGAAGTTGGAATTGTTTGTTGGTATATTAAAAATCCAATCAAATAACCTTCTTTAAATTCATTATCTATTCGGTTAAAAATAAAAAATACGTACCTATAAGGATTTTACTTTTTCAACTTAGCTTTGTTATACATAAGAACATATACTACAAAAATATAATCATGCGATTGCGGATGCGGTGCGGATTCTCTTCTGTTATCAAATTCGTTATTTTTAATCTGCATCCACCCCGATGTTAAATTAATTTTCCCGCTATATTTTCCATTTTATTGGTCAATTTCAATTTATTTTTTGCAGAAAAAATAAAATGTAATTTTATTGATAATTAAAATAAAATCATAATGACATGTTCCAGATTTTTATAATTATAAAAGTTTTTTTTTCGTCGACTTTTATTGTACAATTACAGGGTTGGATTAATGTGGATGGGGTAATTTACTTCAAGCTAAATCGAATATGTATATATGTAAGTTTATATATGGAAAATCAATTACATTGCAATAATATTAGAAACGTTGTAATTTAAGTGTTATTATATATTATTTTATCTGTAAAATTGTGAAATGTTATACTCTGGTAGCGTGCCTGGTTGATAAATACGTTCCTCATAATTAAAATGAAGTATTTTAGAAGAAAATTTGAATACGGTTCGTAAACTTTGTTTTCACAGATTCATTTCTAGTCCTCCCCAATAGACAGAGATTAAAGATCATAAAGTTTTTAGTTTCCACCATCTAATTTTATTGTTTATATATACGAGAACGAGTATGTATATTTTGTGTGAGTATGCAACAAAAAAAAAGGATATGGTAAAATGGCTGCAAACTTAGTTAGAAACAAAAAAAAAAAAAAAACAACAGCATCAACAACAATTTTAATTGGATGACTTAAGATGGGAAATAATAAAAAAAGCTTTCTTTTATTAAAAACAATTTCATTTTATTTTAACATAACAACATCATAAAAATAACAGCAACAACAAAATTATATAATTTATACACAGACAAAAAAAAACAGAGAAAATATTCATTTTTCCTCTTTTGGTATGTACAGTACATGAAGAGGATGATCTCATTAGTTTAACAAGAATAAGAACACACAAATTCAATAATTGGACGTCGCAGGTAAAAAGCAGCAAGAACAACATAACGAAAAGTTGGGAGGGGAAAAAGACATGTTTTCGCATTTTAATTTTTTATATACTGTATGCTTTTAAAGAAAAGGAAATTAGTAATTTTTCACAAAATTAATTTCCTTTTTATTATTCTATTTTAGCTTTGAGTCAAAAACTTAACAAAAATGGAAATATTTGAAATGATTTCTTGGATTTTGGTGTTGATTGGATGTAATTGCTTTCAAGTTAAGGTTTTCAAATCTAGATGGGGCCAAGGTTGTTTGAATTATTATAATTGAAGCAATTGACAATGAAATGATTTGCGCTATGATACCTTTGGTTCCTAACTAAGAACAGGTAAACATTATCAGACTCCAAGCTTAAATCTATTCAGTAGTGGCGTAGCCAGAAATTTGTTGAGAAGTGGGGGTGAGTGGAGTTTTAAATAAAAAATAAAAATTGAATTAGAAATGTTTCACTCATATATTTAGTTTAATATTCAAATGTTTTATTATTGAATACTAAATCGTCGAGAAACTTGAGCCAAGCTATAAGTATATCCATATGCCAGTGGGGCAATTTAGTTGCTCCTCACGCATTGTATTTCGTATATAGGTAACTCGTAAGATGTCTGAATATAGAAAATGATTTTACAGTCGTTGTATTGAGTAAGGCTTAAATATTTTTAATAAAACATGAATATTTGGGAAAATGTTCTTTGTAGATAGTGTTGACGATTTGTACTCAATCGAAATGAGTATTTTTGACAAATTTCCAAAATAAATAGAGCAAATAAACTTCCACTTTAAAAGTCTGCTGGACAATCCGATAATTATATATGCATGCACGGACATCGAATTTATCACTCTGGAATGTTTGTAAGAGCCCCCATAATAGTTATTCCAAACTGAGGCATATGCGCCTCATGGGCGAAAAGGATGGGATAACTTTTACAGTGGAACTCACACTTATTCCATAGTGCTAAATTTTGTGGCTATTGACACACAAATGATTACCACGTTGCCCAGCTGACATTTTTTATCGATTTTTTATTGCTCTTTTTATTTTGAAAATTTATCGAATATAGTCACTTTGCTTGGACACCGCTGTTATAAGCCGAACCTAAATTTTATTTAATAATATTTTCTAAATAGGTATTTAATAAGTTTCCAAACTTAAAATTTTTAATAAGAACGAGGTAAAAGTTTTTCATTTAATTTTCGAATTTTCTAATATAAATATTCTTATTTTATTATTGTAATTTTTGTTCTTGATGGAAAACACAGAAAATTTCTTTTACTTATCCATACTTAATACATATACATACATGGATATGAAACATGAAAATTTCACAACAAAAGAAAGATTTCTATACATACCTACCTATACGTTTGCGATGTATTTTCCTCTTAACTCGTTTAGAGTTTACCGATTTTTTTATTTTAATATTATTTTAGAAAATGTAATATGAAAATTTATTATATTTTTCACATGCATGACCCACCTGCAGGCATAATTTCTTTCTTCTTACATTTAACAGTTATATGTGTATATAAATTTTCTTATATGCAAAAAGAAAGTTTTCGTTTGTTATATTTGTTTCTAATGCAAAGTAGTAGTTACTTGTTTTATAATTCTCAATATTGTTAAGTGAAAAAATTATATAATTTTTGTTATTTTGAAAATTTTACGGTAAAGAATTTTCTTGGAAAACTTAAACTAACCAACCATTCAAAATTCAATGTATGTATATGAGTTCCTAAACAGAAATAAATTAATGTTTACATGGGTGGATTGTAGGGATGCTTGGGTGGATGCTGTATTGTAGAATGCATTTATGTTAAAATTAATTTAGTCGATTTGAATAAAATATTTTTAAAGTTTGAGGTATGAGTAGAAGTTAATATATTCAATTGAGTGATTTTGATTGGAATAAACTTATGTATTACAACAAGTTCGTCACAATCAACGCTCAAGACTTGTAGTTTATAAAATAAAATATTTGAATACGAGATCTTTGTTATAAAATTTATTTTAAATTATTTAAATAATAAAAAGGATTAAAACAATTTAATGTTTTGGCATTAGGCTTCCGATTTAGACGTAATATTATCTATATTTTATCTTCTACAATATTAAGAATTTCATTTGTAATTTGGTGCTTGTATAATTCGGGAATGAGATTGGACAAAATACCTTAGTATTTATTTACCAACGCACTACACTTTAAATAATATAAGCCGGCCTCCTACTTGATCTAGATTCGAGTTGAATTTTTTTTTACTTTTAACAAAAGGAAACGCAGGGTGACCAACCAGAACACAAGAAAAATTAAATAATTAGCAATAGTTTGCGCGAAGAATACAATAAAATTATATTGTTTGCTCGTTTACGACGTACAGTGGCGCTGATTGCCGAAAAGCTGTCCAAAATTCTAAAATTCTCTACTCGGGGGTTTTGGGGTCGCTGATCACGAATCTCTAGTCACATTTACAAAATTTCACCCCCTCCATTTCATATTGACAACCCCTTTGCATAAAATACCGTATATATCATATTACAATCAAGATGCATGCCACTTTCATAATTTTTGGATCACCGATTACTAATCTTTAGTCATACTTACAAAACCCCCTTCATCTATTATTAACAACCCTATTCGTCAAATAACCTAAATTTTATTAAATTTTGATTTCTTTCTTGTTTTGTTTAGTTAGGAAGGCCAAATTGTTTTTATTTCAAAATGTGCATAAAAATTCGGGGAAGGGAGGGTACCGAGGTGCAGCTAGTTTTTATTTTATTTTATAGTTAATACTATTAACTGCAACCTCTTATGCGTTTGATGACAGAACACTACAGAACTATATATTTTTTTGCGATATAAACACACTTTTTGTTTAATATAAAGTTTAAAAAACATAACCAATCATTGCTTTCTTAACAATAATTGCTTAAAATACTAATATTTTAAAACATATTATTAGATTCTACAGACATCCAGGAATTGATTCCATTTTGTTTGATTAAAATTAGTTGAATTTTTAAACTTCTATGTACGAGTATGTTGCAATACTGTCTTTTACTAAGCAATTTAAAAACAACGACTGCTGCTTGAGAGAAGGTTCATTGCAACTAAAATTCTGGTGCAGGTAAAGGTATTTTGACCCTCTTATGAGTGTTTTAAGACCCTTAGGATATTACTAAAGCAAATTTTGTTTTAATTTTAAATAAATAAATAAAATGTAAAATACAAGTAAATAAAATGTTTTTTTTTTTATTTCTGCCAGATTTTTGGCACTCGGCACCACTGTGAAACATTGCGTTTGATTTTATTTTCGGTTGTTTTCAATTTATCATGTTAATTTTTTAATTAATTAACAAAAAATTAATTGTGAAAAATGAATGGTGATTCGCAAATGTTTCGGTGCCAGTTAACCTTATTTCCCCTAAGGGGTTATTGTAAAACTCTTGTGCAGAACATATTTCCTAGCTTTAAGTACATCAAATTGTCTTGATAAAAACATTTTGGTTATAATAAATTAGAGGAAGGTAAAACATTATTGAAAAGGAATAATTTAAAATTATCAAAATTAATAACAGATAAAACTGAAATAAAACATAAAATGAAATAATAATTGAAATGACACAAACAAAAAAAAAATTTAAAATGATATAGAAACCAGACCCAAAAATGAAAAATTACTTTTAAAATCTCAGAACAATAACTATAAAAAAAAAATTGATATCAATAGAGCCAAAGTCAAATGCTTATGTAAAGCAAAATGCCACAAATAAAAAGAGGTACAAAATAGACAAATATTTTGAGCAAAAACCAACGGCGACTAATTTCAACTCAATACTAAGGTATTTTTCCCAATGTCGTTCCCAATGTTATCTTGATACCTTGATACGAAATAAATTATAATATCTACAATATAAGAGGCATCGATATCAAAAAATTTCCAAGGATGGTAAATTTCTATATATGTAGATGGCATCGCCAGATATTTAACATTGCGTTAAACGTTGTGTGTTTAAGATGTGTCTACTGCCAAAATTTCAGGAAAACGACATTATTGTTTTTTTCCGTTTTTCTCTTTTTATCTTGCGTGCATTTGTTATATTGCATGTACGTAGAGCCCTAGAGACAACAAAAAATTGTTAGTACAAATTTTGGTAGGCACATCTAAATCGGACTTTTCCACATATTTGCAAATAATTATATCAAGGTTTCATCAGGGCAATTACGGATAAAACATATTTCTCCAAATAATTATTATTTGTTTTTATTTATATACAATTAAGGCCTGGACCAGCCCAAACTAGGATGGATCATGAATTATCCTCCATTGCGTGTAAACCTTCTTTCGTCCATAAGTTTCGAAAAAGTAACAAGTCCGCAACGCTCAGGTATATTATTCTCCTATATGGCATCTACCAGTATACAGATTGGAAGCCCTGCAAGGCCTTTGTCTCATGTATATGATTAAGAAAAAAATTAATTTGTTTTAATGAATAAAAAAATAAGAAGATTGCTAGCTAAATTATTTTCCCAAAAAGTTAATAATTTCAGCAGCTTCTATACAACTGTTATTGGGATCGATATTCAGATCTTCAAATATGGTATGTTTTGTTTTGTTATGTAGTAAGCGAGAAAATAATGTAATTTAACTTCAAAGTTATCAAGAATCGGGCCCGTTATGTTATATGTATAAAAATAGCTGAGAATTCATTTGGGTCTCTGTATCCAAAGTTAGCAAAGTAATTCTCATATTTATGGAATTTCCCTACCCCAAAACGACTTCCCTGAAGTATTTTAGGATATTTTATTATAGATTTCGAATACATTATAAACCAAATACAGAGGTTTTATTGAAATTTTCCAAAGGACCAGGTCTTCATATAGTATATAGTTTATGTAACGATGAAATACATATGTACATAGACAAAATGAAATAGATTATTTTTGAAGTACCTAGAACGAATTTTTTTTTATCTTACAACTCTCGCCTAGTGCGATAAAACTAAATTAAATTATAAAAAGCCAAGTATATTTGAGTGTATCAAATTTTTGGAATTAATTGATTTTGTTGTAAGTTTGATACTCGTTGACTTCTTTTATAAAAGATAAAGTTTTTTGACCATTCGTGCACAGATAATGGATTAATAATTGAACATATAAAAATATTCATATATAGGTATGTATTAATATTTTACGATATCTCCCAAGACGTAAACACCTCACATATTTTTTTTTTTTGAATCACTTAAATCAAAACAAACAAAACACCATACAGGAACATAAATTATGTTTCAGTTCCAATTTTTTTTTTTTTTTTATATTTGTTTCTTTCTTTTTGGATAAAAAGGTAACATTAATATTGAAATATGAGAAAATATAATTTAAGACGTATATAGCTGGCGCAAAAGACAAAAAATATGATGAACTCTAGGGTTATATGCCCATATATTTCATGTCGTATGTAGTTAGGTTGGTTGTATGGTAAATGTCATTTTTACAGTTCCAGCGCATAAAATGACATACACATAGAAAATAAATTATAAGTCTTTATATATTTTGGTGGCTGATATATTTCTTCTCGAATTTGTTTACCTCGTTTATCATTATATAATTTTGACTTTTAGAATATAGATGATCGTAAACATATATGAAGAAAGGTGAACGGATATTTGAAGCATTTTTCCTATTATTTTGAGGATAAATTTGATAAATTTTAAAATCATGTATGGATTATACTATAAAATATTTTAATTTAATCAATTTATCAATTTAAAAATGTAAAACAATTCGAGCAATTCAACAACTTATGTCTTTACTTGTAAAAAGATTACAGATTTTCTTTCCTACAAAAAGCGTGAAAAGTATGTTTCTTTCTCTTGGTTTTAATTCCCAAAAGTTTGTTCCAGATTACTTGCTCGCACGTCTCCCTTAACAATGTACGACCAAGTGATTTTTCTTAATAATTTTGACGATTGAATACAAATTAGTATCCTCTATATTAAATAAATGAAAAACACATAGACGGCTTGACTAAAACAAACTTGTTGTAGAACATATGTAATCGTTATGTTTTGTATTTGGCAATACAGATCAATTTTACGAAAAATGACTCATTTTGATAAAAATAAGGCATGCCCCGTCACACCGGTATTTTAAACCGTCAAACCCGTTGTTAGGCAAAATTAATTCATGGGAAATGCCAATTATTAAAAAAATAATTTAAATCCATAAGTAACACTTTTCTCTTAGCAAATCCATATTACGAATATAATATTCTAGTTTTAAGAGCTTCTTGTCAATATTGATAGTTATGGTTGAAATTGTGTATAAAGTTAGATTTTTAGTAACAAACATTTTCTGCTAATTTTAGGTCCATTCGAGTTGTAATGTACAAGCTGAGTTGCCTCAGCCTGACATTACCAAGAAATTATCTCCTTATCTCTATACCCGCAGCAGTCTTTATCCTGCTAGCTGCAGTGTGTGGTAAATTGTTCGTTCTTTTGGTGCAAGATGGAGAGTGACCTTGTCATGCTGCGTGTCGGGATTTGGGAATAAGTGACGGTGGCCATTGAGATTGAAAATGTGTTGAAAAAAAAGTTGGTGAGTAAGAAAATGTTGGACCTGTTCGCAAAAGTCGCACAAAATCCTTATTACTAAATTCTGCATTTGTACAAAATTTCGACCAAAGCTATCAATATTTGTGAGAATGGGAGGGAGGTAAAACGAAAATTTTAAAAAAACGTATGGCTGGAAGGACGGAAGAGCGGAGAATATAATTCGTTGAGAAATGTGAAAATCTGTAACAAAATTTGTTTCGCTATTACAATACTTACCCAATATAATTTCGTTAAAGTGTGACAAGTCAAAATAAAGCAGCCTTAAAATTTTTCAATTTCGAATTGAATATTTTGTGATAGAAAATTATATAGTTTCCCGTAAAAAAGATTTTTTCTGGTCCCCTCCGAAAGTTGATTTTGTCGGATGATACCAGGAAATAGCACTAATTAGAATTGTGAAAATCTTATATTTGCGCTTTCTGGCTTGTGGCTCAAGAATAGTCCTGTGTAATTCTTTCAACATATTGTTATGTAGAACAGTTAGACCATAAGTGCCTCGCACTTCGTCACAATCACTTATTGAAATTCATAAACAAATTTTAAACGCCACATATCTCGATTCACAATTGAACAAAAAGCTCATTAAAATGTTTTGAAAAAATACCGCAAAGACTACCATTTTCACTACCCTAATTAAATAATTGCTTCCGAAAGATAATTGGTATAGTTTGGTATAATTTGCTAGATTTCGTGAATATAATCGAATTAAGTCTACAAGTCACCATTCTGCCAAATATGGAAAACATTTCTAACAACCAACAAGTTATAACTATACATTACCTGTTCGTCTACTCCATTATAAAATAACAAATATTTAGTAAACTTTTTAAAAAAATTAAATTTTAAAAGTAACCATTTAATACGAGTAAAAATAGTATAATAAATGAATACACAAACAAAAAATTGTTTTACTTTTTCTTGATGTGGTTCTTTCCAATGCAGTTTTGCAAGTGTTCGAATATATAACAAAATTATATGAAAAAATAACGAAAAGAAAGCTTTTGCAATTTTTAATTTACTTTGCTTTTTAATTTTAGAAGAAAAACACTGTATAATTTTCAACAATTTCCCAATAAAACACAATATATGACGATTTACATTCGTTTACATAAATTGCAAATTTTCCCATATATGTACACAACATAAAATTCTAGCTACGAGTTCATACATGTTGTTTACAAAGAAAAAAAGCATTATGAAATAAATATAGTGCAGCCAATAGGACTACAGTCACATAAACTCTAGTTTTCTTTTGCGACAAACTGTACCTGAAAATTGTTATTTGTTTTAATATACTCTTACCTAAAGAAGAAATGTTTTGCTTTACAAAGTTTAAGATGAAAAACTAAACGTAAATAAAATTACATTTCAAAGTGTTTTGTTAATTGAATAATAGCTGTTCTGGACTTTTCTTCACCAATACAATGTACACAATTAAATAGGAAAAATATAAAAGATGGTGAAAATTTCTTCAATATACCTAAACCTAGCATTGCTGTGAGTTGTATATATGTATGTACTTCTATACACATATGATTAGTTAGTTACCAATTTTGTAATATTATTGAGAATTTATTCCTTCGAAACATTTGAAATTTCAAAACAGGTACAAATATATTTAGTTAAATGGAACTTAACACGGCGAGCCAATCAAAATAATTCCATTTATTTTCCAAATTGTATACGATCAAAACTTTAATACCCCAGAAAATTGAAAATGTTATCATTTAAGATAAATATTTCAATATTCTTCACAATTACGTAACGATAAACAACTTTTTTAATTTCTTTAAGGAATAGCAGTATGACATGTGGTTGTTTGCAAAATTCAATAGTAATGGCTCTCATTAATTCAGTTTTAGTACTCTTCCATATAATTTGCTGTAAATTATTTTCTAAAAGTTTCTTTAATTAACATTCTTTGTACATTTTAAAATACAATAAATTAATTTTTTGGTCTAAGTATTTGAAAAATATTTAAAATTTTTCTTTAAAATAATATCCTTAATAACGTTAAATTCGTGATTGCTTATGGTTAATTTTCAAAAAACCATGTAGAGACAAAAAAATATTGTGCAGCCGTAATATTACACCGATACTAATTATTTGTATCTTTATGTATCATCTGAAATTGGCATTTTGTATTGCAATGCCATTTCATTCCCCCCGAGATATAACACATTTTCTGTCCAAAACAATTTTATCATGATAAATCACATAAAACCTAAAGTACAAAACCAAGTTTTCAATAATATTCATGTTTGTATTTACTACATTACGCATACGTCTTAACCGTGTTAGTAAAAAAAAAACAGAATGGAGAACATTTTGCTTGTTTCCGTATTTCAGACTGGTTACAGGAATTTTCCTCGTTTGTGTTGTTCTATGCCAAATAATACTAATAATAATCTTTACAAAAAAAAAAAAACATAGAAAGAATGTGAGATAAGATGGAAGAAAAATCATCTCCACCACCATAAACATCATCATCTCCTGGGAGTTTCACAGTGTTTCAAGGAAAAAAAAAGTGAAAAAGCGTCAAAAAGGACAGAACTTTTTAAAGGATTACGTGAAAAGGTTTTTCATCAACATTTTTTGTTTTTATTTTTGATCATATTATTCCTAAAGTGCTTTTATTTTTTTATCTATAAAAAGCTAAAAAGCTGATGAAAAAAATAAAACAAGAAAATGTTAAATGTTTAACCGTAACAACAACACATTATTAGAACATAACAACAAAATCCCCAAACTGGTAGAAGGGTCGTATCTACATACATACAATTACAGAATAAAAACAAAACAGAAAATTTCAAAGTAGATTTTCTTCGATTTTAGATTTTTGATGTGCTTTATGATGGAAAATGGGAAAATATTTGTATACTAAGTGAATAAACTATATGGATTCGAAAGGGAGCACTCACTGTAAAGGATGTTAATTCCAAAATAAACCAAAATTCAATACCAATACACTTACTCATAAAATACCTAACACAACGGAAAAGAAAGACATAAAAAGAATTTATTTCTGAACAGGAAAATAATATCTTTAAATTAGCATTTTATTTTATGGGCTTAAGGATTAAATCAAGTTAAATCACCTGCTTTCATTTTATATTTGTTAAAAGTGAAACTACCGGATTTTTGTTGGAATTGAAATGATTCCCCGTTTAATTTGTATTTTATATCCTTTCCAGATAAACTATTTCAATTTTATGTCATTCAATTATGCACAACAAATAATAAAAAAGGAATGTAAACGAATACTTACAAAATGGTAGATTTACCATTGAAACCAATTTTGAACATAGGCAGGGATCACACAAGTGAAATCGATGGCGCTTCATATAAATTTACGAGCGTTTTAACATAGGGTTTATCTGAATTTCTATACGAGTGGAAACAATGATTCTTAATTGGAATATGCACATTTAAATAGTAATTGCTAAATAGCTATACAATTGCCAACTTTAGAATATGTACAAACAAATTTTCGAATAAAATGCGTTTATTTCCAGGATCAGTGATTGGTCTCCTTTTTAAAATTTCTATAATGTTCCGGAAACGAATACGTTCATTATCCTTATTGTCCGTTTTGTTGATACCACATCTTACGAACAAAAGCATAAATATTATGATCGGTTGTTTGACTTGCATCACACAAGGCTTGTATCAACGAGTTCCGCTTCGATTTCTGTACAAAAGAAAAATAAATAAAAAATAATAAAATAAATAATTAAAAATTTAATTAAATTCAGTCAAATAAAATGTAATCCTGCAAAATTAAAAATAATTGATTATAAAAATTCTGCGTTACAAACTTGAGGCTGCAAACTAATTTTACAATTTTGAAATTCTGTCAACTTGGTATTTTCTACTTAAACCATAAATGTTTTCGAAAAACAACATAATTATGTTGTTAAAATTTGAACACAAAAGATCCGCTAATTACAATATGTAACTGCCATACTTGTATTTCGTTTAAAGACTGATTTAAACAACATAGGAAAAAGCACAAAGCCAAAAAGAGAAAAAATATTCAACTGGTTAAAAAAATCAATTGAAACCCGAGAAACAAACCCAATAAACCTCGTCTGTTTTTTTTTTGGCAGATGTTGAGTTTCATCTTTTTTCTGTAAAATCGTCGATGCGTGAATAAATAACTATAATAAGGTTACATAAATAAGAAAACCAATCATTGCATTGGTTTTTAACATTTTTAGTTTAAATTTTTTTTTTATGTGTAAAGAAAACGAATTTTTGATTTGACATCTGCATCTGCGAAATTTTTTGAATGTAAATCAGTCTTAACTTGTAAAATTTAAAATTTAGAATTTAATTGATTTTCCTGACATCAGTTAAGCAATCCAAAAACTAAAATTAACAACAAGTTCCACAAATTTTTGATACAGAACCAAATTCGGTGTAATTAGTTTAGAATATTGTAGATGTCTCTAGTGAACTTCTTTTGTTGGTTCCGATATTTACTAAAAAACATTTTTTAATTATTTTATGGCACATGTATTTTATAATTTATTGTAGATGTCTCTAGAGTTTGTTGGTTATAGTATGTGTTAAGCAAGGTTAATAAATTATGGTTATACACAAAATAATTTATGTAATAAATGTTTATTATTTTATAATAATATGAGTGTTATGTCTTAATATATAAAATAAAATATATATTTAATGGCCTGCATTTCATTTAAACATTTTACTCCGCACAATCATAATAAAATACATTATTATGTATATAAGAAAATAATAATTCCAAGGAACTACGTAAAATTGTTTCCCAAGGATACATAAATAACATCTCTCATATTTATTATTAAATAAATTAAAAAAATATTTATAAACAAAATTAAAGCAAATATAACAAAATTAGAAAAAAATTTTTTTTTTAGTTTCTAATTAATTATAATAATTTAATTTTTCTTTCTAAAAGTATGATGCTTCTGCCAAAAAATCTAAAAAAAGTCCATTTTTTTGTTTTGTTGTTAACTTGAGAAATTATAAAAAAGTGAATTTAATTTATTTAAATTTTATATTAATATTTCTAATGTTTTTTTTCCCTAGTTTTGTAAATATACGTACGCGAATAGATAGATTCATTCTCGTTGCGTTTTAATTTATTTTTAAATGTGTTTTCTAAATATTTATATTAACCATAGTATGTATGAGGAAAAACCGAGAAGAAAGAAAAATCTTTTATTTTCAAAGTTTTATGGAGATATATATTTAAAGATGAAATTAATAGAAAATATTTTAGTTCTTTTCATTGAAGTAACGCTCAAGAATATTTCCGGATAAATGTGCCAGGCAGTAATTCATATAGTTTATATATAGCTCTACTTGTATAAAAATGGTAAAATACATAAATAAAAAAGCTCCTGCGAGAATCCAACTCATGATCTCCTGTTTACCAGACAGTCGTTCAATTAGCGAAATTACAATACATCGAATTTTTAATTTTATAAACTATTTTGTTTAAAGTGGGCCTGTTTAAATACTTAATAAATTCTACTTTAAGTAGAAGCCAACAAATTATGCAATTAGTATTTTATTAAAATAGCAAATAAAACATAACAAACCAAAAAAATTATTTCTGTGAATCAATTGTATATCAAAATTATGTTTGCACAAACATTATTTCATAAAGTTATTGCCAAAATTTAAACGTTTTACACTAATACAAAATTTAATTTGGATTGATGTACAAAATTAACTAATAGATATAATATCAACAATAATTTGAATTATAAGCAAAAACATTTCATGTTCTGCATATCAACCAAATTTTGAACTAATGCAATGAGATATCCATATAATTTAAAATATATACGCAGCGAAGTAACACTTCTTAATTTCTTTATGAACCCAAAGAAAATATGAAGGTATTCGAGCGACTGACTTTGCGTTTTTAGACCCGTTCTCTATGTTTGTCTTTAAACATTTTAAATACGTTTTATCAAAATGCACCTAAGAGTGTTATCCAAATATAATTTATTTATTTTATTCCGGCCGAATAATTTAAATTAGTTTAAACTAAGAAATTGGCAATTAAATGTTATTTTTGGCAATGAACCGTAGTTAAAATAATTCAAAATTATAATTAAATTTATTGGTTTCGTGTAAATAAATTATAACACTAAATTATGAATTTTAATATTTTCGTTTTATTTTAATTTTACAATACTTAATAATTAAGGAGAGTTTGAATAAACACTCAAGTGTCACTATAAATTTTGGAGCAACATCTTAGACAAGAGAATGCAAGCAGCATTCAAGTATACAAGCAACAGTCTGAAAAATAATTTACTATCCAAATATCAAAATTATTGGCTTCTAAAATGTATATAATAAACTTTGCGATTTTCTTGCTGATTCCAATTACAATGCACTGCTAAGTCGAACAACATCATCATCAGCCTACTTACCTCGTTTTCTTTTACATTTACATTTGTTTCAAAAATTATTTTTAAAAATTTTCTTAATGAAATGATTAGAAACTAAAAAAGCGATAAATGAAATGAAACTTAATTTAAAAACAGCTGGCTCATGATGACTAACTATGAAAATATAAATTTGGCATATCATTTTAATTTTTAATTGCATAATTTTACAGTATGATTCACAAATTAATATACATTCAGACATTATACCGGTATGTATAATAATTATCAGTTTAAGACGTGCAAATTGTGCATGATATTCGTTCGTTGGACTTGACCACCTACAACTTTCCAAAACCTTATTATGAACGGTTCGAGTTCGAAAGAGCGTACCAAAAGAGTTGAAAAAATATAAAATATGTAGGGGGACCCCCCCCCCCCTCTCCCCTATATACTATGTAACACTATAATATGAAGAGAGAACTTCATAAGGGAACCCTGTGGAAACAATTTCACTATTTTGTTCCCACGGAATCCTTTCTACTTTGACACAACATTGCTGACTATAGTTTTAGTTACTATTAATAATCTTTCACTTTCTGTTTGCTATTAGACAAGGAGAATGTAGCACTTCTTAAAAGATCATAATTTAGCAAATACAGATATAAGTTAAAACAAGCAATTCAAAACAATCAGATAAAAATAAAACAACCCCCAAAATTCAGGATTTTATTGCTAAATTAAATTTTATTTATTTACTTCTAGAATTAGAGCAATGGAGGATAATTCCGAGATGACTAAAGAATATAATATAAAACTAAATATCCCCAAAGTTAAAATTATTACTTTGGGGTGTTCCATCCTATTTTATATAGGAGGATTTAAATCGTAATTGATTTACTTCTAGAACGATCGTGCATTGCAGCCTGTCACGAAAAATAAACCAATTGGAAAAACATCTAAAGCCTTTCTCAATCGTGTTTCATTTTGGTTTGGTCAATTTCAACATTTAATTTAACATCCATAACAAACCCGCGCTGTGTGTAGGCATAAACATATTTATCTAAAAATGTCGTTTTTAATTCACCTGGTCTTATTAATTTAAATGTTATTTTTATGCTGAGAAATATTTTTTCCGTCTGAAGAATATAAAAATTTCTGTTGTTTTAAGTTTAGTTTTTCAAAACTGTTTCCTCATTACGTGAGTCGAACCTAACCACGGCAAAATAAAAATAATTGATAACCAAGCTTCTCAATATTTCAAATTTTTATAAACCATAAATCAGTTTTATTTTTTAAATTTATGTCACTCGGGACGAATTGTGATCTTAATGTTCGCGTTCGGCCTCGGTCCGGTGAATCAGATAAGTAAAAAACTCGAGTTAATTAAAAGTAAATATTTGCCATTTTTTCGGCAAAAAAAAATTATTTAATGATATTTTAATACAAGAAGCAATATGTAGATACACTAACTACCATATGCACGTTAAATGCGTGGGCGCAAATATACTTTGTATTTTTGTATGATTACCAAAAGATATTTTTAAAACACAAAAAAATTTTAATTAAAATTTTAAATTTGTAAATTTTTTTTTTTTGGGTTACTTATTGTAAATATAGCATTTATGTGTATATATGGGGAGTGCTATAGGGTCAAAAAGGATTTTGAATTTTAGTTTTTATGAGCTCAGCAATCAGAAGAATTTTTTTTTGAATCGATTTAAACTAAAATTATTCTATTTCAAAATAACAATTTGCATTATCAACATGATTTCAAAATTCGTGTTTTGGCTAGTAACCAGAATTTGTTCGATTTAGCAGGAAAATGTTTTTAACTGAATATGTGCCTCGCAAATTTTTGCTTACTCGAGAAACTAAAAATCAATTAAAATTGTTTCCCATCAATAATCATTAAGTCAACAATTATAATGAATTCAATCCAGTTTCGAACTGATGAGCTTATGATTATGAAAAAATCAATCCTCTCATCAGGCCGCAGCGACTGGACTGACTATACCACAATTTACATTCTATATATACAGAATGTCCTGTGCTTTATATACTAGCGAATCGTACTAATATAGATAAATTCAATTACAATTTTTTTCTTCTTCATGACAATCACATAAGCTGTGAACGCTAATTTTACTTTTTTTTAATTTTTGTTGAATGTTAATTAATTCTTATAATTTCTAAATATGCTACCGGTCTTACGACACTTTTAAATGTGTTTTATTTATTAACACGTAGAAACATATTAGTATTACGAACGGTAAATTCAACGAAAACCGGCTAATAGACAGAATTCTATTTATTTAATTTTAATTTAATATGTTCCGAAGATTGTAAGAGAATTCAATCCAGTTTCGAACTGATGAGCTTATGATTATGAAAAAATCAATCCTCTCATCAGGCCGCAGCGACTGGACTGACTATACCACAATTTACATTCTATATATACAGAATGTCCTGTGCTTTATATACTAGCGAATCGTACTAATATAGATAAATTCAATTACAATTTTTTTCTTCTTCATGACAATCACATAAGCTGTGAACGCTAATTTTACTTTTTTTTAATTTTTGTTGAATGTTAATTAATTCTTATAATTTCTAAATATGCTACCGGTCTTACGACACTTTTAAATGTGTTTTATTTATTAACACGTAGAAACATATTAGTATTACGAACGGTAAATTCAACGAAAACCGGCTAATAGACAGAATTCTATTTATTTAATTTTAATTTAATATGTTCCGAAGATTGTAAGAGAATTCAATCCAGTTTCGAACTGATGAGCTTATGATTATGAAAAAATCAATCCTCTCATCAGGCCGCAGCGACTGGACTGACTATACCACAATTTACATTCTATATATACAGAATGTCCTGTGCTTTATATACTAGCGAATCGTACTAATATAGATAAATTCAATTACAATTTTTTTCTTCTTCATGACAATCACATAAGCTGTGAACGCTAATTTTACTTTTTTTTAATTTTTGTTGAATGTTAATTAATTCTTATAATTTCTAAATATGCTACCGGTCTTACGACACTTTTAAATGTGTTTTATTTATTAACACGTAGAAACATATTAGTATTACGAACGGTAAATTCAACGAAAACCGGCTAATAGACAGAATTCTATTTATTTAATTTTAATTTAATATGTTCCGAAGATTGTAAGAGAATTCAATCCAGTTTCGAACTGATGAGCTTATGATTATGAAAAAATCAATCCTCTCATCAGGCCGCAGCGACTGGACTGACTATACCACAATTTACATTCTATATATACAGAATGTCCTGTGCTTTATATACTAGCGAATCGTACTAATATAGATAAATTCAATTACAATTTTTTTCTTCTTCATGACAATCACATAAGCTGTGAACGCTAATTTTACTTTTTTTTAATTTTTGTTGAATGTTAATTAATTCTTATAATTTCTAAATATGCTACCGGTCTTACGACACTTTTAAATGTGTTTTATTTATTAACACGTAGAAACATATTAGTATTACGAACGGTAAATTCAACGAAAACCGGCTAATAGACAGAATTCTATTTATTTAATTTTAATTTAATATGTTCCGAAGATTGTAAGAGAATTCAATCCAGTTTCGAACTGATGAGCTTATGATTATGAAAAAATCAATCCTCTCATCAGGCCGCAGCGACTGGACTGACTATACCACAATTTACATTCTATATATACAGAATGTCCTGTGCTTTATATACTAGCGAATCGTACTAATATAGATAAATTCAATTACAATTTTTTTCTTCTTCATGACAATCACATAAGCTGTGAACGCTAATTTTACTTTTTTTTTAATTTTTGTTGAATGTTAATTAATTCTTATAATTTCTAAATATGCTACCGGTCTTACGACACTTTTAAATGTGTTTTATTTATTAACACGTAGAAACATATTAGTATTACGAACGGTAAATTCAACGAAAACCGGCTAATAGACAGAATTCTATTTATTTAATTTTAATTTAATATGTTCCGAAGATTGTAAGAGAATTCAATCCAGTTTCGAACTGATGAGCTTATGATTATGAAAAAATCAATCCTCTCATCAGGCCGCAGCGACTGGACTGACTATACCACAATTTACATTCTATATATACAGAATGTCCTGTGCTTTATATACTAGCGAATCGTACTAATATAGATAAATTCAATTACAATTTTTTTCTTCTTCATGACAATCACATAAGCTGTGAACGCTAATTTTACTTTTTTTTTAATTTTTGTTGAATGTTAATTAATTCTTATAATTTCTAAATATGCTACCGGTCTTACGACACTTTTAAATGTGTTTTATTTATTAACACGTAGAAACATATTAGTATTACGAACGGTAAATTCAACGAAAACCGGCTAATAGACAGAATTCTATTTATTTAATTTTAATTTAATATGTTCCGAAGATTGTAAGAGAATTCAATCCAGTTTCGAACTGATGAGCTTATGATTATGAAAAAATCAATCCTCTCATCAGGCCGCAGCGACTGGACTGACTATACCACAATTTACATTCTATATATACAGAATGTCCTGTGCTTTATATACTAGCGAATCGTACTAATATAGATAAATTCAATTACAATTTTTTTCTTCTTCATGACAATCACATAAGCTGTGAACGCTAATTTTACTTTTTTTTAATTTTTGTTGAATGTTAATTAATTCTTATAATTTCTAAATATGCTACCGGTCTTACGACACTTTTAAATGTGTTTTATTTATTAACACGTAGAAACATATTAGTATTACGAACGGTAAATTCAACGAAAACCGGCTAATAGACAGAATTCTATTTATTTAATTTTAATTTAATATGTTCCGAAGATTGTAAGAGAATTCAATCCAGTTTCGAACTGATGAGCTTATGATTATGAAAAAATCAATCCTCTCATCAGGCCGCAGCGACTGGACTGACTATACCACAATTTACATTCTATATATACAGAATGTCCTGTGCTTTATATACTAGCGAATCGTACTAATATAGATAAATTCAATTACAATTTTTTTCTTCTTCATGACAATCACATAAGCTGTGAACGCTAATTTTACTTTTTTTTTTAATTTTTGTTGAATGTTAATTAATTCTTATAATTTCTAAATATGCTACCGGTCTTACGACACTTTTAAATGTGTTTTATTTATTAACACGTAGAAGTCGCTGCGGCCTGATGAGAGGATTGATTTTTTCATAATCATAAGCTCATCAGTTCGAAACTGGATTGAATTCTCTTACAATCTTCGGAACATATTAAATTAAAATTAAATAAATAGAATTCTGTCTATTAGCCGGTTTTCGTTGAATTTACCGTTCGTAATACTAATATGTTTCTACGTGTTAATAAATAAAACACATTTAAAAGTGTCGTAAGACCGGTAGCATATTTAGAAATTATAAGAATTAATTAACATTCAACAAAAATTAAAAAAAAAGTAAAATTAGCGTTCACAGCTTATGTGATTGTCATGAAGAAGAAAAAAATTGTAATTGAATTTATCTATATTAGTACGATTCGCTAGTATATAAAGCACAGGACATTCTGTATATATAGAATGTAAATTGTGGTATAGTCAGTCCAGTCGCTGCGGCCTGATGAGAGGATTGATTTTTTCATAATCATAAGCTCATCAGTTCGAAACTGGATTGAATTCTCTTACAATCTTCGGAACATATTAAATTAAAATTAAATAAATAGAATTCTGTCTATTAGCCGGTTTTCGTTGAATTTACCGTTCGTAATACTAATATGTTTCTACGTGTTAATAAATAAAACACATTTAAAAGTGTCGTAAGACCGGTAGCATATTTAGAAATTATAAGAATTAATTAACATTCAACAAAAATTAAAAAAAAGTAAAATTAGCGTTCACAGCTTATGTGATTGTCATGAAGAAGAAAAAAATTGTAATTGAATTTATCTATATTAGTACGATTCGCTAGTATATAAAGCACAGGACATTCTGTATATATAGAATGTAAATTGTGGTATAGTCAGTCCAGTCGCTGCGGCCTGATGAGAGGATTGATTTTTTCATAATCATAAGCTCATCAGTTCGAAACTGGATTGAATTCTCTTACAATCTTCGGAACATATTAAATTAAAATTAAATAAATAGAATTCTGTCTATTAGCCGGTTTTCGTTGAATTTACCGTTCGTAATACTAATATGTTTCTACGTGTTAATAAATAAAACACATTTAAAAGTGTCGTAAGACCGGTAGCATATTTAGAAATTATAAGAATTAATTAACATTCAACAAAAATTAAAAAAAAAGTAAAATTAGCGTTCACAGCTTATGTGATTGTCATGAAGAAGAAAAAAATTGTAATTGAATTTATCTATATTAGTACGATTCGCTAGTATATAAAGCACAGGACATTCTGTATATATAGAATGTAAATTGTGGTATAGTCAGTCCAGTCGCTGCGGCCTGATGAGAGGATTGATTTTTTCATAATCATAAGCTCATCAGTTCGAAACTGGATTGAATTCTCTTACAATCTTCGGAACATATTAAATTAAAATTAAATAAATAGAATTCTGTCTATTAGCCGGTTTTCGTTGAATTTACCGTTCGTAATACTAATATGTTTCTACGTGTTAATAAATAAAACACATTTAAAAGTGTCGTAAGACCGGTAGCATATTTAGAAATTATAAGAATTAATTAACATTCAACAAAAATTAAAAAAAAGTAAAATTAGCGTTCACAGCTTATGTGATTGTCATGAAGAAGAAAAAAATTGTAATTGAATTTATCTATATTAGTACGATTCGCTAGTATATAAAGCACAGGACATTCTGTATATATAGAATGTAAATTGTGGTATAGTCAGTCCAGTCGCTGCGGCCTGATGAGAGGATTGATTTTTTCATAATCATAAGCTCATCAGTTCGAAACTGGATTGAATTCTCTTACAATCTTCGGAACATATTAAATTAAAATTAAATAAATAGAATTCTGTCTATTAGCCGGTTTTCGTTGAATTTACCGTTCGTAATACTAATATGTTTCTACGTGTTAATAAATAAAACACATTTAAAAGTGTCGTAAGACCGGTAGCATATTTAGAAATTATAAGAATTAATTAACATTCAACAAAAATTAAAAAAAAGTAAAATTAGCGTTCACAGCTTATGTGATTGTCATGAAGAAGAAAAAAATTGTAATTGAATTTATCTATATTAGTACGATTCGCTAGTATATAAAGCACAGGACATTCTGTATATATAGAATGTAAATTGTGGTATAGTCAGTCCAGTCGCTGCGGCCTGATGAGAGGATTGATTTTTTCATAATCATAAGCTCATCAGTTCGAAACTGGATTGAATTCTCTTACAATCTTCGGAACATATTAAATTAAAATTAAATAAATAGAATTCTGTCTATTAGCCGGTTTTCGTTGAATTTACCGTTCGTAATACTAATATGTTTCTACGTGTTAATAAATAAAACACATTTAAAAGTGTCGTAAGACCGGTAGCATATTTAGAAATTATAAGAATTAATTAACATTCAACAAAAATTAAAAAAAAGTAAAATTAGCGTTCACAGCTTATGTGATTGTCATGAAGAAGAAAAAAATTGTAATTGAATTTATCTATATTAGTACGATTCGCTAGTATATAAAGCACAGGACATTCTGTATATATAGAATGTAAATTGTGGTATAGTCAGTCCAGTCGCTGCGGCCTGATGAGAGGATTGATTTTTTCATAATCATAAGCTCATCAGTTCGAAACTGGATTGAATTCTCTTACAATCTTCGGAACATATTAAATTAAAATTAAATAAATAGAATTCTGTCTATTAGCCGGTTTTCGTTGAATTTACCGTTCGTAATACTAATATGTTTCTACGTGTTAATAAATAAAACACATTTAAAAGTGTCGTAAGACCGGTAGCATATTTAGAAATTATAAGAATTAATTAACATTCAACAAAAATTAAAAAAAAAAAAAAAAAAAAGTAATTATAATGAGTTTAGTAATAAATATAAATAATTTGGATGAATAAGAGTAACGATTATTGTCTTACAAAAAGTATACACTAAGCAAAGTAACACCTCCACATTTTAAAATCGCACTTACGTGAGTAATGGGTTAAATTTATGACACGACAGGACCATTGTTTCAAATATTTTGGTTAAACAGAAAGTAGTATCTGATCTAAACAGCAATTTAACCGTCACGCAACATAATTAACACATTTCCCAAACAAAACTGAGTAATGAATGATATTTTCTAATTACTGTCATAGTGAACCGACAAAGTTAATCTAAATGCTCTGTGCAATGGCCTTAATGAAATGTTTTTTAAGAATTTGTTGGTCTACTCAACACGAACATATAAACTGTAGTTATGTAGATTGTACATACTTTCCTTTTTTCGAAATGATTTGACATTTATAATTTTATTTTATTCACATTTAAGACATTTAATATGTAAGTTCATTCTAATAGAGTTTTTTTGAAAGATTTATGAAAGTTCAATTTAAGTTTCTTTGATGTAAACAGTCTACAATGTGTTATGATATGTCAGACATGGTATGGCGTAATATAGGAAATGGTGCTTCTGAAACCATATTCGACGTTGATGAATTCACCAATATTATGAAGTTTTCAGATATTACAAACTTTTAACGAGCAGTGAACTAAAGGAGTGAAACTGAAACGAGCTTGCTATCTGGTTTCAATTTAAACTATTCTATTGATATTTAAGAAGTTTATAGTTTTTTATTTTCAAGTAAAATATGCGGCAAAATAATGCAAAACTGAATTATAAAATGTATATAAATTTTGAATAAACGCCACGTTATTATTTGTTTTGAAAACCAATTTAAAAATTACACAACAGCTGTCTTACTATGAGATGATCCCTGACCTAAAATCAAGTGTAGTGACAAACGTTTATTTATTATGTGTTGCATTTATTGTAAACAACTAATCTTTCGAAAATTCTGTAGGTATTTCCAAATAAAAACATGTTAAACCTGTCAAACGAAGAACGAACGTATTTGACGTCACCATGACATATTATGGATATAAATATTACACAAATACATTCTTAATGCAAAATTGGAAAGACGATTAAGAACCATAAATGGTGCAACGATGATTATAAAAATTACAGGTATATTTTTCAAGTACTTATAGCAAAAATGAAAACATTTTTGTTTTTCATCTTATTATTTACGAACAAATAAAAAACAAATATAATAATATTTTTTCACTTTAGAACCCATGATAAATGTGGGTGTGAATTTTCTTTCGGAAAAACTCTAAATTTAGAATGGTGAAAAATAAATAATAAATACAACAACACATTCATTCTTTCAGTCTACTTTAATATTTACAGTATACATTGAATAGTTTATCAGAATTAAATTTTATTTCGTTTTTCGGACCATATACAAGACGTGTTTTTTAGTACATTTAAGGCAAAACAGATACATCAATGATTTGTCATAAATTATCGCGTGGCGTATGATACAAAAAAATAACGAAAATAAATTAAAAAAGTTCAAAAAACTGAATGTTCTTGAGGCAAAATTATATGATTACAAATATTTCGTTCATTTTGATTGGAAAATTTTCAAAATATAATATTTTCGGATAGATACATTTATTTATAGAATGGTGAATAAACCATGGACCTTGCGGTGATTATAGGGTGAAACTCAAAAACATACTTTAACAAAATTTTGTAATATAGTGGATCGATGCAGTTACCAAAGACTCCCAACTAATTTTGTAGTAGGCTTCAAAGTTGGTTAATAGTTAATCTATGCTACCTAGTGTTAGGAAAACCTATAAACATTTATATCATGTTCAGAAAGAAGTCGATACTTGAATAAAATAAGTAAGACTTTGGTTGCACTTCCGTTTTTTTTTTGTGTCAAAAGAGAACGTAATTAAATATATGAAATGGATTTGAAAGCTGCTTCTGCAGAAAACTTTTGATTGCAATGTAATTCACTCTTTACTTACTTATATAAATAATTTTGCCAAAGATGGTGTAAACACACGTATTAGCAAATCGTAAAAATAGATTGCGACTTTCTGTGAAATTAATTTTAATTAATCGCTATCGTTGGGATTTCTATTGAGTTATAAACCAGAATTTTTTTATAAAATAAAAATAAAATACGGTCCAAAATAACGCATTATAGTTATAAACGGCGTATCTGATTACTAATGAATTTAATAAATTTCTAACAATTAGATTACAATAATTATTACAGGCGCATGCAGTTTAGTTGCAAAATAATTATGACAAATTTAATGTTTAATTTGACCGAATAGTATGTTAGTATTAACGAACAATTATTCAACACCCCACAGATAGACCGTTTTTCAATATTTTTAAATTTTAATTTATTTGAAGATAATATTTCCGAAAATTGTAAGAACATTTAATCCAGTTTCGAACTGATGATCTTATTATTATGAAAAAATCAATCTTCTACTCAGGCCGCGGCGACTGGACTGATTGTACCACAATTTACATTCTATATATATAGAATATCTACTGTCTATATATACTGTCTATCTAAAGGGTGTTAAATAATTTTGTTCGTAAATACTAACATACTTTTACGTGTTATTTGTAGGACACATTAAAATGATCTTAGAATCGGTTGCATATTAAAAATTATACGAATTAATCGATTAATTCAAATTATTTAGAGTAAAAAATTATTAATTGTTAAAATTTGCTTACATGGGAATAGAGCTGTAAGAAAATTTGGCTGCATTAGTATAATTCGCTAATACAATCTGTATAGTACTTTCTGTATAAATAGAATGTAAATTGTGGTACAATCAGTCCAGTCGCCGCAGCCTGATGACAAGATTGATTTTTTCATAATATCAATTCGAAACTTCATTAAATTCTGTTACAATTAAAAAGTAAAAGTTACTCTACCTTGCAGAAACAAAAATTATATTTTTGTGATTTGATCTAAATGTATCAACAAGTTACAGTATTCTACCATTTCTGCTGGATTTATAACAGCTCTTATTTCTATGTATTTATTACAATATGGCATTTCTTCTATTAACCGCGAAGTTTGTATGTACGAGTTCAATGTTTGTGACATTTAAAGCATCGCTTTTAAGCTGTTTCATTTGTTACAAAAACTATTAACACGTTGTATATTTATTTTATAAAACAATTATTGTAAATAGAACTCATATACTATTACCCTTAATGCCGCATACTCGAAAACTGTCGTCAGTAACTTTTTTGGTAGTTTTGCAACAGATGAACTTTACAGAATTAATTTTTCCTCATCTTTATCAAATATTACTAAAAAAAATTCTTGCTAAAATTTCTAAACTAAGTTGATGGCTGGTCTCTAAATAGAATCCATAAAGCATTTATTTAAATTTAAGAAATATTCGGCATCCGGGGCATATATAAATTCTTATTTTTCCCTTTTTCTTTTTATAGTCAAATCCTATATGGTGAAAATTTATTGAACAAAAAATGCCAAAAAGAAAATCTGATGTAGTTGATTATATAGAACCAAATTTAGTCACGGTGAAATGTGGATTAAAGAATCACTGTAAAAATAATGATGTCTTCAACAAAATTCAATTGGACGTCGAACAAATGTCGTCACTATTTATTGAAGCACCACGTTATATAAGTACATTATTCATTAATGAAGAAATAGTCCAACGATGACTTTAGTGAAATTAAATTTTTAGACTATTTTTACCCCTTACTTATGGGAAACTCATTTTAGACGAAGAATACAAAAAATTAAGGGACAAATATGAATTAAAATTATACAATAAAAAATTAAAATCTAATTTATTCGTCTTTGCTGCGCAACAATATTCTATCCTTTTTCATAACAACATTTGGAAACCTTCATATTCAAGAATAAAACGATACCTTCGCACTTAGAACATTAAGTTATTTATTTAATGAAAAAACAACTCACATTCCAAAACCAGAGTTACTTAAAAAAATGCGTTTTTGCCAAAAATTTGGTATCGTGTGGAACCGAGATATAAACGCTGGGAACAACATTCTTTATTTAGGAACGTGTTTAATTCAAAAAATACCAAAAACATCCACATTTTTTTCGAAATCAAAATTTACAATCGCTAAATTAACCAACCAAAATTTACCTTTACTACCTTAACAACATCAAACCTTAATAATGAAACAGCTAAAGAAGCTTTTAAATCTTATGTGAGAGCACATGATTCACCTCAACTTTTGTTTCGACTCAACTTTTAATAAGATCGCCGCTTGATAACGAATTATGTCAATTCACCACGGATAAAGAAATTTCCGGAAATATTTGCTGTGCCACCAGAATTTGCTGTGCCATCATGTCTATACTTATGTAAGTATGATTATTTATAATTTTAATATTTGTATATTTTATTAAATTATAATAATTTAATATTTGTTTGTATATTTCATTTTTTTTCGAAACAGGAAAATTTTATTGCATACTGATGTCGCTGCGATTTGATTTGATATTCCAGCGGCAAGACGTGAAACGATCAACCGCCGCTTAATCGACGAGATTGTAAGCCAAATAACAACAATTCTGAGATGACTAAAAATATATAATATAAAACTAAATATCCCCAAAATTAAAATTATTATTTTGGGGTGGTCCATACTATTTAATATAGATGGATTTAAATCGGAAATGGATTTAACTACAATATCTTTCATTTTTTGAAGGTGTCAGAACATTTCTTTTGAAGTTAGTCTCTATTGCATTAACTGTTTAATAACAAAAAGTGCAATCTACTGTATAAAAACATAATTTCTCTTTTATTCTTCAAAGAACCATAACACTTATAATTCCTGAGCAAATTTTGTTTTAACAAACTATAAAATTTAATAAATATTTAGTTAGATTGAAGTACATAAATGCAGTTCGCCGTAAAACCTGTGTAATTTTATATTTTCTTTTATGAAGTTTTCTATGTTATTTTTGTTCATTTAAAAAATAGATATTATGTTCTATATCTTGAAAATTACAATTACACATACATGAATACTAAAAGAAAATTTCAAAAGACCACATCATCCACTCGTATAACAACAAATTCATAAATAAAATAAAATACTCTCTCCAACTCAAACTGCAATATTTCGGTAACGTATGCCTTGCATAATTATAACTTATTTAAGATATCAAGTCGTCGAAGTGTTGCGGTTGCATCGCAACAGTTAACATGTTGAAATATGAAATTTTTCAACATTATTTTTATCTTTTCATCTTATTTTTTATTTTGGTTTTCATTAAAAAAATTCCTAAAATGAAATTTTATTGTTATTTTAAATTTTTATTATATAATTCCGCGCGCTTACAAGTTTGAAAGAAAATTTGGTGTAGGTGTAACTATCTATGTATATAAATACATCTTAAATGAATCATTCGAACAATATACACACACACACACAGACACACGTCATTTAACATTGAAAATTGGTTGTTTTTAGTAATTATCTAAATCAAAATAAAATGTGTTAATTTAGAAAATGTATCATATAATTTAATAAGGCAATTTAAAATAAGTTAATTTTTTATTGAACTAGATGCACAATCTATTCCGAAATAAATTAACACATAATTTACTCGTTCAACTGTAAAAGATCTAACAAATAACAAAAGAAACTCATTAAGATTGAATCACACCTTTACGTTGGTTGTTTGAGTAAATACACCTGAGACAAATCATAAAAATATTTTTAAATTGGCAATATTTGAAATGAACTACATGAACAAGTAAATATATGCATTTGTCTCTTTTTTGATGGGTGGTCGCCAGTGTTATTATTGTCATGTTTATATTTATAAACCTCAAAAATTATTGATGTCAGATGTGGTGAAACTTGACCACTTAAACATGTAGTTGATTGATGATTCAGATGAATAAATATGATCAAAACCGAATTGAAATTTTGATTTATAAATATACACAATTACCTCTTTTCAAATTATAATAATACTAAACTTAAATAATAAGAATATTCCAAATTAAAATATTTTTATTCCAAAAAAAAATGTAATTTATTTGCAAATTCATTTCAAATGAAATTTAAAATTTAACAAAAATCAATTTTTTCATATTTCATAACCAAGAAAATGTATAAATGAAAATATTTTCAAATTTTTTTGCAATTTTATTCATCAAATCTATTTTTGGATTTGAATTTATTTTCATAATTTTTGGCTTACTTTTCGAAGCTAAGAAGTGGTAGTATACAGAGAATTAATTTTAGAAAAGAAAACGAAGGAAAACAATAATTGTTCCAAACGCCTGTTTAATTAACATATTTTTATATTTGAAAAGAAAATATAATTTTTTCTTATTATTTTCTTCGGCCAAATAACACAATTTTTTATTTTTTTTAAATATACTTTATATGAATCATTTTCATTATAATTATTCTAATTCAAAAAAATGTCTTGATGATGGTCAACAACCAACATCGTTATCTGCATAATTATTTATTTGTAAATATGTGTATGTGCCTGAAAAAAAATCTCAATAACCATAATTTTTCACAAAATAAACGATCAAAACACGTTGATAACAATACACAAAGACGTGGGTCTTATTTAGATAGATAATCATATATATAAAGTGTAGGAGGAAAATAGTATGACTTCATAAACGCGACACAATTTTCATCGTAAGAGCATGTACTTTAATTTAAAAAAAATGTAATTTGATGACATTTCCACGAACGCATACCTTTCTTTTAATGTTTTATTTTGATTCGAATGCCTTGGGAAAAATTGTTTAGTTCATGTAGTATGTACAGGAGACATATTGGCGCCACTGCCAACCAACATAGAAATATAATTGTCTTTATTTCAATAAAATATTCGATTTTTCTCGAAAATAGAATTTTTTTGATTTTAATTTTCTTTTCCTTTCTTGTTTTTTTTTTGGAATTGCGTGGGCATTCAATTTTATGAAATCACATTATTATTTTTACACACAAAATAAAATAAAAAACAATTTCACCTTTCCGAAATTTAATATCTTCAATTTTTCAAAAGAAAAAAAAAATATTTCAGAAATTTAAAAAAAATCCAATGAAATAAATAAAGCGTTCCAAGAATAAAATTTTCTAGCTTCTTGTTTATAAAAGCGAATATAATAAAAAAATTATGCAAGAAAATTGCATAAATTATTTTAAGGCGAAGTGTGTACATTTTTATAATACATATTTTTGTTAAAGTAAAAATACATTTTCATAAATAAGGTGTGGTTGTATATATTTTCATACCTTACGATGAATCAACAAACTTTTTCATTTTTCATTATAAAACTAAAAATAGTCGGGCATTTTTTTTTTTTTAAATGTGTAAAAAAATATTTCTAGACTGAGATCTATTATTTCGATTTTATATGCTTAATAATGGAAGCGATACTTAATGTATGGAAATTATAATAATTTTTCGATGGAAAAAATCAAGAGTTTTAATTATGCTACAGTATTGGTTAAATTTACAGTGATTTTTAGTGCATGGAATGTTTGAAAATTATTTACGTGAAATGTGGTTTTTTTACTGAAACTGACTGACAAGAATTCACAAAGCAAAAATCTTTTACCTTTTACTTACAGGTTCGTATAAATTTCGAACATAACAAACAAAATTTTTGTTCGTGTTGTTGGAAATACATACAAACCTGTAAGTCAAAAGTAAAAAGTTTTTTTCATTGTGAATGCTCTGTCGTAGTGGTACCAGACTTTAAAAAAAAACTTAATTGTGACCAAAAAAAACTTAATTTCAAGGAAAAAACTTTTTATTTTATTTTATCACAAATTCAGCTTTATAATAAATAATATTCCATTTAAATAATATTACAAAATTCAAAAAGGTTGTCAAAATTCGTGCTATTTTTCATACATGTTGCACGTTTCTACAATGAAATTTGTACGATTTTGACAGCATCTACACAAGGAAAATATCCCTTTATGCAGGATAAACCTTGGAAACATCACATTCATTTCCTAATCGTAAAGAGGAAAAGTACAAATACGTTTTATCCATACATACAAATGAAACGGATAGATAGCAATCAAAATTTCATGTTTTCTTTTCAAAATGTCAGTGTGCAACTTTGTGTAAATTTCACGAAAAATGCAAGAACTAAGAATTTTTAGATCAAAAAAAGTTCTGTTTTGCTGAAAACAGTACTGAATTACACTTTTTGAGTAGACCTTTGTTTTTTCCAGTGGATTTAATGTCATTTGAAGAAAAATGAACTACATTACAAACAAAACACCCACCGGGAATTGTACCCGGGAACTCAAAGTTGTAAAGCGAATGCTTTGGTTTCTGTACCATTGATGAGGACATAACTTTACAACTTTGTACATCTTTTGTCTATTGAAGAAGAGCAACAGATTTAATGTAAATCAGCTTTTAGCTGTTTCCTTGAAAATTTGAAATCCGAAAAACAGTTTTAGTTTCGAAAATCATCCGAATTTAACTGTACAATAAAATAATATTCTCTGTTTTTCTAGACATATTCAGTAAAATAAATTGTAGCACGTGGTCGAACTGTCAAATAATAATGTTGTACACACGGTAATTTTTAAAATTAAATTTGTATGCATTATTCGAAATATTATCATAAAATATTAATATTTGAGACAGAAATATTTTTAAAAGTTTATATGTTTATTAAGGCCGATATTCACGTAAAATTAAATTGCGCTGTTTGACGTCAGAACATTGCACAATATACACAAATTGTATTCAAGATTTTTGAATTTTATTGTGTAATATTAACGTCATACAATTATATTTGGCCTTTACACAAATGATGCAAAGCCATTAAATTAAGCGAATGTGTAAGAATTTGTATAAGCTAATCTTCTCGCACCAAATTGTTATTCTGAAATGTTATCACCTCAGAAAATATAAAGAAATGATAAGGAATTAAACCCTCGGATCAATAGATTTCTGCTTAGTCCTTATAAAACGATCTGAAATAAAATATAAAAATCTTTCCAGTTGGATATAATTAGTAATTGTTATTCCTTTATATCCAAAAAGTTAAAAACATATTTCAAAGAGAATTAGAAAGAGGCTAACTAGCTGAACAAGTTGAAATATTGGAAGCAACTAAAAAGGAATTTTTATAACTGAAAAATCAGTTGAAAACTATGTTTAATTTGGCTCCTTATCAGAATCTTATTAAATTTTAGAGGTTCAGTTTATCATCTAATATACATTTATGTTGTTTTATTCGTAACTGTCCAACTAATTGTTGATACAATAAAGCCAGATTTTTCTTAATTTGATATAAAAATTTAAATTAATCGAAAGGTATGGCTAGTAGGTGTTTTTTTTGTTTAGGATTTAAGTTCAAAACATTTAGAAAAATTAATTGCAATTTAACACTAATTGTTAATGTAAAATCAAAATTTAAAAAAAAACAACAATTTGAGCAAGAAGCACTCGAATGCGCCAAAATTATATGTTTCTACAAGTCCCAAACAATCGTCGGTAAAAATCAAATCGGAAAAAACTATATCCACAAATGAATTAATTTAACAGACTAAAATATCGTGTTGACAGTATACGGATCAAATCGAATTCGACACACCCACCTTTTAAATTATTTTAAAATTTCTGACTCATATCAGTGTACACGTTTAATACACAAAAACACCTCTTCAAACTTAATGAATTTCCAAATGAAACATTCAAATATGCGGAAAATGTATTAAATTTGTTACTATCAATTATCTTAAAAAAACAATTTTTATTTGATGGTATTGTATTATTAAAATTATTTTTTGTATATGTTTAGATATGTGGAAAATCGTTTATTATAGAAAAACTGTATACTACAATATGGTATTAATTTAGTGGAAGGGATTACCATATTTTCAAATACACTAAATCTATCACATTTTTTTCGTGAGTTTTGGTGTAAACGAGATAAAGAGTCAAATTATTCAAGTATTTGAAAGAGCATGAAAAGGCCAAAATTATAAAAAAAAAATTCCGTGAAAACCCACGATTTTAAAAATATATACGATTTTATACTTGTGTGCATGAATTTTATTGTTAGGTGCCGTGTGCACCCCGGTTTATAGACTACCAGCGATCTGCCACCCTTCGAGTCATTCGAAAACAGTGGTAGTTACTGACGAGAACAAAATAGTATTTTTTGATTATTTTTTAATTTATATTAAAAAAAATTCCATTTAATTATTATTTTTAAATTTATTGTTCAGGTATATTGAAAAAAATATTTAGTGAAAAATATTAATTGTGTGGATTATAATTGTTTACTAAGTGCAATTAAAAATAAATAGTTTTAACAATTGGGGAAAAAATAATTTTTTGTGACAATTTATTAATTTTATAAGAAATATTAATCATTAATTGGAAAAGTGAGAGTAAAAACAACAGTAAACTTTAAATTACTAAGTGGAGAAAATTGTGCTCAGTTCCATATTATATTTTTGGATTAATTAGAGAATTTTTTTTTTATCAGATATTTGTTTTTGTATTGTTTAAAGTAACATAACCTAATGACCAAATAAGGTCACGATCAATTAAAATAATAATTATTAAAAAAAAAAAAAATTCCAATTTTCTTGAATAGCTACATAAAAAGTAAAAAGAAAATTAAAAACATTAAACACATTTGGATTGGCAAATGCCCAAGATATATGTTAAATTAATTCTATTTTTATGATATTTTCCCGATTGTAGGCGATTGTTTTAATTTAACTTTTAACGCATGCTAATTAATGAAATTAACCGAAACAAATCAATCAAGTAATAATTTTAAATTGCAATTTCGAATTAAGAAAATTAGTTTTCGATATAGTTTTGTTGATATTATAGAGAAGGAAATTTTTAATTTAATTAACAAATTTTATAGACAATTAATTTATTTAAAACTTTAATATTAATAAAAAATATTGAAATAATGTGAGGTTGACAATAATTATTTAACACGTGAAATTAACTAATCTGTCATTTTTTATTGACATTTCCAGGCCGATTTTAATACACGAACCAGAAAAAATGCCTTTCAAACCAATTGAAAACCCAAAATGCCCAAAGTGCAATAAATCAGTATACGCCGCTGAAGAGCGTGTTGCTGGTGGATACAAATTCCACAAATCATGTTTCAAATGCGGTATGTATATTAAAAATATCTAAAATTAGAATATTTTATTATTGTGAGATGCGGATTAAATTACAAATAATATATTAATGCGTTAATTTTTTTTTATATGTTATTCCAAACATGTAGGAATGTGCGGCAAAATGCTCGATTCAACCAACTGCGCTGAACACGAGAAAGAACTTTATTGTAAAAATTGCCATGGACGTAAATACGGACCAAAAGGATACGGTTTCGGTGGTGGTGCCGGATGTCTCTCAATGGACAGTGGTTCACAATTCTCAGGAGAAGGGTAAGTGTCCCAAAAACAATATTTTTATTATATACCTGCCTCGAGAATTAGAAAAACAATTTCGTCATTGCGTCTTTTTCTAAAAACACGTCACAGATTACAACAAATTTCAAAATGAAATATTCTATTTATGTAACCTGTGTAACATTATTTTCATTCGTTTATAATTCTATAATTAAATTTAAAAATAGCACATTTTCAAATCGTTTTGTCGTATCGTAAAAAATATGTTTCGTCTATTCAATTTCTTAAAGTTCAATACAAGCGAAATCTGCATAATTATTTCGAATCGAAATACATAACAATATATAATGTAAAATAAAAAAATCAAATTAGGTCAAACTCCGGGGGACTTTCCTTATCTCTCGAAAACTAAAACATTTTTACCATCATATATAAAAATAAATGTTTAAAAAAAAAATTTGTACAGTTGTTTTTTAGATTTTTCACGAAATATCGAAAATAACCTAAAAATAACCTTCATTAATTTTTTTTTTTGAATTTCGGAAAATAGAGAAAAAAAAAGCAATTTTTTTATTATTTTCTATTTTTATGATTTTTTTTTTATTTAATTTTTGTTATTTTTTTGTTTTTGAAAAAATTAAATATTAAAATATAAATAAAATGCAGATTTTTGTTTCTGTACTCTAGTTGTGAAAATTTAACGATGGAAACCCTATTTTTAAAATAAAAATATTGCATGTCCTTAATATTTTTATTCATAATTTATATACCCTTTAGAAGGAAGTCTATAAATGTTTCTAACACAAATTATTTTTTTTGTTTTTTCTTCTCCAAATACAGACAGTAAACGTTATTACACAAAATACAATAAAATACTTAATTTAAGGAGTGTTAATATGAATGTACAACCATCCTTATTTACATAATTATCATTATTATTTTATATTTAAAAATTCAAATTCGTCCTTTTATAAAATTAAAGTAATTTTTTGAAATACACACACATACAAAATGGCTTAAAAATAATTTTTTTATTGTTAAATTAGAAAATTCTGTTTTTATTTTAAAACATCTGAGAAGTCATACATACATACACGTAAAAAAGAAAAATTTTATTTTTTTTTCCTAAATTATATAGATGGTAGTTTTTAATTAAAATTAATTTTTTATTGTTAAATGTGCTATAATTATTATATACAACAAAACCAGAAAGAAAACATTAAAAATACAATTTTGTTTTTGGATTAAACATCAAATCAAATTTTTTTTATTAAAATAAATTTTATTAATTTTTATAATACCTACCACCACCAATCGGAGGAATGCATGTATTAGTAAAAAATTAGTAAAATTTATTAAAATTGTTTATTACGTTCCCCAAAAAAAAAAAATCAAATTTCTATATCAAATCCAAAAATTGAGTACAGTTCAATTTTGTGTCACAAACATCCATCGATAAACTTTTCATCTTAGGTGAGGAAAACATCAATTATTTTTTTTGTAGTTCGCATGGCTTCACCGATATAAAAAAAATAGAGTCTTACATATTTTTTATATAATTATTTTTTGTTAATTAATTATTTTTTGTTATATTATACTGTCGTATTTTTGATATTTTTTTTTTTTTATATAATAAACACGAGCAAGTGTTGTGAGGCGTAAGCATTATTTTTTTGTATGTCCCCTCGTATAATTTTTTTGTTTTTCCTATGAATGTCTTCGTGTCACAGCACTGCTTATAAATCACTAACCGCCTCAAAATTAAAAATTAGAAATGTATTTCTTATAAATTAATATTAAATGTATTTGTTTGAAAAAATATCTTCATGGGATAAGGAAAGTTACCTTTTTAATTTGTTTTTTTATTATTTCTATATAAAAAAATATCTCAATTCCAAGTCTTGTTTTTTATTATAATTATATTTACTATTTCTTTTATTTCATATTCATTAATTTTTTAATAGATGGAGGGACCTTACCTTGTCCCATTAGTTAAGCAATCCGCTTCTTATATAAGTAGTAGAAATATTAAATTTTTGACGCTTAATTAAAACAAAACTATTTATTAATTTAACATTAATTTCTATTTTTTTGATGTTATTTTAATTAATTAAATATGTTTTTAATGCAAATAATTTATAATTTTTTTATTTATTTTATTCTATATATATTTTTTATACAAAATTAGTGAAGTACGTAATGGCGCACGTTTAGAACCACGAGCAATTGCTAAAGCGCCAGAAGGTGAAGGATGCCCAAGATGTGGTGGTTATGTTTATGCTGCTGAACAAATGTTAGCACGAGGACGAGTAAGTATTTTTTGTAATTTATCCTATCAAAATTTAATTAAAATTTAAACGTACAAAAGGGTTACCACAGAAGATGTTTCAAGTGTTTAAATTGTAATCGAACACTTGATTCAACAATGCATTGTGATGGACCAGATAAAGAAATCTATTGTCGAGGTAGCGAGCGCTTTTATATACTTTGTGTACAATCATATCTGTGTTATTCGCCCTTTCGTACTTTAAAAAAAATGTTTTTATATGTTTGTAATTCTAACCAATCACCAAATTGATTTATGTTCACAGCCATTCCACAAAGAATGTTTCAAGTGTAAAATTTGTATCAAAGCTCTTGATTCAATCAACTGTTGTACAGGCCCTGATAAAGACATTTATTGTAAAGGTTTGTTTTTTAAATCCTTGTGTTACCTTTTGTATGTAACTAAAAGTTCTATTCATCATATACAGTTTGTTATTCTAAAAACTTTGGACCTCACGGTTACGGTTATGGTCAAGGTGCTGGGGCTTTGCAAAGTGATGTCTATCAAAATGGGTAAGTAATTGTTTATATTAATGTTAACATCATAAAAGTCCCGAGTTTACTCCCAAATCATTAATGTTCAATGTTTTTTTTTTTAATTCAACAAAATATTCTAAATTAATTTATTATCAATATTTTTTGGGAAACACTAGGATGCTATTCACAAAAATTTGGTTCACGTGGATATGGACATGCTGGAATTTCATCTCTGGGCTTAATGTCTGATATAAAAGATAAAGAATGGCAAAGGTTAGATGTGAATGCCTTATATGTGTGACCAAATTTTTCGTGTTTAATACGTACCCCGACTCTAATTGTTACAAATAAACAATTTTATGCATCTCTATAAAAATTAAAACGATTTATTATTAATTACAGTGACATGGCACCAAGAACTGCAGACACTAATACAGCTTCAATTCAAGCTCTGCCAGGACAAGGATGTCCTCGCTGTGGTGGAGTTGTATTCGCTGCTGAACAGGTGTTGTCAAAGGGTCGTGAATGGCATCGTAAATGTTATAAATGTAAAGATTGTAACAAAACTTTGGATTCGATCATTGCTTGCGATGGTCCCAATAAGGATGTCTATTGCAAAACGTGTTATGGCAAAAACTGGGGACCACATGGATATGGTTTTGCTAATGGTTCTGGTTTCCTTCAAACTGATGGTTTAACGTGAGTTCCTGAAAATATTATGCGATTTCTTGGTAGCACTAACTAGCTATAATTTTAATCTTTTTAGCGAGGATCAAATTTCATCTCAACGTCCATTCTACAATCCTGATACGACTTCGATTAAGGCGCCCCCAGGACAAGGTTGCCCACGATGCGGCGGCATGGTCTTTGCGGCTGAACAACAACTCGCTAAGGGCACAATGTGGCATAAGAAATGCTTTAATTGTGCCGAATGTCATCGTCCACTGGACTCTATGTTAGCTTGCGATGGGCCCGATCGTGAAATTCATTGCAAGGCCTGCTATGGTAAACTTTTTGGACCAAAAGGTTTTGGTTACGGTCACGCACCAACTTTGGTATCAACCAATGGTGAATCAACAGTTACTTATCCAGATGGCCGCCCATTCTGCGGTGCTCGTTCAGAAAGTGGTTGCAAACGTTGCGGTTATTCGGTTTATGCTGCTGAACAAATGATCAGTAAAGGCAGAATATGGCACAGAAGATGTTTCAACTGCGCTGATTGTCACAAATCGTTAGATTCAACAAATTTGAACGATGGTCCAGATACAGATATTTACTGTAGGGGTTGTTATGGTCGTAACTACGGCCCTCGTGGTGTTGGATTTGGTCTAGGCGCCGGTACTCTAACAACGGTCTAAATGAATTTATTTATTTCTCAATAACAATAACAGTAGACTTTTCAATTTTTTTCTTTTTTTTTTTACATATTTATTACAACATTTTTTTCGTAATGCTAAAACTAACAAATTTAAATTAATTTTAGACTTTTGCACGGTTAGAAACACAAAAAATAATTTTTTAAATAAAATAAAACACAAGATAGTCTATAGAAAAAAAAATATAACTTGGCTGTTGATATATTTTCATTCCCACCAAAATAAATAATAAAAAAACTATTTTTGAAACGAAATACTACAAGTTAAAAGATTGTAGCAAACAAAAAAAACAAAAAATCAAAAAAAAATCGTATAATCATCAGAACTTTTCGTGAAATTAACTTTTCATGAATTTTCTGTATGTATACATACAAATATATTTTTCGAACGACCAGGAAAATTTTCTTCGCATAGATTCTATTTTATTTATTTTCCTGCGAATATTTTATATTTAGATAAATCAAACACCACGCATTTTTATAAAAACAAAAATTAAAAATAAACAGCAAATTATTTATTATTGCCAATAAACAAAAAAAAAAAAACAACTAAAAATAAAATTTTAATTAATTTATTATTTAATTAATACTACATTTTAATGATGCAAAGTATTTAATTAATATTTTAAACAAAAAACATGTATTATTATAAAAACAAACATAAAATAAAAATTAATTACAAATAATAATTAAATTAAATAAAATTTTCAAAAATCACAAAAAAAAAAATTATCTAAGAAACTAAAATTGGTTTTGTTTTATTTCTGCATCACATCCAATTCATCTACCGGACTGGAGACGTCTAGTTTATTTTTACTTCAGTTCTATATGACTATAATGACTCCAAAATAAATGTTCATAATTTATACCTTTGAAATTTTGCCATTGCCCTCAATTCTTGTTTTGTTGAATGGACTTATGTATATAGACAGATGTTGTATATTTAAACCATATGTAAAAAGTTTCGTTCGGGGGAGCACACATATCGTTACAACTGAGAAAGCCTAAAAAATTATGATATACAACAAGGTTCAAAAACATAAGTTTCGTGACGTTTTCCTGTCATGGTAGGCGGCTTTGGGGAGTTCTACATTTTAGTATGTGAATGAAACAATTGAGCTCTTAATTAAAAACACTTTGTACAGCTTCTGTTTTTATACATTTGTAAATAATTTTAATATTTCGCCACATTGGCATCATCAGAATAATTTTAATTAAAAAATTAAAAAATAAAAATTAATGATTTATGATAATTCAAAATAATTTTAAAATATTAATTAAAATAATTTTTTATTTAAGAAAATTAGTTAATTCTTAATTTAATATATTAATGTAATTTTGTTATTTATTTATCTTTTTTAAATTAAGATTATTCTAATGATGTCAATGAGGCGAAATATAAAAGTAAAAAATAAAAGCTGGACAAAGCGTTTTTAATTAAGAAATCAAGAAAAATTATCATATTGCCAGCATTACAAAACGAATTTGTAGTATAGAAAAAATTGTGCATGATGATACAAAAAATGATCACACCTACACAAATTATTAGCTATTTGGAAGGCACTCAGTGGTAATAGTAACAGTGAGTACTGACGCCCTAAAGACAGAAATGCCAAAACGTCTTTCAAACAAGCAAATTAATTGGGATCAATATAGGAGACTAGTCAAACAAAATTGTCCACTGAATATTCCTCTTATCGTACGAGCAGATATTGATGTGGCTACAGAAAATCTTAAATATGCCCTGACGTTTCCAGCTGGAAAGGCTACACCCGTCATATAAGTAGTTGTTATAAAAAAATTAATAAACTGTTACATAATATTCCTGAACTTATCCAGGGAACGCGAAAAGTTCGCTGTTAATGCAAACTCGAGTCCAAGGATCAGACTTCCAACTAGGGATTTGGCTAGAACCTAGAAGCGACGAAGACAAAACCAATGCTTTTGCTGCTCATCTAACTATACAGTATTCGCACCATAGCAGGAAACAAATTTTTGTTTTCTTACATTTCAAAAATATTTTTTATTTATTTTTTAACTAAGCAATCGACAAAAGTTTAGCTTATTATAGACTAGTGTGAAAATTTCGTATTGGTTAACAGTGTGTCAGCTGGTGAAATAAAGTTGAAGTTAAAGCGTGAAATATTTATGTAATGAGACAGAAGTAGCTACATCAACTAAAATTTTTAAAATTACTTGTACTATCGTTTCCATAAAAAGAGGTAGTTAGGTAGTTGAAACTCTAAAAAGGAATTTCAAAAATTTGAAACTCTAAAAATGTTTTTCAAAATGATTTTCCATCAAAGTGGAAAATCAAGTGAGGAAATCGGTCGCATTTATAACATTTCGAAATTTTTTTATTATTTTTATTTTCAAATTTTAATTGACTATTTTTAAAAAAATACACTGTTTAGGTAAATAGGTATATCATACAAATTGAATTGAAAGGCGGCCCAATCGTGGGGCGCCTCCATATTTTCTCATTCCGCCCGAATAGCACCCATTTGTTGACCCTTGACCAAAAGGTCCATTTATACTGACCCAAAAATTCGAGCTTTAAGCAAAAGTTTGTGGAAACAGTTCAAAAAGTGGTCGAATCAGTTATGGAGTATGTCGAATTACGTCAAATGATTGGCCGATTGAATAACAAAGAATGAACAATAATCCGCGATTATTGTTGAGTACTTTATCCAGATGGGCTATTCGAATTCATGCAGGATAACTCCCCAATGCACACATCTGCATATACAATGAGTGAATTTCTTTTTGCAAGTGTTTCAGGTATACTTTTTTATCTCAGAAATTTAATTTTTGAAAACCCAAGTTTTGCATATTCAATAATACAACAAAACATATCTAGTGTAATTTTGTGCATATAGTTATAATTTGTGCACAGCGTATTTTAGGAAACAGGACGGGCTTCTCACGTGATTATCATACGTGAAATTCCATATATTCTGTTTAATAAATGAAATATATTTTTCATGGTATACATCGGTAGCAGTATACGCGATATCCAGAAGTCATACCCATAAGTTGCGAACTAAAATAAAGTGTTTGTAACTAATATATTAGGCAAGATTCGTATTGTGCATAATAAAGATTCATACTGTGTGGCAGTATCGGCCATGGAAGATAGGGCTTCAGTGACTTAAATCTCAATTTTGCTGCTTCTTGTTAGAATGCTACCGTTTAGGCGGATTTGGAAATTCTTTTCCCTAATATAAAGTGAGAGTATTATGAAGAATGGAAAGAATAAATTATGTTTCTTTCATTTTTTAACAGAATCGAGCTGCAAATCGAACACAAATTTCTGAACAAGTCCCGCAATCAAGATCCTTTAACAAGCTTACAAAAAAAGTCCGTCATTTTTACCGGGTTATTACTAGAATTCTAATTAAGTTAAAACATCATAAAATGATCTAACTTTAAATGTTTCCAAAAATAATTGAAATTAATGAAAGTATCTAATAGAAATAATATTTACAATATCTTAATTGCTTCAAGCATCATTTTCTCACATCATTCACACCGTTGGAAGAAAAAATAAACATTTCCCGTGACTCAAACCAAGAATAAATATGTATGTATTACAGTTTTTCGCTAAGCTGACAGCATCTGTTGAGAAAAATTATCTTAAAATGGTAAATTGAGTGAAACGAGATAGAGATGTCGTCGTCTTGTATAATTTCGTTAGTATATTTCGGTTCGTTCTGAAAATGTCAAAATTAAAAATAAACCCACACATTTTCCACTGGAAATATAAATAATCTTATTCTCTTGTCTAAAGTAACAAAATCCACTTTACCAAATATAACGATGAAACTAAATTTTCATAATGTGTTGTATTGATTCTTAAGAAATAATAAAATAACATCTGGAGGTCAAATGTTTATTTTTTGATTCTAATTATATTTTTTATTTTTATTTTTTCGAAAAAAAATTATTTTCATGAAAAGTTTGTAATTTTCTATTTATATAATAATAAAATTTTTGATTATTACATTACGCTTGTTACTATTTTTAATTTGATTTACTTTTTGGAAAAAATAGAAACTATAAAATAAAGTTAAGTTGGCAATTCTTCAAAATCTCATCATAATTAAATACACGATTAATTTTGTAATATTTGGTCAGAGGAAAAATTCAAATGGCTAAAAGTGGAAAGTAAATGAAAGAAATTTTACGGTTTTTTTTATATTCTACTTAATAATTAATTTTATTATTTTTTTTTATTTTAAAAAATAAAAATTTTATAATATTTATAAAAAAAACATCTTATCTCATATATGTTGATCAAATTGATTAAAAAATAATAATAAATAAAAAAAATGATTTTAATTTTTTTATGAAAACATTTTAAAAATGGTTTTGGAAAATTTTTTGTTGGTTTTTATGTGTATGTGCATTTATATAATTTTCTGTTGTTGGAAAATTTACTTTCCAATCAAAATTTTACGTGAGGCACCCATGTTTTGTCCAGCTTGTGAGGCACCTTTGTTTTGACCAGCTTGTAAGCCAACAATTCCTTCACCGGCTCTCATTTGTTCATCTGTGAAATCACGTTTACATTCATCAGCGGGTTTTGGTCCAAGGAATGGACCTGTGAAATCGGCATGTTTAAAACAGGCACGGCCAATAGCGAAGATTGTACTTGTAACTTGTGAAATATCTTTCTTTTCGAAGAGATCGACAGATTGGAATACATCTATATCAGGTACACCATACTCTTTAATAGCCTTTTGGAAGTTATTAATGTTTTCCAATAATTTGAATGTCGCGCCAGTTTCGTTAATTTTGTTAACTGAACCAGGTTTCAATTTGTTGATCAATCTGCACAAAACAACACCGTCTCTTAAAACATCTTCGTAAGCTTCACCAGCTGGGAATTTAGCTCCCAAAAGGCTTTCAATCCATTCTTGGGCTTGTTTATCCTTTTCTGTGTCGCGTTTAGCGGCGATCTATAGATTCACCAAAAAATAAATACAATTTTCATTACAATATAATTTTAAATAATTCATTTTCACTATTTTATTTAAAAATTAAATATTTAATTTTTATCACTTTTTAATTTGTATTCACTAATTAAATAAATTTACCTTAGCGCGGACTTGACGTTCCAAAGACATTTTGAAATAAAATTTAAATTTCTTGAAAGTTTAGCGTATTGTTTGCTTGCTTAGCAGAAACTGATGCCGAACACAAATTTTCAACTGCTTTTTAAAGACCTCTTTGATTATTTTCGATTATTCGCGAAAGATCAAAAAATTATGATTTCATCATCAAATTTCCCCGCTTTCAAAACTCTCACAATTTTTTTTTTTTTTAATTATAAGTAAAACATTTTGGTTTATATCGATGTGCTAAGTAAGAGTCGCCCACGTTCAAAATATTACAAAGAAAATCCTCTCTTTATGTTGTTTTCTCGTTAATTTTACTAAAGTTTACTCAAAAATTAATTTATTTTTACTACTCTATGCGATTGGAAAATTCGTTTATTTTTAGATAAACATACAAATTAATTATAAACAATTCCCCCAAAAATACATATTTTGTTGTCTACCCACATGGAACATCTACAAAAACCGTGCTAAGATGGAATTTTTTCTCTAAAGTTCTAGCAAAAACGAATTTTCACAATTACTTTATTAATGCTTTAATTTCCAGTGTGATATTTATGGCTCGGTAAGTCATTATGGTAAAGTGGAATATTGACTAAATGGTCTTATTTAGAACTAGCTTTAGTTGTCACAATCTACACAAAATATATAGTGGATACAATAAAAATATAAATTAAGTTTAAAGTGATTAAGATTAAATTAATTTTGAAACGTGTCCTAGTGATTTTTCTTAAGTTGTGTTTAGTTTAACTTTAACTTTAATTCATAACTACCTATTGTTGTTAATTCTATTGGCATAAGAAATTTACCCGATTTCTTTAGTGTAAGAATCCTAGCCCATTTCTAAACTTCTGTTGACTTGTCGATTTATGTATTAAGAATTATTCGCAGTTTTCATTATGCTTTCACATCGCATAAAATTGTTCAAATCATAATCGTATTACAGAAGTTTAAAATAACCATTTTCGCTTTCAACAATACACGTAACAATCTGAAACAACTTGAGGTAGGTTAGAGAAGAGAAAAGTCATTTCATTTTTAATACGCTAGTTACTGAATAAACACAAGCAATAATTTGGTGCGCGATACCTAAGTATATTTCAAATATTTATTTCATTTAGAAATTGAAATTCAATGTATGGAAATTCTACCACCTGTATTACCATAAATTAATATGTTTTGCGTCAAGTCACAAAATAATCTTGATTTTCTCAATTAATGCTGGCGTAAAATTAAATCTATTTCAAGTGTTTTCATCTAACAATTAGTTTGAACAAATCTCCATAATTAGCATAATCTAATTCTGATTGAGTGCTCAAAAATAGTAATTTAAATGTGTTGAAGTGGTTAAAATATTAAGAAGGACTATTACGTACTCATCATAGTGATTGAACTGTGTGAAATACCTAGTAAATTATTACTTATTCGAGCTACTTTTAAGTTTTACTTACTCTTATTGTGTTAAAAAGTCTTATTTATTATTAATATTAAAATTTAAACAATTAATTTTCCAAATAAAATTATTTTGCGTAACTTTCAAATATGTATATTTGTTAAAAGTCTCCTCTGACTTAACATAAATTAAGTGTATAAACAATGTTATCATTTATAAAGTTGCGGTGCAGTGAAATAATATCAATGGAAATAAAAACTATTAGAATGTTATTTCCATTTCTTTCATAAAGTCAATTTTTAGTAGGTTTTTTTATTTGCGCCCGATAGATGCTATTCGGTCATGCTATTTATTGGTAAAATAAATTTTGTAAACGTGAAATTATAATTTTTAATTGAATTCCACAGTGAAAACTTGATATAAAACTATTTACTTTTATAAGAGCTACTTCAATTTGACGGCTCTCGATGTCGGCTCCGGATAGTGAATAAAAAGACGCGCGCGCTATTTATAATAAAACTGATTCAATTTACTATGGATATAAAGTCAATCAGTATTATTTCTTTTCAAATGGAAAAAAGCCAATTGATTTTCTTTCCAATTTAAAGTGAATCGTCCAGTATTTAAGAGCCTTTTAAAAGAAGATTAGAAATTCTGGAAAAGGAAGATTTAATTTTAAAATTAGTATGGAAATTTAGATTTACCAGAGCTAAAAACCTGCGACTTGACAAAAGTACCATAAAATACTGTTTGAAATTCGTTTAAATGCAAACATTTTGAATTCACAATACATAGTAAAACGATTGGCGCGTGTTATTTATTAAAAAGGTGATATTTGGATAACTAAAACCACTTTATGTTCTAAAATTATTGGCTTTCCTTTTATTATTATTTGGCTTTTTTCGTTCTTATATTAGGTAAATAATTTTAATGTTGACTTGCTTCTTGGAAACCGAAAAAAAATACTCGTAGTAAGTAGTACAGCTTCCCAAAAATGTTTACAACATTTATATTGATACGTTTCCTATATTTCTTTAAAGTTTCAAAATTGTATGTTGTTTAGATAATTTTGATTCAAATTTCAGGGTAAATCGAAACTAAAAATTCAAGCATCATACTTCAAAATATGTCTCTCTAGTGGAAGTGGAAATAAAACAGGTATATGTTCTAAAAATGATATATGTAAAGTGGTGTATATAATACTTATACATGTTTAATTGTATTAAATATTAAATTTGGATTTAAAAAATGTTAATTTAATCCATTTGGTAAATCATTAATATATTTCAGGCAGCAGTGAAAGCTAAAACACAATAAATTCGTAGAAACGATTCTATTCTTTTGGACTATGTACATATATCGAAAGGTATAACAGATTCTTTCATTTAACATTTTCTAATATGCGATGCTTACCAGTTAAATGATTAAATTGAATTATGTCGTATTTTTTTTTTTTTTACAATGGAACTATTGTCCTAGGTTTTCCTAGTAACATTGCATTCACTTCCATACACAACAGCTAATCGCGACAAATTTCTTCTTGAAACCACCCTAGAAATCTCAAAGCAAATCTCAACCCACTGCACCACCGAGGGCGACATTTTTTTTTTGTTGGTATTATGGAAAATGAGTTATTAATTATGATAAAATTTGAGTAATTTATTAAATATATTACTTATATAGAAATTTTCGAAAATATTTTTAATTTCATTGTAACTAAAAACCTTTATTTTACAAGGTATATCAATTAAAAACAATCTCACGTTATGTATTTTGTTGTACAAATTATTTGCAACTTTAATTAATTTTATTAAAATTATTTATTTAATAAATTCTATTTGTTTTCAAATTTTAAAAATAAAAAAAAGTTTCTTGCTACCGAAAATGTATTCCATTTATTTTAAGGAGTTCTTTTATTACACTACGTGCGGAATATTAAGACAGAATATTAAGGTTTCGACTTAAAAAGAAAACATTAAATACCCCCACTTGGTCGGCAAACAACTCTTATTTCGCTAAGCGTCCCGAAGACTGTTGTAAGTCCAAAAAACACATTTTCGCATTATTTCAAAATATAAAATATTCGTTATTTGTCTGCAGTTTAATTAATAAAAACAAAAAAATATTCATTAATTTTAATGAGTTTTAAAAATGTTTACAACAATATAAGACATATTAGCATTTAAGAATCAAAATCAATTTACCAACAAATTAACATTTTGAGATTAAACAGTTTTGCGATTAACAATCTAGCGATTTGTTACTTGTGACCATACAGAAAATAAATATTATTAACGTTTTTATGACAGTGATTGCTCTGAAAATTTCAAATGATGAAGAATAATCCAAAAAATATTTTTAAAATTTTTATTCTATTCAGTTCAGTTTTAGCCCGAAAAACCATCAGTAGTAAGTTCGTGAGTGGAAGTGCAATGGCTTATTGACCCAACTGACCACTTTATAATGGTTTGTTAAATTCATAAATTTATCTATCACTTAACAAAAAGGATGTTTACGAACAAATTGAAGGGAATGTCAAAACAGAAACTCAATTCTTTTGTTACATATTTTAATTTAAAAATTCCCAAAATTTCTTCGCATTTGTTTTACGATTTCAGTGACCGATAAGAGAAAATTTTCATAATAAAAAATGTAAAGCAGTTCTTTATAAAAGCTTCAAACCCAATTTTTCATAAAAAAAAGCTACCGTATCTACAATACAAAAAATTATAAAGTGGATTTCACTAAAAACAAAATTTAATAATTTGATGGATGGATGGAATTCCAGAAAAAAAAAATAAAAATTGGTCTTTTATTGAATGAAAATCTACAAAATGTAAAACTGTTTTTTTTTTAATGAAATTTGAAATATTTCTAATAACTAATATTTCTAATTATTGCAGGTAAAAACGGATTTCGTCGGTTTGAATGCCAGTCGACATTATTTGCAAGGGACAACGCCTTAAAAGCGTTGTTCACTGTTGAATAAAAATACATTAACGCATTTCAAAACGTATAATGATCCGAATCAGTTCAAAGTTTACAAGCGCATTTTCTAGAGAAAAATGAAATTTGAATTATTTTGGATTTTATTGTTTTCCAAGGAAACAGCCAACACAAAACATTTAGTGGCCGGTATTATTATAAATATCTCGAATAGGATTTAAATAAAAATTGAATTGAATTATTCAATTCCTGTGCGAGGATACACATATTGAAAGCAAGAACAAAAATTGAACAAATTTTGGTTTTTGGTTAAAAATTTTAATGCGAATATTGTTTTGTATTTCATTTTCGTTTCATGAAACAAGATTCGATCCAGATCAGATCAGATTTCAAGAAATGCAGCTATTGTAAAAAATATCATCTAAGGTTTTCTAGCAAACATTCTTGTTATGGTAACGCCAGCCATTGTATTGTTGTTGCTTAAGCCGTAAAAAGTTTAACTTTGTAATAGTAATCTTTTGTTTTAAATTAAGTTTTTAGTTTGATTAAGTTAAATTTTATTTATTGCCACTGAAAGGCGAAGTTGGCGCAACTTCTGATTATCCTCTGGCAGTAAACCAAACTTCTACAATACGGAACAAAAAACATTATTGAAGTACACATTTTTCCATTTTTCTTTATTATCTATCCGAATCTGTTTTTTTTTTTTTTTTTTGTTTGTGTTTCATGTATTATTTTCATAATAAAATAGCACAATATATATTTTCAATTGTCAGAGAAACAAAAAATAGAAAAAATTATAAATTCTATTTATAACTTATTCTTTTTTTTTACATATGATGTATTTAATAATATAACAAATAAAATAATTGTCTTTAAACTTAAATTGAATTAATCTGTGTACTAATAGCTTAATTTCTAAAAATAATGTTTTATAATACTAAAAATAAATACGTTATATAATAATTTATTAGTGTTAAACTAATTATTAATGTTTTAATGATTTTGTTTTTATTTGTATAATTAAAAATTAATTAGAATTTATATATCTCGTATATATATAGAAAAAAATAAGGTTTTTAAAATTATTTATATTAATATTAAGATTTTAGAATTTACTTTTATCTTTTATGTACAAAACAAAAATTATTATTTAATATGCAGTTTAGGAGCTTTTGCATTAACACAAAATACTCGTATAATGTAGAAATGGAAGGATTTTCTCTTTATTTTAATAAAAATTATTATTAAATCAACAGTGAAATCATAAAAACAATACATTCGTTATTTATATTATATACACATAATTAGAATAGGTGATTAGTAGCCGTAGTTTTATTAAGCCCCCCAAGAGGATCAAGTAAATATCCAGCGCCTCCGCTACCTAATAATGATGAAAACGGTGATGATAAGGCGGCAGCAGCAACCGCAGCATGATGTGATGTATGGTGATGGCTTTGTAACGTACCCAAACTATGTTTACTCGATTGAAGTAATGAATTACAAGAGCCTGTCCATTTATTATTATTGGAATTTAAATCATCTGATAGTTTTCCTAAAATAAGAAAAAAAAAATGAAAACAATTATTTTAGTTTTGTGATAAATTATTTCCCAAATATTATTTGACATGCACAGATGGGGTAAATACTAAATAAATAAAATAATAATAAAATAAAATAAAAAGCATGGAAAATATATTGAGAAATATTTTTTTGAAAGTTTGGCTTTTATAGCTTTTATGACAAATGAGGATATAAATTGGTTATATTGAAGAGGAAAAACTATTTCTACCCTATCGTATAAATAAATGATTGTTAATCATATTGATAACTGAATAATAGTGATTTTGATTGGAATCTCAAAAGCACGTGCCAATCTATCAAAAATATCGCGTATAACAATTAAATTTTTTAGCTGGTGCATATACTATATAATGTACGTACAGGCACGTGCGAATATTTCTCGAAAAAATATTTAAACTATATGGCACAATAAATGTAATCCCGTAACAAACTATTTAATTTTTTTAATTTGCGAACACAATTCACTTAAAATATTATACATTCCCCCACTCCCATCCAGTTCTCCCAACTTTTTATTTTCTAGCACAATCAATGTTGCAATTGTTAAAAATAAAAATTTACCAAACCGAATGGCAAAATAAAGAAAAAATTGTTTGTATTATTTTTTTCCTTAAAGAAATTCTCAAGAGATCTAAAAATAATAACATCCTACCATACATATGGGGGGATGCAATGATTCGAGTATTTGTGACGGGTGGATGGGTTTGGTATAAGAACCCCCAAAAATATTCACCAAACAACAAAAAATCCTATTATTGGAATAGAATTAAAGGGAGTAGTGGCATAAAGAAAAAAAACAAACAGGAAAGTTAAATAAAATGGGAAAGGTAAATTGAAAATAAAGACGACAATTTTCCATGAGCAAAAAAGAAACAAAAATTATGTATTTAATTTAGAAAATTGGCCGATTATATTCTTTTTCAGTAGTTTCATTTATTTGAATTAATGTCAAATTTCTTTGTTTTTTATTTAAAAGCACAAATTCATGTCGCGACTTACCATTTAACGGTTTTATATCACCATTCGAGTGATGTGATGATGCGCTACTATTAGGTGTTGTTGATAAATTTGATAGCGGTGACCCAGGTTTTATATCTTTCGGTGTTGTACTCCCTGTATTATTATTATTATTACTAGTATTATTATTATTATTATTATTATTATTATTATTATTATTTAAGTGACCTTCTGATTTTATAGATGAGTCAGACGATCCATTACTGGATGCCTTTTGTTGAGCTTGTCGCTCTTGTTTACGAAATTTAGCCCGACGATTTTGAAACCAAACCTGTTAAAAAGAAATATTTGGCAAATTAGAAAATTTGTTTCTAATAAAATTACTAAATTTATATTTATGGATGTTTTTTCATCTGAAATATGTTTACAAAATCTGAACAATTTTCTTTTAATGATCGATGATTTATTTCTGACTAGTAGGACACAAAGTTTTCACACGTTCTAAAGTAATTTTATTGACGAAAACTGTTAGATTAATAAATAAATTAGAAACAGTAAACATGTGTTACCGGTGTAGTTATTTTATAATTTAATTTGGCAGCGAAAAAAATTGTTACAGACATTTTGTGATGGCGTTATTATAATTATCATTGAAGTGTGAAGAATCAATCAATTCAAACGTGAAAATGTTGTCCTAAAATGTTTGTTGAACGAAATAATTGAGATCAGATTTGAAAAGTGTTTAAAATATATGCCATTATCTAGGCTTATTGATTTATGTATATCGAAATCTAGCTCCATTGGACCATCGATATCAAAGACCAGAATGCAACTTACTTATATAATATTCCAGATGAAGTATGCAGTGACAGTTTAGTGTAATAACAAAGCCATTCACATCAATAGAATTGAACGTGTTCAAAGACAGATTCTTCTCTATATAATTATTAAGAAAACGAACTGGAATTACGATCGATCTTGATAAACGATATCACGAAAACCTCCTCCCTATTCTGAACGTTGCAAGAAATGTAAAGACCCGCCACGTTGGAAAATTGAAGACAACAACTTCATTTATTGCAGAAACCTTAGACCAAATAGTCTCCTTAAGCTTGAGATACATTGTATAAACTATAGTGAGAATAAATCAATTTTATTGCAGATCTGATCGATTTTTTATCCAAACAACTATTCAGTTTAAAATTGAAGCAACATTTTATTCAGCTGCAGTATATAATCGTTCATATTTAATCTTTTAACCTTTAATTTTTTGATCTTACTCGTAACTATGATCTTACTCGTAATTCTAATTACTTCTAACTAGTAATAACTCGTCAAAAATAAAGGACGCTTTTCGTAAACTTTTTGTATGGATCTTGATCGCCGAACCTGTTCAGAAACTTGTGCTCTCCATCTTTTTGTCGCTCACGGTTCATCTGCAACTTACGTTTTTCTGCAGTTCTACGATTTAATCTGTACAGAAAAATCGCTGAGCTCAACACTTGAAATTATAGGAATTTCTGAAATCTCCCCAGCTTTGAAGTGGCACAATCCATTGTATCCGAGAGTAAAATTAAAGTAATGACACCTAAAATTGCATAAGAAATAGTCAGAATATCGATACAATTATTGGTTAGCGTTAACTGTATAAAAATAAGTACGACAGGATCATAAAAACAGAGTTCGAACAATCTAATTTGTTCGACATAAGCGGAAATCGCAAATTTAGAGAACGGAAATGATTTACAAAAAGCTACGAATAAGCGAATCAACTTAAAATGAATGTTCTATAGAAAGAACCAAAATAATGTAATAACAATAACCAATACCAGTACCCTGATTCTCTAAAAAATAAGATAATGTGTAAATGGGTAAACTTGTGAAAAGCAAAGCTTACTTTTATGAGTTTGGAATTTCTCGATATTATTTTAGTAACAAGTCAAACCGAGAAATTGCAAACTCATAAAAGTAAGCTTTGCTTTTCACAAGCTTACCCATTTACACATTATCTTATTTTTTAGAGAATCAGGGTACAGTACTCTGATTCTCTAAAAAATAAGATAATGTGTAAATGGGTAAACTTGTGAAAAGCAAAGCTTACTTTTATTAGTTGGCAATTTCTCGGCTTGACTTACTACTAAAATAATATCGAAAAATTCCAAACTCATAAAAGTAAGCTTTGCTTTTTACAAGTTTTCGCGTTTACACATTATCTTAATTTTTAGAGAATCAGATTACAGGGGAGATATTTTGCACAAAGTCGTTTTCCCAATAACAAATGTTTACTCAGATTAACTCATTTTTTGACGTTTTTTCAATTTTGTCAGTTTTCTCCCTTTCGACCACGTGGGCTGTGGTTTGTGAGTGACACAGAACAAACAGTATTATGAGCTATGTCGTCGACCAGTGTCATATTCAAGGCATGATAACCAGTTCGATCAAATGAAAGTCGGGTTTACAAATCAAACATTTTGTGTGCAATTTATGTAGGTTCAAAGTTACATCTAATGGAGTACCCTGATCCCTAAATAATGATAATAAAAATAAGATATCGACCTCTGTGTTTAGGAGGTTAGATGTCGGGCAAACCCTAGACAAATAACTCGGCCGTGGAATGTAAGATTTAAACGTCTACATGTAGCTCTCGCTGTGATGTTTCTGTAAATGGGCACATCACCTGCTGAGTTGGCTTTCGACTATGTGCGATTATCCTTATGATAAACGCATTGAAAGTTGCATATTGGAATCCGATTTTCATCATCACCATATGTTTTTTAGAGCTAAATATTGGAAGCGCTGTGTCACTGCATCAGATATCGTCTGAATGTACCTTCAGGCTTTGCATTTTAAGATTTAAAACTAATGTTTGTGTCAATGAATATTTAATTACGTCATGTAACGTTCTAACCGTTGGTGGAGACCAAAGGTGTTTCTCGAGTCCCTTGAATGCACTGCGGATCACCATAGATACATCTTAAGCGAATTAAATGTACTGTAAAGTTGAGTTGAGGACAGCAGTTATCCACTGTTGTTTTTATTCCTTGTAAAACCGACCATAGCGACCAAACGGCGCATTGGTTATAGCTTCGCGCTCTCAATAGGAGAGTATACAAATGTGATTTTTCAACGTCTGATCACGATCCGTTTACTTCAGTACTCTGTTGGAAGTCTACTTAAAATGGACCTAAAGCTTTCCGCCGACAACTTGGTTGCTGCCTTAGGCAGACGTTAAAATTTAATTGCGAAAGAGCTGGGTGTGTCTCGAGCCCTATGTGGTACATATTTACATAAGTAATTCAACACCATATGATCAAAAATCATAAAAAAGCAATAAACTGCTAATAGCACTCTTACGCTAAAATTAAACATCTACGTGAGAATCTAATCATTTTTTTGTGTTATTAATAAGCATCTAAATTGTCTAGCCTCAACAACAAAAAATCTAACGAGAAAGAAATTTTTTAAATATACAAAAAATTATTCATTTCATGATAAAAACACCTACAATAATTTTGAGTGTTCAAAAAACTTTTCTTTTCTACTCTCTCGAGTCAACACATACAAAATATGTTCTTACGATATTTTCTCGACCTTGAATATAAAAATAATCTGATCTAAAAAAAATAATGTATGATCATACATAAGTTAAAATTAATTTTTATTTATATAATCGAATGTAAAAAAAATTTCAATGTCATATATTCAAAATTCAAGTTACAAATGATACTGAATTGTGCATTAAAATGTTAAGTTGGAAAATTAAACACGAATTTCCACATTTTTGTTAATTTAATTTTTCACGAAATATTAATTTAACTTTTTTTTGTTTATTTTTATAAATTTTCATCATAATCGTCGAATGACTAATTGGTATATTATTTCTAAATAGTCGCGCGATGAGACATTCAAAAGAATTTACCCGAGATTTGCTTTTTGTTATGTTAGTTAATTTCGAATTTAGTCAAAGGTCGGAGAGACTGCCAGATTATGGAAGAAACCTTTGACATTAAACATTCATTAAACTTATGTGTAAGGTGTTACTCGCTTTTAACCTTTTCACATAAAATGTTCCAATATTTAACATAATCAAATTAAAATGGTGTATTAAAATTCGATTAAAGCACACTCACGTAGGTTGTTTAGCATAGCAATACAATGGTATCTAGTAAATGTTTATTTGTGATCATATTATAAATAATTCAACGGACACTGTTCCGATAAATTACGTGAATCTGTCCCATATTTTTGTTTGAAAAAATTGTGTGGAAATTTATAAGTTTATTTTTTAATGTTTAAAATTGCTATGCCACCTATTTTTAAACACGATTCAGGTGAATTTCTTATATTTCTTCTATCACATATTGTGCTGCAACTTGTGGACATTTCTATTAGCTTAATATTATAATATCAAAGAGAACCCACGTTCGATAATTAACAAAATCAGTATCCTGCTGTTCAGTCTTATTTTTCGTTTTTGACATTGACAATGGAAAAACAAAAATTGTTACTTCAATTTTTATTTTCGTCAGTTCAAATATTTCGTTTTGGATCTTGATCTTGATTGAATATCAATCATACTTTTAGTAAACAAGTACTTGTAACAAAAGAATTAATAACTTCATAGTCCTAAAGAAACCGGAATCTGTAAATGAGTATTTTATTATTATTTTTGAATCTTAAATTAAAAAGGTAATAATAAGCCAGTTTCGTTTTTTTATTTTCCAAGGCTAATATTTAAATTGCAGAATCACAGCTTTTAGGTTCTAAGAAATACATCGCTAATTATTTAAATCAAATACACTGAGATTTTGAATTCTAAAAGAAAGTTTATAAAAAATTTTTATTTACTCGAAAAGTGTAAACAAGCGAATTAATCACAACCACATCGGTTTGATATAGAGTAGGAGTTCACCTTGAACTAAAATTTATTCTTAAACAGTATCTCGAAAATATTATGAGACATTCATAACATTGCTGTGATTTTGTGAGTTACTTGTTATTATTTAAAAAAATAATATTTTTCGAATTCATCTATTGATAAGTACAAACAAATGTGAGAAATTATTATTTTATAATCCAAGAAATAATCCAAATCTCATGATACATTTAACTATTATGACTTCCATGAGTACCACGAACATGTTATCACTAATTGAAATAATAAATGATCCAAACAAATTGCGCTGTCTTATAGAAATATTTGAAACAAAAGGCGTGCAATAAATCAACATAATAACTTTAATTTATCTTAATTCATATAGAATACACAAAACGGAACAAAAATTTCTTAATTATTATTATTTAAAATTATTTATAGACCAACCGCACCTAAATCATTCGCAATAATAACATATTCGAGTCTATTCATCTTATCAGTTTTCATTGGTATTTGTATTAAGTTTAGTCATGCAATCGGTAGAATAATACAATTTTTTGTTATTTTTCTGCTTGCTGTCTTAATTTGTTCAAAATTATTTTGTTAAATTACATTTATTTAAGCAACCAAAAAATGTGTTTTGTATCAAAAGGGTTATCAGAAATATTGAATTTAAAGTGGGTAGTTGATTAAACTTTGGATTAATTTACGTTAGTCATATTTTTCACATAGTAAAACAAATTCAACGTATATACACTCGATAATAAACAATATTCAAGCTTCAGTAAATTTAAAGTTAACAAAAATCTAAACTTCATTATAATTCGGAGACGAAATTAAACACAATTGATTTTATACTATACTACTAAAGTTGTAAAATTTATAAATAAACTTAAAATACAATCACGACTTTCAAACAATCCTTTATGATTAGAGTACAACAACTGAATAAATACAAAGCATGAATAAGACGAAAAATCAAATCAATTAAGGAAGAAAAATCTGCAGAAGATTTTTTTCGAGAGTTAACTTTTTTTTTTTTTTTTTTGTGGACTCATTAGCCATTTTAAGAGAGAAATTTTTAAAATTCCTATCACATCGGAACGAAAACATCCATTTATTTGTTCATTTATCGTAAAACAATCACATAAATAATCAACCCTTTTTCAATTCTTTAATGATTGTTGTTACTCTACGTTTGTTATGTTGAATCTCGACTTGTTGGAAATTATGTGGGTTTTTCCTTATCTTATCTATATTGTGTATATTATGTAGCCAGCAATATACTATATTTCGACTTAACTATATGTTGTTATGTGTAATTTACTAGAATTTATTTGTTGTATGTGTTATTATTTTACGGTCAGTTGAATTGATTTTTATTTTATTTGATTAGAATTAGAAAATGAGAATAAAAAATCATTGTTACATAATTTAATCTCTTAAAGAATTTAAATATTAATTAAGTTATTTCCGAATAACTTTATTTGTTTTAGTAAACATGTCGCTTTTATCTTCTAAAATGGTAGACAGCTTTTTGGAACTTGGAAAGTATTCAATCCATTTTCGCCATCAAATTTTATTCTAAAATTATGATATAATACCCACCAAATGAAAAATGTTGGCAATAAAAGACGAAATGTTATGCAAAACCAGCTCATCTTCGAAGAGTGTTGGATCTTGTTAAAGATTTAAGATCTATCAAATGAAAGATTTTCAATTTTTGACCAATATTTATATTTATCTAGTTTCATTTTCTTTACTGGCTCATTTCACAGGAGGCTCCAGAAATTTTTTTAACTGTTCAGTTTTCTTTACAAAACTAGACAAAGAGAAGTAACTAACGAACACAATTGCTTTATAAAATTGGTAGTCAATGGCTAATCTACGTTCAGGGTTTGTCGAAAAAAAACAGCTATTTTCGGTATAAATGGGTACACTACCTTCAATGGAATTCGAAGTCCACAAAACGTTCAAATACAGCATTCAGAAATTCATAAAAAAGAGAGAAAAGGATCATCAGCTAAAAATCGTCAAGTGAAACCCAAAAAGCAAACCTGGAAATCGGCATCGGATCCTTGAGTGTTAAGTGCGATTTCAAAAAAATTATTTTGTAGAACTTTTGTTAAACGAACGATTCGTATGGATTAGGGTTATTTAACTAGGTAATTAAGGGGCCTATACCATGTGCTAGCCAAACCTTGGTCATCATTGTTGGCAATGGCCCATATTGATCCTTGAGTGTTGAGTGCGATTTCAAAAAATAATTTTGTAGAACTTTCGATGACTTTGTCATCATTGTTGGCAATGGCCCATATTGTCCCTTGAGTGTTGAGTGCGATTTCAAATTAATAATTTTGTAGAACTTTTATTAAACGAACGATTCGTATGGATTAGGGTTATTTAAGTAGGTAATTAATGGGCCTATTCCATGGGCTAACCAAACCTTTGTCATCATTGTTGGCAATGGCCCATATTGACCCTTGAGTGTTGAGTGCGATTTCAAAAAATAATTTTGTAGAACTTTCGATGACTTTGTCATCATTGTTGGCAATGGCCCATATTGACCCTTGAGTGCGATTTCAAAAAAATAATTTTATAGAACTTTTATAAAATGAACGATTCGTATGGATTAGGGTTATTTAGCTAGGTAATTAATGGGCCTATTCCATGTGCTAACCAAACCTTTGTCATCATTGTTGGCAATGGCCCATATTGACCCTTGAGTGTTGAGTGCGATTTCAAAAAATTATTTTGTAGAACTTTCGATGACCTTTGTCATCATTGTTGGCAATGGTTCGTATTGTCCCTTGAGTGTTGAGTGCGATTTCAAAAACAATTATTTTGTAGAACTTTAATGGGCCTATTCCATGTGCTAGCCAAACCTTTGTCATCATTGTTGGCAATGGTCCATATTGACCCTTGAGTGTTGAGTGCGATTTCAAAAAATTATTTTGTAGAACTTTTGATGACTTTGTCATCATTGTTGGCAATGGCCCATATTGTCCCTTGAGTGTTGAGTGCGATTTCAAAAAAATAATTTTGTAGAACTTTCGATGACTTTGTCATCATTGTTGGCAATGTCCCATATTGACCCTTGAGTGTTGAGTGTGATTTCAAAAAATAATTTTGTAGAACTTTCGATGACCTTGTCATCATTGTTGGCAATGGCCCATATTGTCCCTTGAGTGTTGAGTGCGATTTCAAAAGAATAATTTTGTAGAACTTTCGATGATTTTGTCATCATTGTTGGCAATGCATTAATCGTGATATTTAATAGATTTCTCGAGATTATGCCAAAATTTCGAGGTTTCTTCGATTTATAGGATATTCGAAATTATTCAAGAATGTTCAGGTTATTTACAATTCACTTGGCAGTGATTAACGCGTATAGGATTTCCTTCGGTTTAAAATATATCAGGATAATTTGACGTTTGAGAACTTTCTAGAATATACAAGATACTTTGACAATTCGACATCGTCTTCTTTTTGGCTTAAATCAGTTTTCATGTTTAAATATAATTAATCGGCGTTTAAAAATATTAAATAATAAAAAGCCAGCTAACGCAATTATAAAACAAGAAACCCAAAGATTTATGACGTTTTACGATATTTTTTGTTAATTTAAAATGGTGTTCAAGTGGAGTATAGTAACCATTATAGTTATACCCTTTGTTTTATAAATTATACATTGATAGTGGATGCATTAAAAGCTCTCTCAATTTTTGCCGAGTCATAAAAGTTGTGTGTGGTCTGAGGTTCTCTTGATGGAACTCAACTCCCTTCCTGTTAATTTTCTTGCTGTAATCTGGTTAAATTATTGACGATAGAAAACAGAATCAATCGTTTGGGCTGGTTGTGTCACTTCTTGACACACGATTGCCAATCCCATTGTCAAAACAGGGGAAACCTTATAGACCATCCAATATTGAACATTTCAGTTCTTGAAAATCTGAACGCTTGTTTCATTTCAAACGTACTCGTATTTAATAAAGTTAAATTATTTTTAAATTTAAACCAAACATCCAATTAATTAAAATCAATATTAAAAAATAATCAGAGTTAAAAAATATTGGGAAATATTACCAGCAACAATAAAACATACAACATCGATATTATTGATTGAGTTTTTATATTTTTATTGTACTTTTCAGCAAATATGTATTTTGTTAAATATGTTTTACATTTTTTTTTTTTAAATTTTGTGATGAATTAAAATATTTTTAAAAACTGTGCAAATCAATAATAGTTTGTTGTGCACATACATACATACATATATGTATAATATGAAGCTACATTTAGGAGAAAAGAACTTTAACAGATGTACTACATGTACATATTTTATTAATAAAATGATCATCATTGTTCCACATGAGATAACACCGGAAATATACATACTTTTGTTCGTACATATCATCCCATTTATTTTCACCCCCTTTCCCAAACTGGTTGTGTATTTTAGTATTTTTACACTTGTTTTTTTGATTTTATTTAATTTTTCCTCTGATTTTCTCCCTTTTTGCATAATATAAAGGAGTAGTTACACGTACATTTAATCAAAAGAATATAAAGTTAAAACATAAAAAATGTTCTAATAGTTCGGGAGTTATGACTATAATAGTTTGACGGTTAATATTAATCTTTTATTTGTTGTACAACAAAAAAAAAATGTAACAGCTTAATTGAATTAAGATTACATGGGAATTTATTGTTGTTCGTATGAATAAATAAAAAACTGCCACTGTGTTAATGACAAGGAAATATTTTGTGACAGGATAAAATGTTAATTTGTTTTGTAAACGGGAATTATTTTCGGGATTCCTTAGTTACATTATTACTTGTTACATGTGGCATAAAATATTTAAAGAAATTAGATTTAGTGTCATAATACATACATTTATTTTTATTGACTTCACAATTGACAGTTCCTAATCTGTGATCAGAATTTAAGACATTGGTGACATTTTAGAGGATTATCACAATTTACCAAAATTTTGTAAATTCTTGATCAATATTTTAGCAAGCTATAATTTAACTGAATATAAGACATTGCTAAATATATATTTTATAAAACTAAAATTGTTCTAATTTTAATAGATTTCGTTACTTAATTTCGACAACAAGATCCGTTTGAATGTTGGGCCTATAAAATTACGTTGCTACACAAATAAGCTAGAAAATATAAAGAGAATACGAGTAAAAAAATTTAGTTTTGCTACAATTCTGCTAAAACAGAAGGATGACCGAGCTTATGATATTAATAAAACACTAATATCAATTTAAAATTCTAAATCCTCAACCATACTATGTACTTACAATATTATTTATTTACAATATAGTTATAAACATTTTTTATTGCCATAAAATGAATCGGAAACAGCATCACAGATAAGATTAAAAAAAACATTAGAAAATTTGATTGGTATATAAACATACTCTGTTGTATGGTAGGTTTTCATTTATATTATTTTATCACGAATACCGTATCGTATTCGCCAGGTGAATATTAACAGAATCAAATAAGCAATAAAAATCGAAAACTAAATACTTACAAACAAGTACACGTCGATTTCTATCGATATTTATTGTTCGTGTTTATGAACACCTCTTTTATAAAATAATAAAATTCAGAAAATGATTATATTTAAATCGGAAAATGTATTAATTTTTCCTGATTTAAAATTTATGATGTTCAAATAAAATAGAAAGATACAATCAATCTGAATAAATATTTAATATTGAATTTGGTTTTTGTGGTGTGATTCTTGTTCATTTAGAATTTGATGCTGCTTTATTGCATTTTATAACACAATTAAGATTAAGTTTAAAATTAAATTCATTAACACATTTTTAGACAATACTGATCGTGGAAGGATCGTTCCAACATTTAGTAAATTAAGAGAGGGGTGTAAAAGTTATGAAAATTGAATAAACACCAGAACCAAATAAATAACTCTAGGGTAAAATACACTTTATACATAATATCAATTGAATAAATTTGAACAATAGCCGAGGGATTTTTAAATGGAATTGTATGAGTTAATTAAATAAATATTATTTTTTGCTGGAACAGGATATAAATAATAAGCTAAAGATTATTGTCACTATTTTAGTGTGTTTTGGTTGGTGTTTATAGAAATACAACAATAACACATGTTACACTATTCACTTACTAATAGTGTAAACTGTCTACATATATTAAACCTGTTATATTTCATGAACTTATATATTTGAAAATTAAACAGACTACACATATCTTTCATAAACAAAAATTTCATTTAACTGATATTGTTTATAATTTTCAAAAATATTCAAAAATAAAATGTAATCACGGCCAAGGAAAATTATGGTTGCCAAAAAAATGTATTAAATCTATCAAAAAAACCTGCAAAGTATTTTATTGGTCTCCAGAGAATTGCTGTATTTTTTAACATTGTCAACATTTCAATAATTGGCAACTAGTGCAAAGGATTACCACCCATTGAGTTAAAAAAATATGTTTTCATAATAACGTTTAAACCGAGAGTTCATAAAAAATAAAATCAAACATCTGTGATTAAATAATAAAGATTCCAAAAAGGATAACAATCAACTGTCATCACCCTAAGGGTGTTACAGTCCATAAAAATTCATAGGAGGGATTGATTGACTATTTAACCAATTTTGTATTAAAAACACCCGAAAGTAAAATTCACCCTATGCCAATATTCCATATAATATGGTTACGGTTATTGTTAAAACATAATACCACCTTTGTTTACTTAAATGATTAACCATATAGAATGCAATTTACTGCCACCCCCTTATAAACTATTAACATTTCAATAACTAGTTGTTTCTATCTTTATTTTAGTGATTATTAATAAAAATAAATGTTTCAAATGAAAAAATTTTACTACACAAATTTCTAATTTTATAGCCTATAATGTTAGTATGTTCAAAACGGAAAAACTTCGCGCAAAAGTACACACGTAATAAAAGATTTATCGCGAAATTTTAATTTAATGAGATATTTTTATAAAACACCTGTCTTCTTTCTCTTAGTGCATACCTGAATTATTTGATAATTTATATTTTGCCATGGCTGTATGTGTTTGTCATAATTTATCACATGAATAAAAACATTAGTGGATAAGTATATTTATAGAAAACGATATTCAAAGAACATTTCTCAAAAGTCGAATGTGTAATATTGTTTGAGATCACATAAATATAACAGGTTCGTTATTTGGATATACTACAACACTAATATATTAAGCAACCGGCCTTTTAACCAGAATAATTTCAATTTGTTGAACTTGCACAAATAAATATTTCAATTTAGAATAACCAAACTATAAGGTTATCCGTTTAGTAGAATAAATTTGGCTAACGGCCATTACAAACTATTAAATCTGTTTTAAAAATATTTGAAATACCAAACACAACTAATCAGCCTATTAAAAATGAATTTAAATTTAAAAAAAAAATGTTTATGATCACTAAAGTGCACTTAGGCATTGCCCATAATACTAACATAACTTGCACAGTAAATTTATCTTCAATCATTTAGGGCCCTCGTGTTTCCGTTTTAAAAAAAGGTACGGATCAAATTTTGATGAAAATCGGCTTTAAAGTCCATTTCACAATCTGGTGGTATAGGCACATAATAAAAATGTTAATCTGAATTTATTATAACTTGACAAAAATCCAAAGGCCACATACTTTTCGCCTATGATCTAATGGAGCCAATGCATTAATTATTGTTTTATCTGTTGATACGTGAAATATGCTGCGTGCGAAGTCGTCTGTTGCTTTATATGTGGTCAATAACACGGCAGCATTAAAATAGAATTTACAACGCCTAAGATAACCACATTAGAATTATTGGCCTAGTAAAGCAAGATTCTGCAACTCACTTAGAAAACATCACTTTTGTATTTTTTTTAACAATTTCCAACAATGAGCAATTCATTGAATTACCTCCTAATTAACCAAATAGATTGTAGTTCAACAAAAACTAAAACTATATCAACGAAATAGAAGTAATCTTAAATAATTGTTTAAAATTTGCTATCAAATATATATCGCTAAATTTATATATATTTTTGACAAAAATGGTGACAAAATGTTGCTGATTACAAATTCAAATATTTGACAATTCCTTATTTTCCTAATAATAACGAATTATTGCCCAATGGCCCCATATGAATGTTTGAAAGAGTATTTATACTTGATGTCCTTTGCTTTCAACAGCTTTAATAAACCATTCAAAAACTGCGAGAAAGTTAAATTTTTATTTCTTAATTATTGGTAGGTATTACGAGCTTGAACTTGGAGAATTTGGACTTTCTTGCAGCCTCCCAGAAAGCTGGGTTCTAAATTATTGGCCGATTTTTAAAATATATTTCAAAGATACCACAGTGCAAAATAATTTGTCAACACGAAATAACAATCTTTTAGATAATCGAAATTACAAAATGAAAGATTCGAAGAACTATGAAGATGCTCGTAAAAAATTAAAATCCCAAAATATGTTTTACAATTTGAAATGTTACCAAATATTTTGTCCGTATTATAATCGCCAAACGCCAAAAGATGTTACTAAAATAAGTATTCAGTCTACTTGATACTAATTATGTTATATGAATATAAGTAAATTCTTAAGTTTATATATTAATTTTGAAACTAATTCGATTTCTTTTCAAAAGATGTCGGTTAATTTTTTAACTGGGCAAAGTGGAGTATAAAATGAATTTGGTCTCTATTTTTGATCTGGCTTTGTATCATACAATACATCAAAGTACTCAACATCCCAAAGGATAAACTAATTATTTGAGTGATATTGTTTTTATTATTATAAATTTTTCTATCTTCTGTTATTATTATTATTATAATTATTATTATTATTAATGTTATTACCACTCTAATGTCCTGTTTCAGATACAAAAAGTAGTAATACAAATGAATTGAAATTTGTGTTAATAACATTAAAATTTTACGATAATTTGGGGAATGTTTTTCTGTTGTTATCCAAAAAACTAACAGATTATTTTGCCCTTAGGTAACAATTTGATAATCGACAAGGTATAAAAATATATACGTATATAAACAGTAAACATGACCATTAGTTGACAATAATCCGGTAAGTTGTGGAAAACAAAATTTTCCCTCAAAAATTATACACACATATACACCACGAAAATGGAGTATATTTGGGGTGGAGCTACATATATCAATATGTTCCATATCCATTTCGTGTACCTAATGTACAAATTAAGGTGAAGCGCTTGTGCAAAATTTTGTTTGGCTGTATTATAAAAAAAAATAAAATCTATTTACAAGCTTCCCCTTATTTATTTACATCGCATTTGTATTGAGACAATCTTTATATACATAAACAACTTTTCGAAACAAAAGATTTAATATTTTCCCATGGAAAACGAACGAAAAATTATAATTAAATAACAAATTTACAAGAATGTTATCTGATATGCTTGTTATCCGACTCTGTATATTTTTTTTTTTTTTGTAAGTGTCGTCTGATTTGTTACGGAACAAAATCCATTTCATATCGTATTCTTCTTGATTATTATCAGCTCAATAATAATCATTATGATTATTTAATCGAATAATTTGGTCACGTGATCTGTGTAATATTTTTCAAGTGGGCTTATAAATTGTATATTTTGTCAGTGTTAGGGTCAAAATTATTTGTTATAGGATAATTTTCAAATTTATTGATTTGGTTACAGGAGGCATTTTTTGACGGCTTGATAGAAAAATTAACGGTAATTAATATCCTTGTTTAGTGTGTATAGAAAATGCAAAAATAAATTGAATGTAAATATTTTTATTTAATTTTCTCGAAATTTTTTCATTTTTTGTTATTTTATTTGTACCATGCTTAATAACGACAAACACCCTTCACAGTTTTTAGTGCTATTTTATCTGTTTAGTAATCGTATCGAATTCAATACACGAGTATATACAAGTAGTTGGGAAATTAAAGTGGATCTTTAGATGGATGGGATGGTGTGAAAAATTAAATTGACTTGAGAATCATCGGATGCGATGTCGACGTTGATGATGGTGTCGAATCGTTCTGCTTGTTGACGACGACGATGATAATGATTAGAATCATTCTGTAAATATTTTTGTAACTAATTTTAATTTAATGAAAAATAATATTGGATTTTTCAGGATTTTTTGTTGATGTAGTTGTTTTTCTTTTATAAGTAAAATATGAATAAGTAACAGTCTACTAAACATTTACCAAACACCGGCTCAAAACACGATTCTAATTTCCAGCTACCACCTGATAAAAATATATCAAATCATTTTTACAGCAAAAGAATTCTAAAAGTTGTTTTGGGACAAAGAAATACAATTAATTTTATAATTTAGAACGAATGAGTTGAAACTTCTTAAATAAAAATGGTAACTTAACAATTCGTCGTTATGTATTTTGTACATAACTAATTTTTGTTTTATAAATATTGATATTCTGGAAAAAAAAAATAATAATAAATTAATTGCAAAATTTTTTTAATGTAAAATTTGGCAGAAGTACAACAAATAATAAGCAAAATTAAACGAAAATTACAATATTCACCTTAAATCCTCATGATGCCTTTAGAACAGATAATTAAAATTTTAGAAACAAATTTTTTGTCTCAAATGTTCAATGATTTGGCCTATTATTGATAACTATCACTATTTCAAGCTAATTTCAGATGATATAAATACATCTAGCCTTAAATGCAGCAACATATTCTTCTGTTTCATAATTCTTTCTCTTTATTGATTACATTGAAATTGACAGATGAATGCGAACGAAATAACGAATGTAATAATTTCCACTTAAAAAAATGCCTTTTCCAAATATATATAAATACGTTGAACAACCAATTGTAATAAGAATTGAACAATAGCAAAAATCATCCAAAATTAAAGAAGTATAGAAAGAAAATGTTCGGAAAATGAAAATGAAGGAAAATGTCAGAATATTAAACCAATTTAATTCATCATAATTTTTGACGTGAAGCCATGAAAAATACTAAAGCACTCCAATAATATACAAAGCGAAACGAACGCTCGGTAAACTAAAGAAACGAAAATAATCATAATCTTGTAACAACGGAAAAATGACGAAGGCAGAAAAAATGTTTTTTTTTTAGAATTTCCCTTTTTATTCATTTTACTTTTCTGGTATGCTGCTTTTTTGAAGGATACGATTTTTTTGAACCAAAAAATTCTTATTAAAAATTTGTTTATTCGAAATTATTAAAGAAGTTATATTGTATAATAACTAATTTTATTAGATTACTGAGAAGTATGATTCTTCATCAATAATGATGTGATAAACCTAATATATACTATATTTACCTATATTTGGATTGGTTTATAGTAAAACAAAAAATGGAATATGTGCATTTAAAAAATTTTTGCGATTTCTAAGCAACAGGATTCACTGCGACCATTAATACTTCTTTTAAATTCTCATCTCCAATTTTCTTGTATTTCTGAAATACTATAATCCAAAACCTTTTATTGATTATACCTCATACAGCCAAATGCTTTAGCGGTGGAACTACTGCCTCTCGGAATTTCCTATATTTATGAAATTCCATTATTTGAAAAAAAATTCAAAATTTTTTAAAAATATATGACATTTTCATAATAATTCACGTAGTAAAATAAATTACCTCTACTCGTTACCCGACGGATAACTAGTTCTATCTATTCCTGGGGAATATGGTTTCAACTATTCCTTAATGTTACATGCATTTAACATATTATAAACCAAGCGTTACAAAACCGTTAAAAGTAAGCTTTTTCAAAACAGTTTTCTATGCGATCAAGTGATTTTCCTTGAAAATTTTTATGTTAGAACGCAACAGCTACTACATTTTAGATTTCCATTTATTAAGTAAAATTAAAACACATCGACTGCTCAATTTAAAAAAGGTATAATCGTTATACTTTATACAAGGCTAACACGAAAATTCGTGATCATGTTTAGTACATACTTCTCAACACGAAACTATCAAAAATCTACTAAAGTGGATGTCCACATATGTACATATAAATGATTATTATTATGATTTACTCTTACAGTGTCTATTAATACTTTAGAAGCGAATATTTTAATTTTTAAAATTATTAATTTTTAATTTTTTTTAAAAATTTGTGAATGGCAAGAACAGATCACCGGACCGCGGCATGGTAAGTGCAGACTGAACTTTCCGGAATAGTTAGAACAAGTACGGCAAAGGAAACTTTTTAACTATTAATTTATACAATTTACTAGAAATATTTTTGTATAATTACTTATTCATATAGCACTCGTACATTATATAATTGGTTATTTTACTAAGCTGTTATTGTGAATATGACTGGAGTGTTTGGCTTCTTGATTGCTAAAATTTTATTTTTACGTATCATAAAACTATACCATTAGGTAAAAATATTTATATTTAGTGGGTTGTACACAAAATATTGGCATTATGCAAAATCTCACAACAACCTGAGAATTTACGAAATTTGATAAGAATTTTATGTAGTCTTAATAAACAGTAAGAAACTAAAACACTTTATTCACTGTTCTATGTTCCCCGACATTTCTAAATATGTCGATAAAATTTTACTCCAGCTTACACAACAAGCGATTCATTTCTTGATATGCAAATAAATCAACAAGAAGAGCTGAGCTACATAATAAATGTCGACTAAAAAAGTCGTAAATCCGCCCCCACTCTCCCCCAGCACAAATAAAGAAATGTTCAAACTACAAACCAAGATTTGATATAAAAAAACAAGAGCAAAAAACAATACAAAAATACCAAAAACTACCAATCATAAATATTTCAACCTCAATTTTTATTTTATTCAATTATCTACCAACTTTCAATTTTCCAACTCAACAAAAATATTAACACGAAATTTATATAAAAAAAATCAACACAACAACAAACCAAGTTACTTGAATAACCATAAATTTTGAAGCGCGCGAAAAATATATAAACTCGTATTCGTATATATGTATATGTACGGCATTAGCGTATATAGCGGAACAACAGCACTGAAAAAAAATCAACTCAACATCCAACCAAAGTTTAAATTTTCCGAAAAAAGAAAAAAATATCGCATCATAACACAACATCGAATATGTGCGGTTTTTAGCGCTCTATATAAACAAATGAGCATTACAGCTTTTTCAATTTTATAAATTTTTATGTATTTTCCCGAAAACTATGTGTTGTTTTTGTGCGCTAGCTATAGATATACGATTTTTCATCTGTTATAAATTTTATAAGTCACTTTTTTTTTTTTTTGCTCTGTTACATACATGTGTGCTGTTATCTGGTATAAAGGATCTGAGATAAAAGGGCGCGAATTGAAAATTCACATATGGTATTTTTTACACTATATATATGCTTCTAACCACTTAATTGTGATATGTAGCATCCATTTTCCATTTTCCAATTTTTTTTGTTATAATTACTTTTTTTTTTGTGGTACTTGTACAAAACAATAGAATTACAACACATATATGTATATATATATTGTTTCGGACTAAGTACAACACTAACAATGCTAAAAATGTGTGTTGTGCTTTTGTTGGATTTTTCAATTTTCGTTTTTTTCGCGTCGAAATGAAAACAAATACAAAAATATATTCGAAGTACACAAGCTTTTCTGCTGTTAATTGTTTTAATTTTCGTACAACATTTTTTTGTTTTTTTTGTTTCCAATACCAAGTTAAAATTTATTATTTTTAATTTAATTGTAAAAAATTTAGAATTTTGTTGTTTTTGTTGTTGTAAAAATTTATTTATTTAGTATTTACAACAACACGTAATAAAATTTAAATTTATATATTAAAAATATGAATAACTTAATATTTACCTGCACCCTTGCCTCTGTTAGGTCGATTTTCATTGCTATTTCTTCTCTTGTATATATATCGGGATAATGTGTTTCGCCAAATGCTCTCTCTAATTCTTTAAGTTGAGCTGAAGTGAAAGTCGTTCGAATTCTTCGTTGTTTTCGTTTTTCTGATAGTACAGACTCGTGGGTTGGGTATACTTTATATGGAAGGCCAGCTGAAATATAGTAAAATAGTTACTAATTTTGTTGCAAAATCGATACAACTTTTTTTTTTTTTGTAAATCCCTCGGTTCGGGCTATACATATATACACGCAGTAAACAGCATTTTTAGCTAAATTGAAATAAGAAAAATTGCTGGCGCAAAGTTGTTCTAAAAATCTAAATAACAACCATGATTAGCAAAATTACTTTAAAATTCAGAAATTATATTTTCGTATTGTTTTAAAAAGGTTTATTCACCGTAATTGTCTTACCCTATAGAATAAGGTCTAAAAAGCTAGAAAATGATAATTTTCGAAATATTTGACCATACCATCGGAATTTTTATAGTATTTTTTAATGCTCTGGAACTTTTGATACCTTAATATTTCGGGTGGAATTTTAAGTTTGGATGAAGCGGAGTGGAGGTTAAAGCTAATCATAAGCCCTTACATTCCAATTTAACTTCCTGCAAAAAGGAGAAACCGCACCATTTTCTCTATTACAAGGCAAATAGATTGGAATGGAATTTTCTTCAGAATAAGTTAAATATTCATGTATAAATATTAAAGCAAGATTTATAACATGAATGACCTGGTGAACTAGTCGCTTTAAGTTTTAAAAAAACGAGCGAGTTCTTGCTCAACTAGCAAAAGATTTATGTGAAAACACATATACGTAACTAGGAGTCCGAGAGCGTTTCTAGCCTAGGTATAGTCGATTTGTGGTAACTGAAGTACGAGACGATTACATTCAACTAAGAAATAAAAGGGATGTTTCGCGTTTTTGACAATTGTATATTAAATGAAGAAATACTTCTAACTTTTTAAAATTAATATGCTAGGTTAAGGCTTCAATTAAACTCCCTTACATTCTCTTTGAAGTTGCTACAACTTTTTAAAAAGTGTATTTCAGCGCTCTCTAGAAAATACGATTAATTTTCGGAAAAGGTATCTTTTACAAATTAGCTTTGGAAAAGGTCCTTTTTGAAAGCAAATTGTCCACTTAATAAGTTTTGTGTTATAAATTTAAAAGAACGGAACATTTTAACGCATATTTAGAATTTATTAATAATAGATCGTAAAATAATTCAATTCATTACAGTTTCATAAAAATAGGAACAGTTTAGTCTTTAGTTGGGTACAAAATAATAAATCTAAATACTAATAATTTATTCTTGTTCTTGGTTTTGGTAAATTTTTTCCTCATATTAAAAGGTTTCCCCCTTGTTATCGATAATAGATTTATAAAAATTAAATTGATGTTTTTACGCCAGGTTTTTCCGCAATGATTCTATAAACGGTTGTCGACTTCTGACAGTTTTTCTGGTATGATTATAGGCTTCTCTGTCAGGATTACTGGTAATAACATGGTTTCAATTTTCATATTTGTTTTTTAAGACGAATTTTGCCGCAATAATATCTTATCTGTATGTGTATTGCCCACGCATGGTTATGGAGCAGTTAGTCGTCCTCCTAAAATAAAATCGCTTTGATAAATTTAACTTAAAGTACTATTGCCCATATTGTTTCATGATCTTTGTAAATCTCAAAGTACTCGTCTACGTGCAAAATTGTTTCTTTTGATTTCACCCTTTCCTCAAGCTGAGCGAACACTCGATTTGGAGGAATAGCATAGTGACCAGGCACGCACGGAATAAATGACACTAACTTCACGTAAATATTGTGGGGCTTGTGTCTGAAGCCAATATAGGAAATATTTGCCATCATAGCCTGATATTTTGATCTCCACATCTGTCGCATATAAATCGAATTTCGTTTACTTCAATTTTAAGAGTAATATTAATCAATCAATGATGCACTGCAGAAGAGATTTCATTACATTCTTTTCTACAAATATTTTCAGTCCAAAGATATATAAATATTATCCTTTCTTAGTTAGATCGAGAAGATCCCTGAACAACAGCGAAGTTATACCTGAAAACTATAATACACGGCTCGATCCGGAATCTTAGCGAAAATGTGACAATATTCCTCCCTGGCAAAATGAAGGAGATTCCTCCCTGGCAAAATGAAAGAAAGCTTTAGCGCTATTTGTACACCCTTGATTGAGCAAACAGGTGTTTTTTCTCAGATAGGCTCTACTCTACTTTTATCTGCTCCTTCAGCGTTATGTAAGTGGAACACATGTCGCTTGATGGCATCTTAAATCCAATATTAAAATAATTATTGAAGACGTCTCTAAAATAGCTGAACTTGTGAAATTCCGCAGATCCCTTTAAATTGTATTTAGCAATTTTTTGTTTTATGGTTTGTTTTACGGGTAACTAGTAAAATCATTAAATTCGACTGCAAAATCCCGAAACGGGATTGTCTTTTGCAGTCGAATTTAATGCTTTTACTAGTTACCCGTAAAACATTTATAAATGCTGTTTTGCAGACCCTGATGAGGTTACTGTTCCTTTTTTTTATGTAATATTCTGCCGAAACATCTTTGGTGGTCCCTCCTTCTGCCGTTTAATTGGTTTTGGAAGATGTATTATTGTATTCGCAATGATAAATAATCTAGCAGAATAAACGAAGCCGGTTTCTCAAGACCGACCTATAATACTAAGAGGAAGGCCTGAAGTTCTCTAGAGAAGATCTATAATATCTCGTTGGAAAATGGGACAGATAAAGTTAGAGCCACGCTTTCATGGGCAAAACAGATCACCGAACCGAAGTCGGAAGGCTCTTCTGCAGGCTTACAGCTGAAAAGTATTAGATCGCAAGCAAAAAGCCCTAATATTGCTAAAAAGAACGACGCTCCACGCTACTGAGGGTGGTAGTATCACGCCAGTCAATTGGAGAAAAGTGGAAAGGGCCTTACCCCAGCTACATGAGAATCCCGTTGGAAAACCCACGACCTTCTGCGACTGGTCGAGATAGAGGTTGGCTTACAGAGTGAAAACAGAGAACTCTTTATTAAAAGGAAGTGGAGGGCCTTGGCGACGTAAGGCCCGTAGCCAGCCTTGTTGTTTCATAAATGCCAGTTTGGGGAGTCCTTCTCTAGAAGATTTGTAAATAGAGGTACTCCGCAAGGTGGCGTACTGTCCGTCCTACTTTGGAATTTGGTCATTAATTACTTGCTGGTAAAACTGGAGGATAGTGGCTTGAAGGTGGTTGTCTATGCGGATGACGTTGCTATTGACATCTGCGGTAAATATCTTAGTATCCTCGTTGAACCTGTGCAAAAGGCCTTGTGCATTCTTTTCACATATACAAATGATTGTAGACTGAATGCAAACCCACACAAAACTGAATTGGTTCTCTTTTCTAGGAAATACAAACTTTTTCATATGGATCCTCCCACTTTAAATGGGTTCAGCTTGACATTTATGGGTCTTGTTTTGGATAGCAAATTAAATTGGAAACATAATATTTTGGAAAAGATAAAAAAAGCTACGGTAGCACTATACTCTTGCTAAACTGCCATTAGTCAAACCGATTCTTTTGTATGGAGTAACCGTAACAGTCTGGTGGTCTACTCAGGACAAAACTGTCAACCAAAACTCGTTGATGCAAATTCACACAACAGTCTCCTTGTGGATTAGTGGTGCACTGAGGGGTACGACTGAAATCCATCTCAAACAAAATAGATGAGCACTGCATTGTTACAGGTCCATCCTGTAACAATGCAGCATTCATCTATTTTGTTTAACAAAAATAATAAAAAGACAACCGTCGCGACCCACCATCCCGTCCCTATATTTTGACACAAAGTTTCTGACTGTCATCCCTTCCAGAGAGGACTGGGTGATGGATGCAGTTCTGAAACCAGTAGTTATAAACTTCTTTACTATTGGTTCAAAAAATGGAAGTCGGAATTGGGGTGTTTTATTAGGAAATTCTGATAAACCCCTCCTTTCGTCTTTCCGACTATTGTAGCGTTTCTTCAAGCTGAAGTAACTACTATGAAGGAAGTCGTGGAGAGGTTGAGATATTATATAATATCAGCCGGCAATATTCGCATTTTTACGGACAAACAGACTCCAGAAATACTTTTCTCCGAAAGTACTCCAGAACTGTCTCTAAAACTGTCTAAATAATACTTTATTGGCATGAATATTGGGCTTTGGAACAGATGGAGATGAACCCATGCTTTGGATTGGTAGGGAGACACTTACAGAATACGAATGAATCACAACATGAGAAATCACCTCGATTAAATCGACATAATCAGATTGATAAAATCGTCAAGGGGGTACGTACTTCGTTTACAAAATCGGACCACTAAACAGCCCTTGGAGTTGACACCAATGAAAGCTGGACCTCGTGGGAGACCACCTACCCGACGAATGGACGACATGGACGCCAAATCCTTTCATGGGATGTAGTGCCAGTGGAAGAAGGAGGCTCCCTTGAAAGTGTGAAAGGTTTTGGTTTTTAAAAATATTATTGCAGATTTTTACTACTTACCATACTTATTATATGTAAAATAAATATACTGTTGTGTAGAATTGTAATATATTTAGCACATTACCCGTCATAAAGCCATAGAATTTATCACTCTGCAATGAGTGCGAGTGCCACACTACCACCGCAATAGTTATTCACTCTTGAGACCGTGCGGCACTTTATATTTTAATAATGTCAAAACACTGAAGCAGAGGAAAATATTAGGCCATAGAATTGAAAAAAATTGTAAAAGTGTGAAACGTATAATGAAAAAGGAAAATAAAATGGAGCTACGAGTAAGTGGTAATTTTTCAAATTTAGCAAATGTGTATGTATAAAGATTGATAAAAAAGTACAAAATGGTTCGAGATTTTGGGGTTGGAATTACTTTTATGTAACTTTGGAAAATGAAACTTAAAAAACAGAAATTTTGTAGTTTAGAATTTTGTAAATATTTTTTGTTTGTGTTCCTACTCGTGTCTATATCAAAAATGTATGTAATACTTTGCTTATGTTTGAATCTACTTTTGTTTCGAAATAAGTATACTACTGTATGCTTTTGTTTGTGGAGAAAACAAAACATACGATGAATTTATTACTCTTGTGTTGATTAAGATATTTATTACTCACTGGTTGATACCATGCCAACACAATAAAACGTTGTAATATTAATTTCCCCATAGTAAATATATATTGTAATAATAGGCCCGATTCTGGAACGATAAAATTCATGTTATGTTATTTTATTGCCCCGCTTTTTAAATGAATTTGAATTGAAAAAACAAAAATAACATAACATAACATAAAATTTTGGAAGGCAGAATCGGGCCTATTATCTCAAAAGGCTTTGATTTTAAAAATTTTTGCTTTTGAAATACAATAAATAAATCACATGTGTGACAAATTTCGGTAGGAAAATGAAATGCTTGCAGTTGTAGAAAAAAGTATTGTATTTAACTAGCATGTAATGATTACTACTCATTCGGAAAATTATGATACTCACTAAGCACTAACGCTCGTATCGCAAACATTACAAGCTCGTTGAATAGTTCGGTATTTGGTTATTCTATTGAAGCCATTGGTTTTTTCGAAAATTTGAATGAACTTTTAAATTTTTTTTTTTTGTTTATAGGTAATTTCCATTTTTACATGGCTCCAAAGGAAATTGAAATTAGCAGAAAAATATTTCTTTCAGTGTTTTCTGGAATTTGTGTTTCTTATCATTTTCAATTATCAATTTTGTAACTTTATTTAAAATAATACAGCCAATTATATCGCGTAGTATATAACATGGAAAGTAGTGTACTATTTACATATTGCTCCTTTCATCAAACGGCTTTATTTTCTAAACTGAAACAATTACTAACGTTTGTATAAAATAAAACGAAAACGAATAAATGGTCCTCCTCTTCCATATTTATAACATAATATTCCCTTAAGAAAATGTTCAGTAAAACATTAAAGCGAAAAACCAACTCGAAATAGGGAAATATTTTTTATTAAATTTCTAAGTAACAATTTTCATGTCATTTAATTGGTTTTTTAAAATTTATATATTTCCCATTTCGTGAAAATCGATCAATAAAAAGCGTCCTTTTTATTACTTATTTTATTTATTTATTCCTCTTTCATTTTTTGATTTTCTTGATGTTAGCCTTAACAAATATAAGATGATTTTGATATTTTTTTCATTTTCTCAATATTATATACTACACTACAATTATATACCTATATTTGTGTGTCTGTAAACAACATAAATACATACGTATGTTTTGTTATCGTTAGCCTTTAAGATTGTGTGTTTGTGTGTGTTAAGTTATATTTTTCTTTCCGAACAACAGTCAGAATATTTAGAATAGAGAGGAAAATGGAGTTCTGAAGTCGCACAACAACGAAACGAAATGGATCGAAATAAAATAAAATGAGGGATGATTTTCATGATGTGATATAGTGTAGTAGCAGTGAAAAATTTAGGAAAATAAAAGCAAATGCGAGAGTGGAAAATGGGAAAAAGCATAAAATAAGTAATGGCGTCGTATTATCTTGAAATCTATAAAACACATAGAGCATATACACACGTTGTTATTTGCGAGGATATAAAGAGCTCAAGAAAGAACAAAAATGTTGTTTAAGGAAAAATGAGGAAAATATTGAAAAATTATAAAATAAAATACAAAAACACGTGCAGACGTCTTTATATGGAAATTAAAATGAAATTATTTATGTATTTTTATTTTGTTGTTGTTTATGTTGTTGATATATAAAATATTTAGATTACTGTGCTATGTATTTATAAGATTAAATACATATGTGAAAATTGTATGCATACAGGTGGAATTTTTCGTACATACTTTCAATTTTTATTTTATATTAAAAAATCTTATAAACTTTAAAGATATTAAATTTGCCTTAAGACACATCAAATGACATAATGCTTGGACAAATACATACATATATATTTTTTGTTTTATTAACTTTTCTAAACTTTTGTTTACTTTCTTATATGTTTACATTGTGCGACGATGATGATTATGTCAAAAGCGAAAATATAAAATAAATACAAAAATGTTTCATCTCTAGAGGTACTCTATTAAATTTTTTACAACTTCGAAGTTGTAAAATAAAAGTGTATTGGGATAAATCGCATTGCTTTCGAAATGGAATAAAATACATTTTGAACTTTAGGATGTGTTTTTGAAATTGCTTTTGGCTATTTATAAAAACGGTTTCAAATTTTTGCTGAATATTTCTCCTATTTATTTGTAATTCTACCCTAATAAGAAATAGTAATCTACTACTCGTATATTCTTAATTTGAAACGGTAGGTGCTTATTATATAAATAGCTACTTTGATTAAAGTTGTTATAATACGACAATAATCCAGAAAACCTATTAGTGAAAACCGGTCCTCTATCTTACCTCAATGGTAAAAACTTCACCTGTACCTATACAACACATTACAATAAAATTGATTGGAAAGAACGTGATTTCGTTTTTCGAATACATTTTGGTCAGAATAAAAACGCTATTAGAATTAAAAAAAACTTATTTATTTTTACTTTTAATTTGAGTTATTTAATTTTTGCCTGTCTAATATACAGCCGGTCTTAAACTAAAGATTCATGAAAACATAAGAGTAAGAATCCCGTTTCTGATGAGTACATATTATAAAAAAACAATCCTCCCATCAGACCAGGACGACTGATTAAAGCACAATTTTTATTCTATACAAAGAAAGCATGTACCGTGTACCGGTTGTATTAGGGAATTACACTTACATATTCAAATTTACTTACAAACTTTTTTGGTTACATTCAGCCGGTTCTATTCCTGTGTAAGTAAATTTACACAGTTCTATTCTTTCGCTGATACTATCGCTCATGTCTCGAACTTTATCCTCATAGTAATAACTATCATTGAACGTTCGTTGAAAAATATACTGTTTACAGTATGATCGGTATTTGGTTACCGTTTAATTTTAATTTTAACAATTTTTACTTTTATACAAGCAGCCTACTTAATCACCATGGCCTGAAAAGAGGATTGTTTTATCTTTATTCATAGGTTTATCAGTTCGAAACAAGATTAATTCTCGTACAATTTTCGCATGTTTTAACATATAGACAAAAATTACAAAAAAAAAATTAATTGTTGATTTGATTATATTATATTATATATATATATATATATATATATATATATATATATATATATATATATATATATATATATATATATATATATATATATATATATATATATAGATAGATAGATATTTTTTTTAAGAATTTTAATTTGTCTGTCTGTATTCAGTTGATTTTTCGGCATTTTTTATAGACAAATATATTAATTGTTCAGGGCAATCCCAATATTTTCGATTTGGTAAATTAGAAAAATACAGAGGCCAATCGCTGATAACATATCTACTGAAAAATCTAAAAATATCTTCCCCCCCCCCTCCCCCCCCCGTAATTTTGGCGAAGGCCCTAGCTGCCTGATTAGTAGACCTACTTTTCAGTACGAAACCAAACTACCAACATAAAGAAATCATGGAAGGTTCTCATTTTTGCAGGTGGTACATTGGTTTAACTCTTTGGGCCTTCAACCAAAATTACGGGAAAGGGGAAGATATTTCTACTTTTTTTCAGTAGATATGTTACGAGCGATTGGCCTCTGTGTTTTTCTGATTTACTAAATCGAAAATATTGGGATTGCCATGAACAATTAATATATTTGTCTATAAAAAATGCCGAAAAATCAACAGATATATGTATTTGTATACCATATAAACAGAACAAAAATTACTTTACATTGCTTTTATTCAAAAAATAGAAAATAGGGAAGGCTTCAGTAAATTTACCTATTTGTGAAATTAGACTTAAAAAAATGCGGTCAAGTTTCAGCTTAATTGTATAAATTCGATAAATAATGAACGAAGGCTCTCTGTAAAAATACATAATACTTTTATTTCCAACTGATAGGTAAAATGCTTCCAATCTACTTATAATTATATTATTCTAATGGTTCAATGCATCTTGACTTAATTTTATATATAATAAATTGCCCATGCCTTAAAAATAATATTAAACGAATAAAACAAAATTTAACTTTTTAATTAAACGTGACTACAATAAATAATCTTTTATTAAGATAACTGAAATTGGCATTTTGGATTTATAATTCAAAAACCACAAACAATTTTTGGTAAATAAACCAAAAATATAATCTACCACAAAATTTTCATTAAAACCAACAATAATAAATTTTTGATTTTTACCAACTTACCTTTAATAAATATGTAAAACCTTCTACGAGTATGTATATACATATAATATATAAAGATATGTACGAATGAGAAAAATACCTTTAAATTTTAATTAAAATTCTAACACCTTTAAATTAATAATAATTATAGCAGAGGTTAGCATTTCAACCCTACCATGCTTATCTATGTACCATTCAGTAGATAGTTTCTATTCGAAACATTTATTATTTCTAAATACCTTAAGTATCTCACACTCACCTAAATAAAGTCGTTTATGCTGCGAACCCAAAATTGAATGTTAGGATATACACATAAATATATGTATAGTATATACAATCTACATAATATGCATATTATATGATTAGAAAAATTTAGAATATTTTTGTGTGTATTATGTAATATTTTCCACCATAAATAAAATAACTAATGTGCGGTTTAATTACGGTAAAATTTTTAATATTTAAAATCATTAAATTATAATCGTCTAAAAGCATATTTTTAAAAAGAAAACACTTTGGTGGTTTGGTTGATGATAAATACGATTTAGAAATAGTTTGTATTTGTGAGTGTTGTAAATCTGATCCAGTACACACATACCATATTTACATTAAGTATTTTTATTCCTTTCGTACTTTTATCTTTACTGAAGCAATCCAAATCAAAATATTAAAAAATTTATACAAAATTCCAAACATTCTGGTATCGTATTATTTTGAAGGAAAAAGAAAATCAACTGCATAGCAACAATCTGGTACAGAAATAATATTTTAATTTATTTATCATCTGGCTTTCTAAATAGAAGAAGGTTTTTCATCTGATTACAACTCAACAACAACAGTTACAAACAACAACATATTTATTATAAATGTTCATAATATTCTTTCAACAATCATACAATCAAGAATGAAAATAAAACACGAAATCTGGTGAAAAAATTTGATATGATAACCAAACGAAATTGTAATTTTCACTTTGATGTAAGATTGTAGGGTAATAAAAAAGCTAAGAAAAAGACAAATTCAAGAAGAAATTTTCCATACATTTATTTTTTTATGTTTTTTTTGCTACATTCACACACAAACAAAGGTAAAATAAAAAATGATCATGTATTTTCACCTTATCCGTCATAAAAAAAATAATTTTTATATGAAAAATGAATAGAAATTATGGGAAGGCAAATCAAAAAAAATGAATTTTCATTTTCATTTCGTCAAAATTAAAATTTGAACCAAAAGCATATAAAGAATATAAAAAACTGCGAAAGGAAAATGGAAGAAGAGGTGGAAATAACATGTGTAAGTGTTAGTGTTTTTTTTTATTAGACGTAAGAAAATTTTTATGATTTATATTTCCTGGTTGGAAAAAATAAATGAAACAAATTTATCTTTGAAGATAAAAATCATGACAATTAAAAGTTTAATTTTTTAATATGAGTCATTGTTATTTTCTGGCATTTAAGGTAATGCTGCATAAAACTTAACCTTCAAATAGAAAAATAACTACTACTTTCGCTCAGTTGGTTTGCGATCTTCGGCTCGAAAATTTGTGAACATAAATCTGTAAATCAAGTCAAACGTAATAATTAATAAAAATTTTAAAATAGAATCTTAAAATACCATATATTATATTTATATAATGTGGGTCAAAATTAAAATTTACAAATTTTAATTACTTTAACCAAATTTGTAACAATGAGCTCAATTAAATGAAAATCTTTTATCTCTCTTTCTGATGTTATGAATTTCAAAACTTCCACCAACCTATTTTCTTTTCGTATGAAGTTTTCACAGATATATCAACAAGAAAAGGAAGGTTTGCTGAAATTAATTCCCACAAACGATTTCATTGACAAACATTTTCTTGTATCATGTTATTTTCTGCCACTCTTCGATATTTAAGCATTTTTAACTGCCCCTTGTAATAATGTTATGCTCAGGGATTTTTGCTTGAAACGGTATCATAAATTCTCAATGAGGTGTTGAAGATGACAACAGAATATGGATGATATGGAGGAGTCTATTTGCAATTAAATAGAGAAACCAACATTTGATTGGTTCAGAATTACGCTTAGGGCTATGACCTTGCACAAGCAAGAAGTTGTGGTCGATTTTTACTTTTTCCGCACTGTGCCTGATATTTAAAAATAGAGTATCCCAAAAAAATGGTAACACACCTTAATACCTCATTCTTACAAATTTAATTTTTTTTCTTCTAGACTCTCTTTAGACTAGACTCTGAAAAACGTAAATTTGTTTTAAAGTGCTACTATAAGTGTGAGAACATAGTGGAAGTCCATAGATGGTAAAGAAGGGAATTTCAGATAGATCCACCTACGAGAGTCACGATTGCTCGCATCAGGGATAAGTTTGAAAGAGACAGGACTGTTCAAGATGTCCACAACAAACGGCGCGTAAGGTAGGCATTTCAAAATCGAGTATCCAACACATTTTGAAGCGCGCACATTGGAAGAGTCATATTCCAAGATTAATCCACGCCCTCAATGACGATATTTCTGATGGTAAATATAAGGGGTGCATAGCAAAATGTGCAGAACATGTACGGTTTTCCTACTAAATTGTTTGGAGCGATGAGGCAATATTTAAATTATACGGATCGATCGATCGCCACAATTGCCACTACTGGGCACCAGAGAGTCCTCTGTTACAAAAGAACGTCATTTAAATTTACCAGGAGTTACAGTGTGGTATTGATTGTCAGAGCGAGGTTTAATTAGTCCATGTTTTTTAAACACTGTGACTGGTGCTGTTTACTTGAATTTGCTGCAGGAAAATGTAATACCAAATATTCGTGAACAGTTTGAGGATGAAGGGGATTATTATTTTCAGCAAGATGGAGCACCCCCCCACTATCATCGTGATGTGAGAGCTTATCCCAATGAAAATCTCCCAAACATACGGATTGGGCGAATGGGGGCCAACGAATGGCCCCCGCGTCATGGGAACTCATCAAAGATAAGGTTTATCTGTTAAAACCGGCTACAGTCGATCAATTGGAGGCGGAAATTGATAGAGCATGCAACGAAGTGTCTATTTAAATGATTCGCCACGTTTGCGATTCCCTTGCTTCGCGTTATTAGCAATGTTTGAATAAAAATGGGCATCAATTTGAACATTTGCGCTAACTAAAAAATGTTGTATCTAAATGTATACTGTTTTTATAATCACGCAGTGTCTATACATTTTTTTTTGGGTCACCCTGTATAATAAAAAGCATCCAACTCCACTGATGGCTTTGGCCTTGGTAAGGTCAACCATCCGTACCATATATATGTATTAAAATTTGGTTTCAATGACAATAATTTCTTACTCCCAAAAATCATCCAGATTACCAACATTACCATTGTTGGTGGAATCCAATAGTTAGGATGTATTTATCTTTTAAATGAAGGGATATGATCAGACCTTCAAACGATATAACTTTTAAGAAGAAATTGCTAATGATTTGTCGATTAATCGATGGAAAACGGTTTTCTTTGAGACTCGCAGCAATTATTGGTGCTTTCGGTACAGTTTTAAAAATTCTTCCTTTGGCAGCCACTCGCCTAGAATATGTAAAAATCTTCCATTTTAGTTGTTTAACTAACTTACGCTTAATAAACGAAGTAGTCCATGTACAAACTATAAATATTGAGAGCGGTTATCGGTTTTTAAGTTTTACAAGCAAATAACACATCTATGTCCCTAATCCTAATTTTCGAATTTATGACATATTGTGTAAATTAAATAAATCTCTAGTTTTCTATCCGAATTTAGAAATTCAAAACCAAAATGATCAATTCAATTTGTCGAAATTTGCAAATTTTATAATTTTAGCTTACCTACCAGAAACTTTTATAGTTTAGAATTTTAAAACAGATTATTACATAAGAAATAAATAACTTAATTTCTAACTTCCGAATTTTAAAAGCTGAGAATAAATTTTAAATAGAAAAGCTGGGTTATTCCAAAATTAGTTTTGATGATTAAATTTGAATTATTCAAGTATATATTTAAATAAATAGATGATCATAGACAATAAATAAGTACTTATCTATCGTAATTTGTAGAATACAATTTTATTCAACAACTGTGAGCACGACACTGGAACAACAACGTCGATAACCGACCCAACCTGTCGTCTCACAAAACTTTTATAATTTAATCATGTCGTTGTAAAATATAAAACAAATCTTACTTACATTTCCAACTGTTTAGCTCAAATTCGATTGGACTAGTAGTAACTGAAATTAAATTTAGATTTATTCCAACAGTCTTCTTATAACCAAGTAAATTTGATAATTAATCCAGAAAATGGCCAATGCAAAGGAATAGTCTAAATCAATAATCGAAAAAAGTAATTCCTTACATCGAAACTATTTCAAAATGTTTACTTTAACTTGAGTTAATTACTTAATTTGTATAATGTTTAATATGATAGAGGTCTTAAAAGCTCATTTAAATGTGTTTTTAAACTAACATGAAGAATTATTCAACACCCATTTCAAGGCAAGCCAAGGAATCATTATTTTTAAATTGAATTGTAATTTTTCCCCTATTAGTAAATATTTAAATCATACTACGTATTTCATTCCAAAAATTTCCGAAATAATGTTAAACTGGCTTGTTAGTTTATGTTTTTAGAGTTTACGCTACTTCAAATTTTTTTAGGTCGAGTCAACTTATGTAACTATAAAGGCGGCTGCACGAGTCCGTCTCGTGCGCGTCGCATTTTGCGACGCGCTTTTTAAACCAATCAAAGCAGCCTAATCTAAAAAAAATTTCCCCTCCTGAGTTGAAAAATGTTTAATTTTAAAGCGCGTCGCAAAATGCGACGCGCACGAGACGGACTCGTGTAGCCTCCTTAAGATTACTCGAATACGTTTATAGTAAAAGTTAAGCCAGACTAAAAACACGTTGAACCCTAATTATAAACGTGCTATTCGTGATACATTTTTCAAAAATTTGGAATTGATATGCTTCTTGATTCCCTGAATTTTAAAAAAGTAAGTAGTTTATTATCAAAGCATCCTTTTTTCACAAAAAATCCTTAAATAAAAGGATTTAAGGTGCTATTTGTGACAAAAATAGTATGCCAACCACGGTTAAGAAAATTGCTATTATGACTTTGAGTTATGTAATCCTCACTACTACGAAAGTCAAAAGCAACCCTGGTCTGCAATATACTATTGATCTTATTATGAAAATTGTAAGAGAATTAATGACCATTATACTCGTATGACTCTGAAATTTGTAAGGGAATTTCTGGCATATTACGGGGTTGTTAACCTAACACGTGGAATGATGAGAGGATTGATTTTTTCATAATCATAGGCTTCTCAGCTTGAAACTGGTCCTTAATTCTCTTACAATTTTCAAAATATTAACTTCATAAAATTCATTTAAACTATTACAAAAATCATTTTACAAATATAACATTGAGTATTCGTCCAAACATAGGAATTATATATGATATATCAATCTGGAATTAACATAATTTTACATTTCAATTATAATGGAATTTCACAAACCCAAACAAAATTTCTTTCTGAAATAATCTGAATTGAAAAATTGTACTACTTCCTCCGGGAAACAATCAACTAAATAAACCAAAATAGATCATAACTTCCACAATTTTCGACTTCATTTTTACCTAATCAGATCTGTTATAGGTGAGATAAAAAATTGGGTTCCTAGTATCGAAATTTTCTAGTTAAATGTGACTTTAAAATCAAATTTCAGAAACTGGATTTTATATAACATTTATTTCTTCATTCCATTAAAGAAAGAAATGCAATATTAATTTAACACGTTTTACTAATTGTTGATCCACGACACTAATGTAGTAATAATAATCACACATCATATAATAATTCAAAATAGAATCCATTTTCTGCTACATACACATATAAATGACAATGATCATTAAAATAAATTACCATCATTTATCAAGTGTTTATTATACGGTTTTGGTTTCGGTAAATATATAGAGTATCATTTTAAGATCCCTAGAAAAATCAACATCTAAAAAAAAGTCCATAAAAATCAAATTTATTCCTAGCAATTATAATCGACCATTAACTTTCAACCTATCAAAAAATCCAGTAAATAAATTTTTTATAATTGTCACATTTATTTCGGTTCTTTTGTGCGAATCGTTATTTTGGAATTGGGTGTACAAACAGTTTACGACTATTTACCAAAAAACAACAAAAAAGCTTTAATTATTTTCATTAAGCTTTTATTATTCCTGATTATATCTGTGGTATTATGTTGTAGACATAGATGGGAAATTAGGGATTAAAATTTTTGGTTTTTTACATTAATTATTATAAGCTGTTTATTATTTTGTATATTGTTAATATTTTTGGAGGGGTTTAATTAATATGGTATGTTTAAGTAGAGGAATCCTATTTTTTTTTTCATTTCATTTTTTTTTCCACTGTATCGAAGAAGTTGTAATGGGTAAATATAATAATCGCGAAAAAAAAGTTTGAAACATCAATTTTTAAAATGTCGGGTCCATTCTTCTTTTACACTTCTCGGCGCTTTACGTTACCAGGTCTCCAAATTACCCATTTTTAGAATGTCGCGTCCGTTCTAATGTCCACCTGCCCGTCTGTCCATCGAGTCCCACTAAACATTTTTCTAAGTTTTATTTTTCCTCCCATTCACTCAATTTGTTATACCCGAAATTTTGCAAAAAGATAGATTTTAAAAATAAGCAGTTTGACTTAAGTCCACTTAAGCCTATAATAAAAGCGGTTGTCATAGAAGTAACAAATCCCAAAATGATTTTCTGAAAAGCGGGTTTTTATTTTTTTATTTTAATGATAATAATAATGAACAGTTTTTAGAGGCCATTGCTGGCAGTTAGATGAACGACCTCTGCAGCATGGTACAATCGTGAAACAAACAATTACTGAACTATAGAGATTAATCCGTAAATTAGTTAGGTGAAACTTCAACTATTCTTCTAACGGTCATTTGACAGAGCAAGCGCAACAATCACACCTAATTTTTAACCGATATGCAATACGGCTTTGTTTTTTTTTTGACTTAATTTAACAGTATAACAATGGCATTAAATTCTTCACATTATATAGAATCAGTTGGCCTCTAACTAAAGATTGCTTAAGTTTGTTCTTTTGCTTATGAAATCTCACTCTTTGTTACATATAATTATCCTTTCTCTGTGGAACTCTTCTGAAAAAATAATGTAAAGTATTTTGTGTGAATTAAGTAAATGTAAATTAGCAAACCTTCGGAGGGGATTCTAAATATAATCAACGGCCCATCTAAACTAATTTGAAATCTGAGTATTTTCTTTAAACTTTCTGTAATTATGGAAGTAGAAGTGAATTATCAAGAGAATGAAAAATTTTGAAGATTTGTGAAAATTTATTAATTTGATAAAATACCAAAAATAAAATAAATTACTTTAATTTAAAGCACTCAGTTCGATTGGTAAACTTTTTGAACTTGACATCCTTCGGTTATAGGCAGAATTTATGCACGAAGAAAAATAATACAATGGGGCATATACTTAGTTGAAAACTTGTTTGTTATGCTATGTTCTAAAAATAAAATAGCATAATATGAATTTTATAGTTCGAGAACAAGGCTCAATTTCTTAGTAAATATCCAAAAATTATATTTTATTTTGCAATATTTTGCAAGCCCTTAATAAGATTTAGATTATAAAATTTTTAGAATTTGGAGCACGCAGAAGAAGACGCAGTAAAGCTAAAACTACCAAATGCTACGTTTTTACAACAAGTCAACATATCACAATGAGCGAACTACTAGTCCAGTCAAATTGCCATCAAAAATAGTAACAATGGGAAATTTAGGGTAAATGCACTATTACGATTGATTCTAATAGATTTTTGGGCGTAGACGAGAGAAATAACTCGCACTCACTAACATTGGTGCATCAATCCAATATAATATAAATATAAATATGTAAGCTTTATCTTAGAAATTGTAAATGGTCAATTCAGTTAAATAGGGGAAAAACAATTACAATGTGTTAAACATGTCTCAACCGTCGGCACAGATGTAAAATCACTTTTGTACTTAGTTGCGACGGAATCAATAAATCAATAAACGATGAAACATACAAAATACAAAATAGAAAAAACAGGTTCTTACAGTTTAGATTCATCGACGATGGAAACATTGTAGTCCTATGCACATCCTGGTGATGACTTCGTGCACCCATTACAGCACACTGTGAACCTGGCCCACCCGGATGATGTAGTCCACCCATTGTCCCACCGCCGGGACCAACGCCACCACCAACTGGATTATAAGACCTAGCCATTGAAGCTGCAGCCGCCGTATAACGATATGCGGCCTGTGACATTTGACTACACGACGTTAAATCACCATAAGAACAAGGCATGTTGGCCAGCCCGGTTGGATCCATTCCACTTTGCAGACAGCTAGTATCAAAACTAGCTGCTGCTTGATTTAAATATGAATAATCCATTTTGATTTACTTATTATAATTAAAGCACACAATCACTTTTTTAAATATCTAATCAATTGAATAAACACTTAATTTTTAATATTATTGTGTATGTATATGTCTTCAGAAATAAAAATAAATTAAGTTAGATTATTTTCACTTCATGCATACATAACAATTATTTAATTTTACTTTTACTTAATCAAAATGGAAAACTATTTTATTGGCACGAGACACAAAAAGATTTAAGTTTTTATTACAACCATTTTACAAAACAAAAATCAAATAATTAAATAAGTAAAATTACCAAATATTATATAATAATCGCATAAAAATTAAGTTTATTAAATTTCTTAAATACGTAAAAAAAAAACTTTCAAGAAGCTTTAATAATTTTCACAATTTTATCTTAAAACGAATCAGCCCTATTTTGATATTTATTTACACAGTACTTTTTATCATATATTAAATAAAACCAACAACAATAATATTTTTTTATGAAAATAAGGATATTATTTTAACTCTATATAATTTTACTTAATTTTTTTATTTGGAAAATTATCTAAAAAAAAAATTTGATACACCGACCGGTTGCTGGCGACAAAATCAAATGATAAGCTTAATTCAATAACGTGGACTCAAAACCCATGAAAAAAAACCAAACGAAAATTTTCTATGTCTATATTGAAAAAAAAAATCCTTGCAAATAACAACAAAATATAAATTGAAAAAGGAAAAACTCTATTATTCTTGTTCATTCTAAAAATGATTCCAATTGGATTTTCCCTTATATTTCCGCTATGTATTATGTTTAACACTAAAAAACAAAAGGATTTTTATTATAGAAGGGATATGTTGTTATATACTGAAAAAGGGGATTTTTGTATGTGAATATAAAATAGGCGGGACCAAAATGTTCTAACAAATCAAAATTGTATATAGCAATTTTACACAGATTTTCCAAATATTCTAAACTACAACAAAAAGTAAATGTTTGTGTTCGTTTACTTAAATACCATTGCGAAAAAGATTGTGACGGCATGGTATTGAGAACTAAATGTTATATCGTACAATAATTTTGGTTTGTTGTTTATATCGATGAATTAGATTTAAATAATATCTTTGTTTGTGCTTGTGTTTCACATCATTTTATTTGTATTATTTTCTTTTGGAAAAATATCCTTATTGTTATCAGAAAGGAAATATAGTTTATGTTATATACTCGTATAACATTTGTTGTTTTTTAATATATTTTATTTATTTTCAGATTTTTTTTTCTTTTTTTGTTTTTTTGGTGAAAATTATTATAAAATTATATTAAAAGTGAATTTGAGTGTCTGAGAAATTATTAACAACTTGTTTGATTCAATGATAAAAACTGAACGAGAAAATATGGTTCAATGGAAAAGAAAGAATAATATTATTTATTATGAATGTTTGGTTATCGTAATGAATATTTTGTTTCCGGTGCGTCGCTAATAATGAATAAAAAGTATAACAAGGTAATACAAAAAGTTCTGTGACTTCAAAGTAAATAACTATTTTTTTATTTTTTTTTATTAGATAACTTTCAGGAAAACCCCCCAGATAACTTTCAGGAAAATTGGAAAAGTTTTAAGGCTACTGGATAGCGTAAATAAACGTATCTCTTTATAGACATCATTTCGAAAATCTGCCATCAACATTTTTAAAATTCATAATAACAAACCTGGAAGACACGTTACATACCAAGTTGTGTCTGTCAGATGTTGTACACAACTTTTATCGCAATCGGTGTCAGTAGTTGTTTAAAGGGATTTTTTACTTTAACACTTTTTAAGGGTCAGGTTTCCAAGACGGAAATGTTTCGTAGCGGAAAGTGTTTCTTTAAACGACGGAATTAGCTGTTCCTTTTTGTACTTTTAAGCATATTAATTGTAAATATTAAGATATTTTTATTACAAAAATTAAAACTTTAGTACATTAAATAAATATTTCTTTAACTCTATTAATTGTTGGAGGAAAAAAATTTGCTGACATTAAGTAGGCATTTAAACAAAAATTTGTTTCCGTAGCAGACAACAGAAAATAATGAACGATTTCATTCCGTTCCGGTAGAAAAGCCGGTTTTGAAAATACAGCTGCGTATTTTCAGTTATCGTATCACTTAAATTTGATGTTTTCTGATTTACTGTTAAAACAATAATTTTATTGTATCTTATCGATAACTTCTGTAAGCATGATAATGAACCTGATTTTGGAAAGTTAAAATTCATGTCATGTTATTTTTAATTTTTCCCCTTTCTTATAAGAATAACCTACAATAAAATTTTTGGATCGGGCCAAATAGCTAATAGACGTAACAATCTGTGATAGAACGGTATTCTCAGGAAATTCTTCGTATCACTTAAATTCGATTAGTAGTTTTTTAGGGTAATAGAGTTAAAAAATTTAAACTATTTCCATTTTATTTTCCAACGAAATTATAAACTATAAAATGAATAATGGTAATTTACCATACTTTAAAAAATTATAAGAAATAACTTAATTAATGGTACCCCATAATAATAAATGCAACAAAAGCAATAAATAAGTTGTTGTTTATATTCTAGCCTGTCTTAAGCAACAACACCGGAAAAAATTGAGTTCAAAAAGTTAATTAAATTGTTTAAAATAAACCCCACTAATTAAACATTGGTTTCTTTTAAGTTTTTTGTTCAAATGGAGTGGAAAATGATTTAAACGTAAAAAAGAATACATCATAACATTGGCTGTGAGGCAATTCTCAGTGAATAATAGGAATAAAAAACATAGTACTATAGTAAATGATTTACTCGAGAATTGACTACACAGCTATTATTATTTATCTTGTTATTCCCAAACTCCGGCAAAATTAATAATAAATTCTTATTTGTATATTTTTAGCTACAGCGAAAATAATTTTGTAAAAACTATTTTTTGTTTATGTCATAAATTCAATGACCAAAGGTTTGGAAATTAAATTCAAGAGGCACCGTTTGGGGTTAGTATTTATATTTTAAAAGTAGATATGTCATTAATCTGCTGGTAAGGGCTTAAGTAAGGGTTAATCTAATTTCAATAAATATTAAATAGAATATCAAGATGCACTTACTTCTAGTTAATTTATATTATAATATTTGTTTATACTCTGAATCTAGTTAGGAAATAATTTTAAATTTAATTAAATTAGGTATTTACTAATAATACAAGTTATTTAAACGAATATCAAAAATAAATGAAAACTATTATAGTAGAGATTATTTTGAATAGCCGCTCGATAGGTACAGTAACAAGTGTGCCTATAATAATGCCTTAGACCTTCGTACAAAAGAGGTATACATAGAAAATTTTAGTAAAAAACATAAAAATAAAATAAACAATTTTATTTCAGCTAGAAAATTAAATTAAAATTGTAAAGGGAACTAAAAAAATTTAAAAAATATAATTTTCCGGCTTTTTTTCCTCGAAAAATTTGACAAAACATATTTAACATGGAGTTACGACAAGTAGTCTTATCTGATTCAATGCAATTTTACCAAAATTCTGTTAAGGTTATTAATTTCAGAACTATATTTACTCTGTTGGATATCCGAAAATGACATGGATGTTTCAGCTAAATTTTAAACTTTAGAATCCGAATTTATTGAAATCAATTTTAATAAGATTCTTTCGACTTTTTATAGACAAAATATATTAAAAATAATGGCATTCACAACAACTTTTTGTTTGTACGAACTTATCAGTACGAAACCAAACTACCACACAGGAAGCTCAATGAAAGTTTTCATTTTTGTAGTCGATACACTTTGTATTGACCTCGGGTTAAAGTACGGGTGGGATTTTGATATTTCTACTTTTTCTGGTAGATATATTTATAAATGATTGGCCTCTTCATTTTTTCTGATTAACAAGTCGAAATTGTTGTGAATGCCATTATTTTCAATATATTTTGTCTATAAAAAGCCGAAAGAATCTTATTGATTTAATACAGACAAACTTTCTTTTTCTATGAAATCAATTTTATTGATAAGGACAGAATAAATTGGAAATCAAACCATAAATGGAATAGCACATTTTTCTATAACCTAAATCTAAGTAAATACCATATTCACACAGAGAAATCATTACACCTACCAACAAGTTGGTAGCAAATTTTAATATTTATGATTCATTCCTCGCAAAACTATAAGCATCATTTCATTTCACGTTTTTCTTTAAAAAAATAAATAAATAAATTTCAAAGGCAAGCAAGAAAAATATATATTTGAAAAAGCATCATCTTCAACATAAAAAAACGAAATAAAAAATTAAAATGTTTAACAAGAAAAAAGTCAACATAAAATCATTCTTCAAATCAACCAAATAAAAAATGTAATCCTTGAATTGAAATTGAAATTTATTTATCCTTTATTTTTTGTGCCTTTCAGAATTTATACTGTTTGTTACTTTAAATAATACTCAGAGAAAACTTCTGTATACAGATAATATAACATAAACATGTGAAAATTGAAAAATTTATTTGTAAACAACACAATATTATTAATGTGTGATAAACTGATATAACATATAAAATAAACACGATTTGAAAATAAAATGATTATTTTCACGAGAATTTGATTGGTTTGAAAAATTTATATGCCAACACAGAGTTTCCAGAGAAAAACAGTGGTTTTGTTTGCAGCACGTAACAAAAATCTAAACACTATTTTGAAGAAGTTATAACAAAAACTGTTACTCGTACGAGTACAATTTAAAATATTGTATGTACAAATCTGCATAATCCTATACATTTTTCATTATACAAGTAGATACGTAAACTATGTATGGTATGAGAATTTTCATAAAATTAATATTCAAAATGACAAGTAATTTATTGACTTTAATCCTCTCTGTGTGTTAAAAACAACGATTTAAATTTTCCCAATTATGATTTTATAGTAGAATTATTTATTGCATTTGAAAAATTGAATGAATATTTACGATGAATATACACTCTATGTCGAATGAAATGCATTTTTTTTTTGTAATTTATCTACCCTTTTAACAAATTATTTGCATTTGCTCAATATAAGGTATAAAATTTATTTGGACATTTGTATAATACTTTATGTATAATGCTTGTCTATATAAAAATGTGATTGATTTTTTTTTTTATAGTGTATTTGTGTAATGAATAGGATGTGCAAAATGACGAGAATTATCGTCAACCTGAGTTTAGGAATTGAAAAACAAATACATAAATATTGATTTATACAATTTATTTTGAAGTGACAATAATGACCATGGTAAACAGAAAGTCCTATCGCGAATCACGTAGATCCATTTTTGTCAAATAGATCGTGGTTTGTCAATACTTCGAATTAAGTTAAGCATAGAATAATTTTACATAGAGTAGAACGAGGAAAATAATGATGTTGTTTGTATCTCTTATTAAGGAATGCATATCGTTGCGAATATGACCAACATCTAGAATCGGAAAACTGAACCAAATTTTATACCGAAAGCTCAATTTAACTAAAAAGTAGGTTTTATTTCTTTAGCACTTAAAATATATTTTGTATGAATCTGTATTGCTAAAATTGATCGATTGATTGATTGATTGCGATGTACGATCAAGCATTAAAAGCAAGTCTCCCGTATTATAAATGACCACTATACCCATGTCACGACACCATTCTTCATGAAGCCAAACCCCGTAAAGAAAGGCTTCACATCGATAACCACATAAGTCTAATAGTATGATATCCGCCCCCGCCGTCGTACACCTTTTTACATATAACAAGATCGAGGGATGGGAAAGGAATGTTAGCAACAAAGACTCAACCCGGTTCCAGACACCTAAGTAGTTGATAGTTAGTAAATTTGTTAGTAATATATTTTTTAGTAATTTTGCACAAGACAATACAATTTTAAAGTTCTTCTACTGCTCCAACCTGTAAGAGAAGACACAATGACAACACAAATTTACTGGTGCCGCAAACTCTTTTTTCTGAAAAGCTGTAAACAACTATTATTATTCCCTCCTCCATTTGTTCCATCGGCGGTTGTGAGGGGGGCAAGATTTCGTTCCATCATCATGTTCCCATGCGGTCACCCAAATTTGTACTAACTGTAGGTAGTGTTGCTTGACGTTGTTGTTGAAATCGTTGCGTCTCTGCTGTCTCTTCTACTCGCCCCCCCTCGAAGGAAAAATACGAAAATGCTTATAAACGCTTTATGGATTATCGTCAATCTAAACACATCAAATCATTTTCGGAAAACGTCATTCTGGCGTACTTCGCTGATTTATCTACAAAATTGAAATCATCCACATTATGGTCAAACTACTCAATGATTAGGTCGATGCTAGTGGTTAAAAATAATGTGGATATTGCAAAATACCAAAAATTACGTGTCTTATTGAAACGCAAATCCGACGAATATAAAGCGAAGAAATCTAAAATATTAACTATGGAATACGTTCAACAATTCATTTTGGAAGCTTCAGATGATTCGTTCCTAGTTACTAAAGTAAGCATGTAGGTATTTAAAACGATTATTATTTGTATTTACACATTAAATTCAAATATGTTTTCGGATAAAATACAATTCACACTGCAATATTTTTTTGTACGTAATATTACGATTGTTTTTTGTAGGTTGCGTTAATTTTTGGAATCGCTGGTGCTTGTCGACGGGATGAACTAGCCCGCATGGAAATTACTGACATTAGTGATTTGGGATTTAAACTTTTAGGTAAAATCCCGAATAACAAGACAAATAAACCACGATCATTTATCGTAAACGAAACTTATTTAGAATATTACAGAAAATATATAGCTTCGCGTCCAAAAGATTTCAATTCTTTGCGTTTTTTTTTAAATACACAAATGGTAAAGGTTTCAAACAAGCAGTTGGCATACATCAGTTTGGTAAAATGCCACAAATTGTTGCTACTTTTTTAAAATTGCCAGACGCAAAACAATACACAGGACACTGTTTCCGCCGTTCATCTGCGACAATTTTAGTTGATAATGGCGCAGATTTAACAAGTCATCGACTGTTGCTGAAGGGTACATCGATGAATCCATTATCAATAAAATTCAAGTTGCTCATAAGATTTTCGATACAACGGATAATGAAACAGCCGATGCAAATAATGTTAATGATTTTAATAGCAATATATCAACAACAATGCTGGGATACGATACTACTAATCCACCAATGTTCAATAATTGTACTAATTGTAGGATAACCGTTAATATTACAAATAAGTAAAATTAAACTCCTATACCTAACACATAATTAGTTTGGCATAGATTTATCAAATAAAAATTGATTATTATGTATACTGTTAAATTAAAATAAATTAATGCGTTTGACCTTAGAAGTGTACTTTTATTTCTTCTAAACAATTAAAAATCCATACGGGAATATACATATTTCCGGCCTTGCTTAGCAACAAATACAACATACTGGAATCATGAGCTTTTCATTCAAACAAAAAACATTTAGAATCAAATTTGTTTTAGTTCCAGTAAAATTTGAAAATAGGCAAAAAAAAATCACGTCACGCGAAAAATAGCTGCTGTGGCAATGCCTTAATAAAATTGTTTTCAGTCCATGCCGAAAACAATAAAAAAACAATTGCGCTCAATGCCGTTACACAGTAGAAGAAAAACTATATACACAAATAGGACCGCATTTAAATGGGTTGGTGTATACGGACAAAACCAACGGAATTTCTTCTGCAATAAAATAATAAATATTTATACACACACACACACACACACACACATCAATCGCAAAAATCCATCCAACATCATTTTATACGACATGCATTAAATGTAGTACAATGAAATTCCCAATAACTGGTATTTACTGTTGAATTTCACTATACTACAAAATCAATATAACATAATTATTTCCACTACCACATACAAGTGCATATGGCGTGGGATTACCTGGCTATAACGAAATCAGAGCGGGATCGTTATGTAAATTTTAACACGAGAATCTTGTCTCATGTGTTAAATGTCAAATGCATTTTAATTCACTTGAAGGAAAACTAAACTAACACAATTCAATTAAATCAATTATTAATAATATACACTGCACCACAAAACATAAAAACACTGTAAATGAATTAATTCACAATACACTATTTTATTCTATAAAATCACTACACAGAAACTAAAAACACTTTTTTTTTTAACAAAAAGCACAAAATACGATCACAAAACATTTTCACAATAATTTTCACAATGTTCATCAATAAATAAAAAGTAAATGAAACCGATTAAAATTCACGAAGAAAGACAAAGCACGTCTATCTTCATCGACCGTCATGAGTCACTCCGTATGAATCTGTATTGCTAAAATGGCAATAAAATAATTGTTGTTGTACTTAAATTAAATTTTTATACAAATCAAAAAAAAGATAACGAATAATAACGTTATTATCAAGCCCTCACGAGTAATAAGCGGATAACAGTTTATGTTTATCAAGTTATCGAAAGTTTATATTTTGGTCCACTGGGATATACCAAATATCGAACAATTATGCAAGGGGCATAATAATGCAAATAAAATGCTACATCTTTAAAATAAAATGAACCTTGTTCAAAATGATCTTTTCTGTAGTATTTCTCTTGTACTATCAATTTAGGCTTAGAGTAAGGCAATCATAAAGGACTTTATTCTACTCAGGTAGTACCAATTTTGACATATCGATCTGATGCCATTTGTAGATCAACGGAATATTACTTTGAGTTTAATTTATATCAGATATAACAAGTGTTTTTCCTTTAAGCAGTAAGGACGAATTAGTTTAATAGTTACAAATATTTCAATCTATTAATAGAAAAAGGGGCGGTTTTTTTTGTCATTTGAATGACTTGATTGGCTTAAAATGGGTCTATGTAAAATCTTATTATTTAAATCCAAATTCATGCATCAACCTTTATGTATTCTCCCGAAATATTTACATAGTTTGTAATATAAAATAATTTGTAAATAAATGAAAATTACGAAAAAAGAAACGTAAAATAATTTAAATATTGTACAAAAACATTATTGTGATTCATTACCTGCATGAAAATGTAAGTCAGCAGCCGCAACTGAAGTAAGTACTATAATTTAAGAAGCTTCGTGGTCGCCATTCTAGAATTAAGAAATTCATTTTTCTCGTACTCGTATGTTATTTTATTTCTCCGCTTCCTAAATAATGGGTTTATTAAAAAATCAAAAATACCATAACAGAACATTAAATTTTAGAAATCAGAATCGTGCCAAATATTTATAAACTCCACAATCCACGTGGGGAGTTTTAATTCAAATACATAATATGTTCTCCAATAGTTTTTCGTAAACCAAAACGTACTACTTACGAAAGATTGGAACACGGTTTTTATATTGGCATCCAGGATATTCATTTCTTGTTAATCATATCCATAGTTATTATAAAATCGTTATTTTATGATTACAAATATTACTTAGTATGAGATTTTTAAAACAATAAGTTCAGGTCCCATATTTGTGAATTTAGTACATAACAATTCAAATTACCAAATTAAACGACGTAATTTGGTGTCAGTTTTGGATGAATTTCAATAATAAGAGCACTGATATTTTCCAAATCAGAACGGATCCTGTTTTAGTTCAAACTAAGAAAGAGACATGGGTTAAGTTATAGTTCATCAAAACCATTAAATATTCGGACGTTGGGCGTTGGCCCATTTGGATACAATTGTTATAATATTCGATCGATTCCTATATGCAAAAAAGTAAAAAGTTATACCATTAAAAAGGTTGCTGAAAAATGATTATGTATTGTATGATTACGTCTCTATACTCTGGGAGTCTCTGATTTTTGTCTTCTCAGTTTCATTCCCGTATCCGTACCGTGTATCCAGATATTTCATAGTTGCCGCCGAGGATATTTTTTACATGAATAATAAAATACACCTTAATAATGAATAGACCGTGTACAGGGATGACCTATTAATAACACTTTTCTAGCACCAGCCTCAGAGAAACATTTTTATCTGTCAGACCCTATCGCTGTACGTTGATAACATTGCCGCGGCTATGTTGGCCAAAACCTTGCAGCCAGTCTGCAGCAATCCTACCCCGCGGAAGCTGCTGCAGTTTAACCAGTTTTCCTTTTTATGCAATAGATAACACATAGCAATGTGCAATAGCCATACATGAACATTTCACTGCAGATACCATCCTCACCGGGTGGCTTATAATGTTCCATCTGCGATATCACGATCCGCGCTTCATCATATGATGAAAGAGGTAGTGGGGTCAACTCGACGTTGATATTGCGTTGAAGCAATAGAGGTTGTTAAGAGACGAGAAGAAATAATGTCGCCACACTTCGAGGGCGGTTTTTGTGTCCATCTTTAATTCACCGGTTCGTTGCGAATAGCGAAATTATTTTGTTCCACTTTCAAAATGAATTGCTGAAATATTAAAACTATACCTAATGATGGTAATAAAATTTACAGATCAATAAATTTAAAAAATATCTGTAAATTTTCAAATGTATAGTATATATAAAATATAGTAATATCAAAACATATATTACTGTTGAGCTCTGACTTCAATCAATATTTCTAACAAGTTGAAATTTTTTCTTTAAAATTACATTTTTAATTATTTTCTCGAATTATTATTTTAAAAATATTTTATTTTAATTCAAGAAGCCACTTGTTTACGATGTATATAATGGTTGTATTCTCAATTAAATGTTGAAGAAATTAAGAACATTTTGGGCTGGTATATCCTGAAACGATAAAATTCATGTTACTCGTTGTTATTTTATTTCTCAATTTCATGTATTATTTACAATAACATTCGATTTTTTAGTTCGTTTTATATTGAGTTTTAACCATTAATCTTATTTCGGCATGAGTTAGAGCTCAGATGATAAATTTCGGAGGTGGAGTTTGGTAGGTCGTAACTCCCGAGTGACAAGGTGAGTTCATTCTCCCTCACCATCGAGAGTAAATGCAGAAAATAACTTCTATCCGAAAATAATTTAATCTTGGGATTTAAAATATCGGACTTATTTTAGGGATTCCGAAATCCGAAAAAAGCGCTTTAGGTGTAAAGCTTACGAAATAATTCTACTATTTTTGAAAATTGTTCATATCCTTCAATTTAGACTTTGAAAAAATACCAATTTTGCAATTCCAAATGGAAATAGTAGGTATTTTTGTAACGTTGATCTTCTCGATTTTATAAAAGATAATTTAAGTTGGTAAATTCTCATTGCTGTTTACTAAAATAAAAATTATAAAATGCCATCGCCTTGTAGAAAGTTGTTCTTTATACTGTTTTCATAAAACGTATCTTAAATTAACTTCGAAAATAAAATATCAACATAAAATTTAAGTTGAGACCGGTCTATAAAAGTTTTGCAAAGGATGATTTTATAAAATAACTCCGAATGCAAATGAAATAACAGCCAAAAGAAAAATTGTTCAAAAAATACAAGCCTTGCGCAGAGAGACCCCTTTATTTGAGGAGTTGTCGGTTTCAGTAAGTGAATTATGTTTACATTATTTGTCGCGCTTATTTTTGAAAAAAATCGTTAGTTCTATAAATTCCGACAGACCTGTAAATCTTGGCGATAACCCCAATCCTTTAAGTCCAAATAGTTTGTTGCCTGGTTTAAATCGAATTTGAGTGACCGCATTGAGTTTATTGAGCTTGGAAATAGAAGATCAGAATTAATACAAGCTACTTCAGAATACCATAAGGCCCCCATGTTAGTCCTTGGGTCTTTATAACCTTCATCAACAACTGAAGTAATACAGCATTCTAAGGTATTAATATTTGCAGATGATCTCAAAATGTACAGAACTGTCGAAAACATCGCCGATACCAACAAACTACAGGAAGACATCGAAAATCTAGCGTAATGGTGAGAGTCCTCTCAGCTTCAACATTAATAAGTGCAAGAGTATACCATTCCATCGAAAAGTTAACCCTGTTATACAAAAATATCAAATAAATGGCATACGTTTACAAAAAGTATTTGAGATTAAAGACCTATGGGTTACTTTCGCTGAAAACATGTGTTGTACTATAGGCACATTGAGCAATGCATCGCTAGAGCTAATTCGACGCTTGGTTTTATTAAGCAGTGAAAGGAAGATATTTATGACCTCTGGACAGTTAAGATGCTATATTTTGCCGACGTTAGATCTCAACTTGGATTTGCTGTCAGTATCTGGTGTACTTTTTACCACGAACATTGAGAGCATCGATTTGAATATTTAAATTAGCATTAATTTCTAGAAGCCTCTAGAGCACAATAAACTTTTCGGAAAATTTATAATGAAACATTTCACAAGTTCAAAAAATGAAATAACTTCCATTTTTTTTAAATTATTTCGCCTGAAAAGTGTGCAAAAATTATTGGGATTATTTGAGTAGGAGATCACTTGGTACTCCAAAAATATAGTATATATGTATACAAACATACTAGCCTCAAATGCTCCTTTAAATTTAAGACGTGTTCGAGGTTTGTGATAATTTTTTTTTTTTATAATAATTTTGACAGGAGTGAAATAATTTTCACTTCCATATTTTGTAATAATTTTTATTTGTACAAATTTTTTTTGGAAATAAATTAACGTAATATGGCTTAATTATTGTTATTGCGCGCTTTTGTTTATGATTATTATTACAGAAGTGTCAAATTTACAACACGTGGTGGCTGGGATAATTTGGTTGCATACAAAATAATGTCATAATTATTACAGCTGGAATAATTATCACAAACTTCGAACACGTTCGTAATAACTTTACAAATAAAAGATAACAAATAGAGTATTGGCTCTAAATACATACATACATAAATATAGATGGAACATAAAAAAAATATTATGTTTTATGTACTATATTTTAAAAAATCATTAATATGATTGCACAATATTTATGTATTATTATGTACACTATTTGGCGACATTTTGTCTAGATGCATAAAAAATGCAGTCAAATTTATTTTATTTTATTTTTAACTATGATTGGTTTTGTCATTTTTAGAATTCCTTATTGGAAGCCGATTCGATATCCATTGTTATGTCGCCTGCACATTTATGTATAAAATTATTAGTTTTATTCATCAATTAAAATAATTTAAAATACCCTATTCGAAACTGCCAATGGTTATATTATAGTATGAGACACAAGTATACGTACGACAGAATCCACACACTAAATCTACTATTTTATTATTTTTATGACAGTTAAGTTATAACAGTATGAGGGGTTAGAAAATAATATAGATAATAAATGTTGTTTGTTCAAGTTATAGTTTTAGTTGGTTATTTTCAACTTGTTCGTTATTTATATCCCAAACAATAAAAGAAAAGAGTTTATTGTCATATGATGGTTTCGATTCTATTCACAAAACTATATACATATACATGAATATTATGTTTAGTTGGGTATAGAGTAGATTTTTGTATTTTCACTTGTGAAGTTCGGTGTTTTTTTTTTTTTGTGGGTTTGTAATACACTTGCAAGAGTTCAACTATAACAAATATACAAAAATAAAATACAGAAATCAATTTGAAATAATAACAGTATTGTGTCATAATTTCTCTAGAGATTTCTGGGAAATGGAAAATAGGATATATTTTGTTATTGTTTTGTTTTCTTAAATTTATTATGAGAAAAATTACCAAAAGGAGATCTCACACACTTTGGATTAGATTGGTTGCGCACCAAAGGGGATTGTTTTGGTATATAAATAAATTTTAGATGAGTTCAAAGCTGAATCTTTTTATTTTTAATAAAATGCAATTAGTTTAATTAGCTTTGTAAGTAGATCTCATAGTTGCAACGTTGGTATTATTCACTGTGAATTTTGAATTTCATCAAAATTATTTTTCAAAGATTCATGTAAGTTTCTTCCCTTCCTCTTAAAAATTGGAACAGGCGAAAATTACAGTTTGAACTTTTCGTTTTCTTATTAAATCTCATTTGTATTGGAAATTAAAGTTAAATTTTTAGTGAAGGTGGTTTAAACAACCAGATCTAGGAATTTGGCAAAGGTTAATTTTGAATATTAAAGGTTTGTTAGGTTATACTTTAAACTTATTCATGAGCTTGAATATTAAAAGATTTTTTAAGTTTAAAGTTTCAGTTCTCAAATATCAAAACTCATGATTTGATTTATTAAGTGAGACTTATAAGATTAATTGTTAAGGAATTAGAGATTTCAAATTTTATTGAAATACCTTTCAAAATTACTGTAAACATCTGCTACTTTTTCCAAATTTTATTATAAAAATTCATCTATTATTTTGAAAACCAATCCAATTCAAGTCTTAAGAATGTTTTAGTTTAAGGTAAATTATTCCTAAAAAAATCGAATAGTTTATATACCTTAAACGACTTAGTATTATATGCACATATCCATATATCCAATGAATCCCGACCATTTCGCTCGTGCCGGTTCAACCTATAAAGCGGCCCAAGTTTACAATTTTCGTGGTCCTACATTGTTAATTTACCACGACAACAACAACAAAAATATTCAAGGATATATAGAAAAAGACAACACAGCTCTTTTTGTCATTGTAGTTTTTCTCCCACTGTGAAACACTAATTAAAATTTTTCTTTACTTTACGTTTTCAGTTTCAAGTTTCAACCCTTCCCCTCCCCCCCACAACCCCTAAATATACACCATAGTTAGAATTTGTTATCTTATTCTACTCGTTGTAAATATATGTACGTTATATCTATAGAGTGTGCGGCAGAGGGGGGTAATAGGAATAAAAATGGAATTAAAACAAAAAAAAATCGGAAAACAGGAAAATGAAAATTAATTTTTATTCTTGTTTTTGTTATGATGTTTATGCGCTACTACTTATGATTATGTTAAAGTGTTAAAGTTGGATGTAATAACAATAAAATTAAGATAATGATTGTTGCTTTAGCTATTTTATACATTTTTTGCTTGTTGTGTCATTTTTCCGTGACGGTTTGCCGTTTATTCTCAAAATTACGATTTTTATATAACTTGTACATAATGATACTGTTATTGTGTCAGATTTTTAGTATGTAAATACACATTTAGTATATACACACACCAATTATTAATTGGTGAAATAATCCTTCGATCCGAATTTAATACCAAATTGTATTTAACTAAATACTTATCTGAAGTTCCTAAATTATTATTACACAAATGGAACGAATGGAACACGAATGCTATAACGACTTTAATAATCCAAGTGAAATTATTACCTTTCGTGTCGAAAAAAACGTAATGTATGTTAAAAAAATAGTCAAGAGGAAAGAATACGATGAAAAATAAAATGTGTCCTTGTGTTTGCAGAACTAATGAGAACCACCTCAAACCATTTCAATTTTACAAGCATTTTAAATTTCGTTTTTTCACCAAATCTAGTTCCATGATTAACACGCTGAATATTTTTGTATTATTTACATTTATTTATTATTATTTAATTATAATAAAAATAAAATATTTTTTTCAAAGTATTTCCTAATCCATTGTATTTAAATAAATTCTGAAATATGCTAACCACCTTTGCACACCCAATGTCGACGTGATAGCTATACAAAATAAAACTACAAATCTAAAAAAGTCATTCAATTAAATTATAGTGCGACATTATAATTACACAAAGTGCAATTTTTCTTCATTTTTTTCTCCAGAAAATTTTAAGATTTCATTTATTTTATATCTATGCTCTCTTGAATATTATATATGACTTTGGTTTTAACAGTTTCTTTTCAAAAAAAAATTATAGTAATTTTTATTCCTTTTATTTTAAAGTTTCACTTCTTTTTTTGAAAAAGTTTTCCAAAGATTTATTTATTTTTTTTTTTTTTTTGTGTTTTTACGTTTTACTTTTTGGAAAAATTGAAATATAAAAATAATTGGATTAAAATAAATATTTTTAAATTAATTTTGTTTTTTTGAAAATATAAACGATATGAAAATAAATTTGGTACAAATTTTATGAGTCTAGTAAATTTATTTGAGATTATTATTTGTAACATTTGGATTTGGGTACTCCTACTTTTTATATGATTCTATATGTGTACAAAAACTGAATTGACGCTTATTTAGACTCCAGCTAATTAAAAATTTAAATTTATTTAGACTACTTTATTCATTCTAAACCAAAAAAAAGTATAAAATAAGACACTTTTGACAACATAAATTGAAAGTTAAGGCGAAATGAAATAAGGGTTAAATTTTAATAAATGTAAATAAGTTATTTGGACTTAACTGTTTTCAGTCTAATTTTATATATTAGTTACATTTTCCTTTAAGAAGCAGGTTTTATTGATATTTAAATCAGTTTAGTGCCCATTTGTCACCAAACAATTATAAAAAAGGAAATTCTGGGTGATAGCTAATATAATTTTTTCTGTTCATTCTACACCAAAAATAATAAAACAGATTTATTTCAGTGAACCAAATTATTTCAACTTCACACAAAGCTTTTCGAGAATTGGAAGAAAAAATTAGAGCAAAATATTACGCCGTCGATTGGGGAGCCAAATACACTTAAACATAGAAAATTCAAAGCTCAAACATAAAGGGTTGGTTACATGCGTCTATCTGCAGCTAGTATATTTCGGTAAAGCATTAAACAATCTACCGGCTTGACCCGTTTTTTTTTTAACTGAAGAATTTACTAAGCAAATTGAATGACTAATACAGGTTTCAGTTAAATAAAAAAGTTAACGATATAAAATCAAAGTGATCCTAGTCAATCAAATTAGCTGCGATATTTAGTGACTACTACTAAATCCCTACCACTTTTAAAACCCTGGTGTTTGGCTAGAATAAATCATTAGTTTTTAAATAATTTTAGCTACAAAAGTTATAAAGAAATCTCTTGTACAAAAAACTGGCTTGTACGCCTTTAGCATAAAACAATGGTTTTTCTTATATAAATCTGCTGTAGACACATTATGCCAGACTTGTCCAGTCTTCTAGTTACAGCCTTTATATGGCGGAAATCGAGGTAGGTACTGTACCTGAAGAAATGTTAAAAGTTAAATCAAATAGTATACAGCAGCTATCTAGAAATGTTTGAAGATTATCTAGACGTAATATTTCGAGCATATGTAGACTTGTGGAACACCATTTTCTTTATGGAAAATTTAGCTTAAAAATTAAAGTTCGCGAAAATACCGTCTCCTTCACGAACGAGATTGTCGTTTGACTAATTTAACCGAAAATGTGAGCAATAACCTGGTGGACATCTCTAGGATGGGCGATATATTTTTATAGCATTCAAGATTATTAAACTTCCCGATTCTGAGAAATATACTAAAGTTCAAACACAATTTTCAAAAAATCCAAAATTACCGAATCTTAGCTTTTAGAGTAAAATTCATGTTAATCTATTTCTTCAAAATAAGTGTTTCGATTTATAGTTATTTTAAAAAATTTGTAAATAAAATCTTTAAAGACTTAATATATAACCCCCTTCAATATTGAAAAATCAAAACACACTCTGAAATGGAAAAACAAAGCAAACATCTGCAAAATTAAAAATACATAGACAACCGGAAAAAGCACTGTGATTTTTTTATTATTAAACAAAAAAAAAGTTTTCTACCAATTTTCCTATACCTAATAAAACAAAAAATATTTTTTTAAATAAATAAAATAAAGAATTCGTTACAAATTTCAATTAGAATTTTTCCAATTTTTTCAATTCCACTTTACTTTTTATTCGCTACTTCGAATGTATACTTTGCTCATGTCAAATGAAATAAAAAAAAATTTTATAATTCTTATCGGAATTTTGTTCATTTTTTATTTTATTTAGTTGGTTTTGTTTGAAAAGAAATAACAAGAAGTATAATAAGAAGACTAAGAAAAGAAATTTATTATGTATATATAAACAATGGAAAAAGAAAAAAGAAAAACTGGAAAAATTTTGAGTTTTATTTATTTTTTTTTTTAAATGAACTGAATAATTTTCATTTTTTGGCGTCTGTTGGTTGAAGGAACAAAAATTAGGAGCACAAAAAATATCGAAGGAAAATGAAAATTAATAAATTTGATGGATGATAAAGATTGATGGAGCAATGAATGATTATTATCGATTGGTTGTTTCAAATTTTTTGAATTGCGTTTAGACAGGTGAAAAAATATAAATATATTTTATTAGGCCTATTACACTGTTTACAAGTACATACATAATATTATTTCTTAATTCTAGTTATTCAATCAATCACAAACGAGTTAAGCGTCCAACTTACAGTTCAGTTCGATGTATCAAAGAAACTCAAAATCAATAAACAAAGGTTTAAATCGTAAGAAACCATTATCTTCCTTCCGAAATGCCTTCACAGCGCATTGAATAAACAATTCACATACAATAAATAATAATGCTAAATTGGTAAAACCCAATTTATACAATTTCATAGTCGACAAAATAATCACGAATTTTATTTCATTATACCATACCGAATGAAATAAAGCAAATTCATATAATTCTGTGATGGTGTATTTCCATTTTATATTTTGTTGAACTTGGTTTAAATTTTTATTTTTTCATTTCCAAATAGAAAAAAATGTTGATTTTAAAATCAATTCAACTCTTTACGTGTCTCTTCATTCGTATAAAATTTAATTAAATGAATCACGATTTTTATTTCTTTTTTACGTTTTAACTGCTAACTGGGAAATATAGATTTCGAGTACATAAACTCGAATACGTTATACGTATACGAGTGCCAAATATTCGAGATGGTAAGATACAACAAAAATTCTACCTAGTCATTCAATATTTGACCAATTTTTGTTGATTACAAATGTCGAAAAAATAATCCAAATTTTTATATCTCGTCTTTGATATTTTATGATATGAATGGAATGGTTATCATATTAAGGTGATAATAAAAGGTTCATAAAAAACACAGAATTAATATTTGCTATATTTACGATTATTAACTATTGTTGCATTTATAGCCATGGTATAAAAGCGACACAGCAATATTCAGCATATATTCTCGATGATTAGATTTCCAGTGAGTAGAGCATATCCTACATGGAAGCTAGTTAATCCCATGTACCATAGGGAGAAAATTCTTTCTCCTAAACATCGCTCATAGAAGGACTAAAATATGATATAGTGGAAATTTTTTTAAGCCGAGCAACCTCAAATATTTTGTCTAAAATCACGGCTCCAATCGTAAGTTTGGCCCGATTCTGTTTTCCAAAATATTATGTTATGTTATGTTATTTTTGTTTTTTCAATACAAATTTAAATAGGAAGCAGAGAAATAAAATAACATAACTTGAATTTTAACGTTTCAGAATCGGGCCTATCATTCTAGTAAACTATCATTCGCAAACTATCAATTCGTACTAAATATTTTATTTTATTTAAATATTGCAACCATCAAATTACCCTTGAACTTCAACTACAAATGTCAATATTTTAGTTTATTTCCGACCTTTTCAAGTATTTTATAATTTTGGCGATGGATTCGAAAACTGCCGTTTCAATCGGTGTCCCTTCTGTGTTGCCTCAACGCAAATATGCCTCATTTTGTCGAAGTATTGATTCGCAAACAGATTCATTTTCGACGTTCTCTTATTCGCGTAACAATGAATCAATTTGTAAAAGTTTGGACGGGATCACCATCTCATTACTTGACCATGCACCAAGTTCACTACAAACTATTGAACAGCCATCACCCAGAACTTTGCTGCTCGAGATGCCTGAATATAAATATTTAGAAGTGTTGCAAGCATTTCGAGCAAAAAAAGTCTTCAAATTAGGACACACGATATGCACATCAAAATGTCGATACTGTGATCCTAATCCACCTGTTTATGATATATTTAATGAAACGAGAAAATTACCATTACCAACACCGAACGAAACAATGTTCTGGGATTCCTTACAGCGTTGCAAATTGCGAAGCCAGTGGGGCCATTGGCCACAAGTTTATCAAATTACACCAAAATTAAAACGCAGACAATTAGCCCTAATTGAATACCAAGCGATGTTGGATTAATTACTAATGGTAAAAATACAAACAATTTCAATTATTAATTCAAACCAGTGTTTTTCCTGTATTTTCAAAATAACATTTTCCGTAAAAACGTATGCGTACATACAATCAACATAAATTTCCAGGCCATATGGTTTGGATTTTGTATTCGAAAAATGTCTTGCAGTGGGGTTTTCATAAAATTTGATTTTAATTGACATTATCCTTTTATTTTGTTCCTCTTCTAATTATGTTTATTATTTTCATTATTATTATTACCATTATGATTTCCAGAATGGGTAAAACAAAAAAGAAAATCATAATTTGAATCTATGATAATTGATAAGGCAAAGTGTATCCATTTCGCTCTTTGCGTTTTGTATACGTATTTCGTTTATTAACGAACTGGAAAATCATTTTTCTTTTTTCTAGGTTACTTTCATACAATTTTAATCCTCTCGTTGTTGTTGTTTTTTCGAGGTTATGTTTTTTGTGTTTGCTTACATTATTTTATTTTTTTTATTTTTGAATTTAAAAAATGGAAAATATTTCACTAAATTGAAAATATCATCAATCAAAAGAAACACAACAAAAAAAATTAAGTTTTTTGTGCGAGCTTAAAAAAATGTGAAAAGTATAGAAGCAAAACACCTGATTCATGTTTCTACTTTTTTCGCCATTTTTTGGTGGAATAGGTATTTTATTTTTTATAAATTTTTTATTGGTCGTAAAAATGTTATTTTTTGCGTTCTTATTCAGTATATGAAATGGGCGAATAAATTTACTCTGTAGAACATGTTTCCTCAAACTAATTTGCGATAGGAGTGACACTTTTTTTTCGATTTCATATGATTGAAGAGAGTTTTGTATGAACTTTTGGTCCTTTCCAATCATAAAATTGATTTCAAGAATAATATAACAGAATAAATTGCTTTGCAAGTTTGCGCTAAATTGAAGTTAGCCACTATAGCCGTTATATACATACTTATGTACTTCAGTTATTTCAGGTGTAAATACAAAAATAATAGATTTAAACATAAATCGAGTAACCTTAAAATTAACTAGCTGTCACTGGCAAGTTCACACAACAAACAAATTTCAACATGTTTAAAAATAGTTTCAATATCTTTAATAATTTATATAAATTAACAACTTCTAGCTTAAGTAATATACAGGAACGGAGTCTTACAAAATCCATAATATCGTTAAATTTATCGAAGCAGCAAGAGCAATTAGCAAATTTAAATAATGACAGCCGATATATAAAATATAAGTCGTATGGCACGTGCTGTGACCCGTGTGATGAACAAGACGGAGTAAAACCTAAACTTGCCCAAGTTCATGTCGGAAACTACAATAAAAAATGGGTGAAGGATCGATGCATAGTTGTTTCCTTAATAGTAGCTATGCCACTAGCACTAATTTACCCAACACACATTGGAGATGTCTTCCTCATTACTTCGGTCATGTTGCATCAGCACTGGGGCATTGAGGGAGTAGTTCGAGATTACGCTCGCGAAAAATATTTTGGAAAAACCAAACCAAAAGTGGCCATAATGATTGTCCGATTGATTACGATGGTAGTTACATGTGGATTGTTGTACTTTACTTATACACAGTGCTGCATTGGGGAATCGATACGAAAGTTTTGGTCTATCAAAGGTTGTCCAATGAAGAGTGGAAGGTTCAAGGAAGAGAGAAAGGAAAGTAAGGAGGAAAATAATAAAGAAGAATAGCTAGTAAATTAACGAAAAAAATATTAATAGATAAATTATAAAAAATAAATCACAAAATATGTACTAATTACGTTTTTGAAAATAAATTTGCATTTACTCTCGATTACATTACTCTGAATAATTTAACAAATCTAGAATTACTCTTTAAATTTCCTGCATGCCGCATTTATATGAACTTTCCAGGAGAATTTTTTATTTAGGTTAATTTGTTTATATTTTGGAATTTTTTCGGATAACTCTTTTGCCCTTTTTAATTCTTTTTAATGCTACCTAATTATAAAATTAAGATAATCAATGAGCACTTTCATCCATCACCGATTGGCAACATGTTAAATGAAATAAACATGTTGTTCTTTGAATGCAACCGATGTATCGAAAATGGGATGTTATTTTTCCATCAATAAATTTTCAGAGCTAACATATTGCGCGGCCTCAAAGCATCCGTGGTCTTGCAGTCGATTAATGAACCCTACGGTGCTTATCAAATATTCTACAATTTATCTAACTCCATACTCTAAGATTTTGAAATATTTTATCCCAAGAAGTAAGCAACACTACATTCGAATCCAAAAATATAACTTCAGAAAATGAAAAAACCAAAATCCAAAATCAATTATAAAAAAAGAATTGTGGCACGTGACCGAAGAATATAAGTTAATCACATAAGTGTTTTTATTTATCCTTACCTATACGGATGGATTTACAGCAAAGCACCAAAGCCCAACAACAAATCTACCCATTCTCTATTTTTCTAGTATTTTATCTATTGTTTAATAGATTTTTATGAAAACAACAAGTGATCTATGCTCGTTAATTTAATTATTGTCTATATATTTTTCAATTTGAAAAGAGGACTGAAGACTTTTGTATTTACTATTAACACGATTAAAGATATGTATGTATATCTATAAATACAGTTGAATGGAAAATGTCCATTTAAAAACTTCCATCTCTCCTATTTTGATTTTGTAATGAAAAATTCCACGGGTCATATTGTTATTGTTGTAATAAAGACATTATCTAAATTTAAGTTTGGTTACTCTTATTTTATGATTTTATACTATATATTCGTATTAATTATCCATTAAATCAAATTCATTTGAAAATGAAAACACACATTTCATTTTATTTTAATGAAATCAACTAAATAAATTATTGTTTTTTTGTTTTGTAGATTTGTTGCAAGAAATGAGATGAAATATATGGTCATAATTAATTTATAAATTGAAAATAGTCTGGTTTATGTCTCAAGACAATAATATTTTTAGTGTATTTAAGAAGAATTTGTATAGATGTAAAATTCGCAAAAATGTTGACATGTTTCTGATACATTAAAAATGTTCTATATTGGTAAAATTGTATTATCCTGATTGTGATGCCACGTGAAATGCCAAACGCCATGCATCATGCATCATCATCCTCATCTCTTACATTTTCGGATATTTATGAGCACCATCTGTACACCAAATATTCACTTGTTATAAAAAAAAAAATAATATACTCAAGCCTAAATACAACACTACGGAAAATAAATTTTATATAATTTTCCTGTCATCCCTCCACTCTCGTAAACATACATATATACAAAAATTATATCCACCAAAAAAGAGCAATATCACAATGTCATGTGAATTTTATACTTATCAATGATTATAATTTACAGGGTGAAAATAGATACAATGACAACAAAAATAAAACATATATAAGCCCCTTAAATATCAGATCAAAACCAATAATCGAAAAGTACAACAACAAAGCGGAAAAACACTTGTAATCCATTTCAAACTAAACTAAATAACAATCGCACGTGTCATGTCACGTGAATATACTTGAATCATAATGACTTCGCAGTTACAAGAACAATGTGGTGGAATAAGCAGAATTTGTATTTTATACAATTCAAATTGATTGTCGCCTATTCTTGTGCGGTTTTCTAGGTGGAGTAAGCAAACAAACTCAGGATGTTCAAATTCATTAAATCACAGCATGATGATTATGAAATGTTATTACAATAATTATGATTATGATGATCGCATTCACACCATCCCAAAAACAAACCAACAACACGACCTGACAAAAGGATACACGAACACAGTAAAAAAGGATAATTTGTTTTCATTTATAACTGAAAATTTATCCAATTTTTTAATTAGATTATTCGATGGTGCTTCTGGTTGGTGGTTAAACAAAATAAAAAATAGATAAAATTTTGAATTTTTTGCTCGAAGCTGTTGTTGGTTTTTAGCGAAAAAGGATAATTTTGTTAAATTTTACTTAAAATTCAATTAACTCCGAAAATTAATAATATTTTATTTTTTTTAAGTGAAATGATTTTTTTTATCAGTGGTGATACACCTAAGGTTTGTTGGCGAGGATTTTTGTTTACTATGTGTGTTAGTCGAAGCAGTAATATAAGGCATTCAACACTAAAAACTAGTACTTCGGTGATCGTATTCTTTTATATTGCCGAACTGAGGACTGTTTAAATCTCTATAAGAATCCGAAGTATGTAACAAGGGATCCTGAAATAACACGTATACTTTTTACTAACGAACGAAATTGAAAATTATTGCAAAAGATGAATCCACATTCAATTTTAGTTAAACTTAAACATAATGAAAGACGACAGTATGGTGGAGTAAGTAAATCTAACGAAGAAGTACATGGCTGAATTATGCATTCTCAAAATTAATATTTCAGCCTGATACAGAAAATCGGAAATAAAAAATTATTACAGGTGAAAAATTTCGTTTTGTACACGCTTTAATATTGTTTTATTAGATAGATTCAAGGTAAACAAACATGGCATAAGGAGATTCAGTAAAATATCTCATCGAATATCATCAAAATAGTTAAAACTATTTTGCTATCCAGTGTGAAACCGATCTTTTGATAGTATAATAGCAAAAATAAAATATAATGTTTCGATTTGACAGTTGTCAAATTTTAATATCTATTATATTTTTTTTTTTAAATTAGTCTTATCATTATTTATTTTTAATTTTCGTTCTGAATATTTTATGCGGTTTGAAATCGACTATGGTACTATGGTAGATAATATAATTAGGTAAAATATTATTATACAATTTTAGTATTTTGCTATTATACTACTTACACCTACGGTGGTGGTTTGGCGTCTATTAGAGGGAGGGAACCAAAGTTGAGAAGATTAATCTACCAGCTCCGTAACCTTCCAGTAGGGTGCGCATCACGTGAGATGTTCTGGTCTTGTCATTAGGCAGCGGCGTGATGGGTACAATTGTGTAAGGGGTAACCTGTTCACAATTCGCAAGTGTACGTACTGCCTCCTCGTGGCAATCACTGGTAACTAAGGCCATTTGGCACATTTTTGGCCATTTGGCACAGGCTAAAGTACGGCGCTAAAAGAGAAAACATTTACAAAAAACCCTAATCTAAGGTGGAACAGCATATGCCGAAAGATGAATGGCTGATAGGTTAATCAGTCCAAAATATGCGGACTCTGGATACCAGGCACCCTCCAGTTTTATTTAGCCTTCCTGTAGTAAAGCTGGGTGACCTACAAATGATTTGCAATTCCCAGTAAGAGTAAAATCAAACGGAATACGGGGCAGGAGTAGGAATATACGGGAGTGGGACAACCCTCTCTAGGTCAACCCTCAAAGGCAGTATTGTCAGGTACATTAAGAACCTGAATATTGACTGGACGGATAATTAAGCCGGGATGACTGGACGGATAATCCAGCACAATAGATCTTTTAGGTCGCAGTGCGAAGTGTCTGATCGCCCGCATGGCCGTCCAATAATAATAATAATAATACACCTACGGTGTCGGTACGGCCGAATTTTCTTTTTTTTTGTTTGGTTTTTAGAAATATAATTTTTAAAATTTGTTGTTTTAAGGAATATTTGGTAATTTTTTTTTGTCAAATATTAATTAATTTCTTAATACATAATCATAATTAAATAATGTTGTATTATGCGTTTTGGTTATTCTATATACCTATTTGCATCATGGACAAATATATCGAGAAAAAGAAAAGATAAGAGAAAGATAACAAAAATATCTAGAAAAAGAAATAATGCTGAAACAATCGACGGCCTAAAGAGGAAACGTCTTCATTAAAGGCATTGGAAATAATATAGCTCTTTATTGATTTATACCACTAATCCATTAAATTTAGTTTAATTTTTATTATATTTTTTCAGACATATCTCAAGAAGAGAATCTAACTTCTGGAATTATAATTTTAAATAAAATTTGTGTAATTATTACGATTTGTTTTTTTATTAATTGAATCTGAACCATCTTGATATATGTACATAGATAAATGCCTAAAACTGACTTGGGTAGATAAATTTTGCATTACAAAATATTGCAATTACAAAAAGTTGCAATTATAAAATATTGCAATATAAAATCTTGCATAACAATTTCCCGTATATTTTTTCTCTATTCTGAGGAAAATAAATTGAAGAAAAATGACATCGACTAATTTAACTTGGAATTGTAGAGGCTAACGGCTTCGGCAACTCTCACGGGCACGCGGGAGGTCGCTGGGCCCCTCCCCGCTTAGCCCTCCGAGGGGCTTTTGATTTGAGCTTCGGGGGACGTAGGAGCCGGGATCAGCAAACATGTCGCACTGCGTGCCGCACGTAGGAGCGGATTATATAAAATAAAAGAATTACCAAAATACATAATGTTGTAATTTATGATTGGATGAATGGAAAACATCAATAAACCTCTTTTTTGTAGATCCACCCTTTAAAAGTCTTTCCATCCCTTTGTTTGTTATGTGTTCGTCGTGTAGAGAAAAAAAATACATTTTCATATAGTGAGATTGAAAGAAAGCCAACCGATAATTATGATTCATTACTTACTTTTTTTTCTAAAACAATAGTAATAAACTATATAATGTTCTAGAAAACAAAATTTTGCAAAGTGACGAGTGCAAAGTGAAAGTAGCATTATTCTGGTTTTCCCAGAGAAATTTGAATTGGGGATTGATTTTGTATAATTTTTTTCAAAGCAAACTGTAGCGATTGGTATTTTGTTCAAATTTTGGAAAAAAATGTTTCTGTTTCATGCCGAGTTTACGACCATTTTCTGAAGAAAAATTTTCAACAGGCAACCAATCGACGTAGTCTATTTTGTAAACAAATTTCCCCTTCCGAACATAATTCTTTTGTTTTCCATTTAAAATATATTGAATCTGCTGAAAATTTTTCTTCAGAAAATGGTCGTTGCTGCCGAGTTTACGACCATTTTCTGAAGAAAAATTTTCAACAGGCAACCAATCGACGTAGTCTATTTTGTAAACAAATTTCCCCTTCCGAACATAATTCTTTTGTTTTCCATTTAAAATATATTGAATCTGCTGAAAATTTTTCTTCAGAAAATGGTCGTAAACTCGCACTCAGGGCAATTTTGTTGTTTATTTTTCCCTAATAATTTGGTTGGGAATTATTTTTTCCAAAAATGAACAAACTACCAATCGCCACCACATGCTTTGGAAAAAATAATACCAAAATACTAGAATATTGCCACAGGTGCAAAATATTCACCATAAAGATAGCAATATTTTATAATTTTTTTTTTAAGTTAAGAATATTCCAACTCCTCTGGCTAACTTAACCGTGTAATATAAATTATATATTCTTATAAACACTGTTTAAAAGTTTAATGCATGTTATAATTTTTCTTATGGCTTTGATTTCGGAATATTGAATATATTCCTATAATATAAAGCAACATTGTATTCAAATGCCCTAAATATTAATATAAAATGTTCGGTATTCCCAATGGACCGCAACTTTTCTCACCCCCTAAAAATATACACCGTGAGAAAATTAAATTGTGCAACTATCATACATTTCACATAAGTTAATCATCTCCATAGTATTAATAATTTTAAAATGGTGCAACTATCAATTGCTATCTTTGTACAATCTCTTCTACATTTATAATTACCCCATAACTTCACTTGTTGTGCACAAAATTCTAAAGCCCATAAATTTTTAATGAAACGACTTTAAATAATTTTTAATGTAATAATGTGTTCATTGTTCAGGAATAGTGCTTAATGCAACAAAATTATTATTTTTGCCATGGTTAATGGTCCACGAATTTTGTGTCAAGTGCATAAAATTAACATGAATAAAAAAACTGTAAATATAGGGGTTAAGAATGTACCAAACAAGTAGCACATAGGATTTTTTATTTTATTTTTATTGCTTAGAATAGCAAATGACACCCGAAATGAAAATACTTACCTTAGAAAAGACATAAAAATTAAAGATATAACTTTTACCTGAACTTTTTATAGTTTCTAGATTTTGTTTTTACGGGGCTATTATCAAATTACGACACGACGTTACCTATCTTAATTATGCGTCGCTTTGATGGATCATAAAAATGTTTAAATGTAGATTTTCATGATAGCGTTTCCCAGTTTTACGATTCCTCTTTTACTTCGCTAAAGAAGGATAAATATATACATATATATGTCTATATATACATATGTCATATTTGCTCACTTTTAAAATTAAGAGAAAGGTTTTTCTTAAATAATTTACTGATATAAAGTTAGTAATATTTTGTGTTAAATATTGAATCAGAAAGTTAGTTTCTTAAAAAATAAAATAAAATACCTAACAAAATTATAACCTATATATCAAATATGTACACAGGGCTCGAGTGGCCATCATATATAGGACCTTACATACATTTACGTGGTATTCACTTACTCGCTAGATTGATTTTCTATATGTATGCGTATTAAAATTCGGGTATTAAACAGTAAGCGCTAAAAAGGGTTGCATTGTTTGATGTTACTCCTTTTTTTTAAGCTACCCTTAAATATATTTTATTTCATGTTTAAATTACAATATATATTCAATTTATTTATTTAAACGTATTTTCTAGTACGATATTCGAGTATAATTAGGTTTCTAGCCACCACTGGATCAAATAAACGAAATATCCTGAACTCATAATAACAGAAAATTACCCCAAATGTCTATCGATTACAAGACAACCATACTTATAATTTATATGCACATTATGTATGTAGGTATATTTCCGAGTATCACGATACAATATACATCCAAGACAGGAAAAGAAAATCATCAGACTACAAAACTATAAATATTCTGGAGACATTAAAAATCATTGATAAGGAAACACAAAAAATGGATAATCATCATCGTATAGTTTCTTATTTAAGAGCATCTTTAAATTTAAGATTTTTATGTTTCCATATTATTATTAAATGACTTTGAAAATGTATATACGATTACATAAATGAATCGTAAATTTATAATTTTTATACATTTACTTAGAAAAGAAGATCCTGGTCAAGTGTTTAAATTTAATTTAATTTGTCTTATAAAAGATGTTGATATGAGACGATATTATTGTGGATTTTATGACCTAACAATCCGAATGAGTTAGCGAATAAATATCGAGCGAATAAAATATACGGTGAATTCAATGGACAAACAATTTAATGTAAGTAAATTCATTGGTTTATTTACCATTAAATAAACAACCGATTTGCAAACCTACATTTTTCTATTGAAGTACATAGTTATAAAAGCCATGGGTTGAGCCTCGCCATGCAGATATTTTTTTATGTCTTGTGATTTTGTTTACGGAAAAACTTTAGAATTTTTGGTTTTACAACTCGATATAGAACCTATGCATTTACCTTTATCAAAACGAGGTAAAAGGAATAAAAAACGAAAATGTTTCACGTTTTAATTATTCGATTTTTAGGGTTAAAGGGATTCAGTTGTAAGTAACAATAAAACAGCAACTATGCCTTCTTAAAGACTACTTTTATTCAGCCTAAGTCTGCGGACTAATCCTCGGATCAATCAAGAAGAAAGACACGATTTTGTGTATGCTTTCTCAACCCGTGTAACATAATAAATGAATAACAAAAACATGAAATACCAGTACTTTATTTTTATTTTTATGCGGAGTAAGTATGTGTGTACAAATTGGTTGACATCCGAAACATGGAAAACATAATGTAATATTCAAATAATGTAACATTCAATAGGCCGTAAAATAATATTTTGTTCACGTGACGATTTATCAACCGAGGATTGTGATGTAGTGGAATTTGAACTACGACCCACGTGAACTCCTTCATAAAGTTAAAATGACTGGAACAAACACCAATAACTTTAAAATTGTTTTTTTTTTAAATTAACACTGCCAGATGAAAATTAAAGAGCGAAAGGAAAACAAATTGGGTATATAAGGTAGAAACTGGTTCATAGATGAAAAAGGAATGCTGTTATTCTACAATTGTTTTTATTTAAGGGCTAAGATATGGGGGCTTACAAGCGTAAAATTGACATCTAAATTTCGAACAAAGGTTAAATGAATACAAACATGTTTTGCCTAAGGTAGATGGTGCAGAATCTATGTTAAGTCAAGCCAGTTTGAGATATTGGTCCGCCGCCTAAATATGGAAAACCCATTTTCCTGATGTTTTTATGATGATTATTATTTTAGATTTTGCCCTTTTTGGATTTTGATCCTTTTGAATTTTGTAAGCTTGGGTTTTGTATCTTTTGGATTTTGGCAATTTGGTTTCTGGATTTTGCCTTTTTGATATTAGTTTTTGTTAAATAATCTCAAAAAGAACAAAAATCCAATAAAATCAGGTTTTTAAATATAATAAAATTTTGAAAAATTGTTTTAATTCATTTTATACCTTAGAGAATAGAGGAGGGTGATCCAACCGTTGAAGTTCCAAAAGACCCTGGTGGTTACGGTGCAAATTGCATCTGGATGCTTTGGATTCCATTTGCAAGGCATTGATAAAATGGTTACCAGACTTGAGAGGCATATTCTAAAGCTGTTCGGACAAATGCGATGAAGCCACCTTTGCAGAGGAGATGATACAGTTTGCCTAAGAGTTTTACATTTCCCCACAGGAAGCGATAACTTATTGCTAACGGTCGGTCCAACTGAACTGGTCTCAACATCTTATTGATACGATATATTATTAATTAGGCAAAAATTCAGTTCGTATGCTTCCTTTAGAGATGTAGGTTAAGGGATCAGCGAGACTCTCGGCATAACTTTTAATAAGAATGGGAGGAATACCGTCAAGACCAATACTCTTGCTAATCTCAAGACGAGATAAGCATGCCAAAACATATTCTTCTGTAAAACTCAGCCGATTAAACTCATAGCGCTTTTGTATTTTATTCTTCTGACACTTACTCTGAGGTAAATGTGGTTGAACTAAGTAATAGCAAGAGTGACGTTAAGTATCCTTATTCTGGTCAAAGCATTGTATAGATGTTTCAGACAGTGAAAAGAATGCATATCCTTTCGGAGTCTGAAAATGAAAGCGGTATGGAGGTAACTGATATATCTTAAAACCAAAATAAAGAGACTGAAATTGCTTTTGATATAACCTTATGGAAGATGCTAACAGACGATAGAGCTAGTGATAGTCCGCCGGTTTTCACTATATTTAAAGATGTGCCAGGACCAACTGCCTATGCCAAATTAAATATAATGCTTGCTAATGTAATTAGCGCATTCGAGCTAATAATTGATGAAACTATTTTGGAGCATATAAAAATTGCACTGAAATAGAGGCGGAGTTCGAATTTTGGAAACAGATATGAATAATCGCACAAAATGGCAGCTTTTATATCTGTTTTGTATGCATGAGGAGCTTATGAAGCAAGATCTTTAAAGGCTTCATATTAATGAAGAAAGAAATGGGGACCCGGGTTTTTTTCACAGACAATGCCCAGAGATAAATTTATTGGAGATCCTTCGATTTATTAGGTTTGATAAAAGATCTGAACTTAGTCAACGTTTAAATTATGATAAATTTGGCTTAATTTCTCAAACATGGAATAAATTTATTGAAAAAAGTCAAGCCTGTTGCAAGTAAGCCTAATGCAAACAAAACCATTAATGATCAGTTGTTCCTAACAAAGGCGGTATGCCGTTTTACGCAATACGTGCAAAACAAGTTAGACAAATTTGGCACAAAGGTATGGTTAGCTTCAGACGTAAAAAGCAAATATTTCACAAATATTTCATAAATTGCTTTTTTTTTTTTTTTTTTCAAAATGAAATATGTATGTGTTATTTTTTATATGTATTAAATAGTTATTGGTATAATAAATATGTTTCGAATTTTTATAAAACAAGACGAATTTTAATATACTTGACGAGTACAACGAGATTCAGTGAAAATAGGAATGCAATTTTGTCTGTAAATCTAGTGTTAAGGATTTCCAGCAGAACCAGAGAGGCTAATATGGAAATTACTGGAACTATATTTCTTAAAGGTCAAAGATGAAAAGTGGTTAATACGACTTCGATTCAAGTTCAATTTGTCGCAGTTCTGAATAATATAACACTAATTCTGTCGTCTTAAGAAAAAAAGTCACAAACGCCAAAAGTCGCAAAATGCGTTAGGGACATACTATATATGGACTCTGCAAATAAATATATATTTTTCAGCTATTTAATAGCAGTTTTATATTAAGATATGGCAAACAAAAATAGTAAAATTGAAATTACTCAAAACTACTAAAAGGCAAATGTCACTATTTTCCTTAGCACGGCAGAATTTGAATTTGGAGTAAACTAATATTTTTTTTAACTAATTTAGTTAATTTAAATTCAATTATTGCCATTTTATTTAATTAAATAAGTTATAGAGTTAAATTTCTACTACATTAAAAAAAAATCCAAAAAATCTAAATGCATGTATACTATATTTGCATTGGTAAAAAACTATTTCGGGTGACCAGCTTTTCTTACCTACCATCTCTACATGTTACTAAAAACCTTAAAATGGGACGTATAGTTGATTTAGCGCTTACTGCTTCCCTTATAACGGTATTCTGTGTAAGAGATCCTTTTGGTCTAGATTTTCCGCTTTAATAAGCTAAGGTCATCTAAACATGCTATACAAGACTGAAATTGCCAAGAAAACTTGTGTTTCAGTCCCGAAAATATCCTGAAAATTTTTTAAATAATTTCTTTCGGGAAAGAGATTTTCCATTGTCTGATTTCGATCGGCTCTTAGCGAAAGTAAGCTGGCTTGAAAAAAAAGTTCAAAGTAATTAAACTTATAAAGTATCGGTCAACAAAAAAAAATTACTTTGTAACCTGCCGAAACAAATGATCTGCTTTTTATGTTTATAACTTTTCGTTTATTTTCTCAGGTTAACAAAAAGCATAGCAACATAAAACAAGATGAATTCTATTTACAAACAATAATAATATTTTTATTTTCCAACATTTTCTTTAACATCTTCGTTCCTTGGTCTTATTTGAGTTTTTGGTTTTCGTACGGTACAATTATATTTAAACTCAGCGCAAGGGATTTTTAAGGAAACAAATCAAACGAATAAGAAAAACGGAAAAGAAAATTACAAGAGTATCAGGAATAATATTAGAAAAATCCAAAAAAAAAAATAAAAACTTGCAAATTACAAGGAAAACTTATGACAGTCGTTCATTTATGGACATTGATAAATTGATTTTCATCACAGTTTGAATTAAATTTTCCCTTTTCTCTTGTTCTTTTCCTTTTTGTAATATATTATTTTTTATTGTTTTACTTGTTTTGTAAAGTGGTATATCCTTGAGTCAGTGCGGGGTAAATGTATGTTTATTTATAATTTTCTTATTTTCCCTACATTTTTTTTAATTTAAAAAACAATAAAAACGGTAAACAACAACACAAAATGAAAAAAAAAAAACAAGAAAAATAAATGTCTTGTAATTCACAAGAAATACTGAACTCAATTTCAACTAATAAAAATGTTTTCTTATCATGAAAATTATTTATAACAATTACAAAACAAAAGTGAAATGAAAATATATTAGAAACGGATGAGTTGAGATACAATAAAATATAATAATCGTAGATTCTAAAAACATAGAGGAAAAGAAAATTAAACTAAACAATTTATTTTATCATTAAATGTTTCAACCCTATATTTAACTACTGGTATTCATTTCGAAAATTGGTAGTGTACATACTATATCACAGATGACACTGTATCATTCGAGACACACTAAAAATGTACCTACTAAATATTTGTTCTAAATATGGCTTAGTACAGATGGCACTTTATCATTCGAGACACACTAAAAGTGTACTAAATATTTGTTATAAAAATGGATTTCGTACGGTAGTTACACAAATAATATACAGATGTCAAATCAATATCTCATTTTTTTTGTTTACGCAAAAATGAAATTTAAACATAAAATATCGTAAAACATTATAAATGTTTGGTGCTCTTACATATGAAAGCTTATTAAATGCAAGCATCGACGATTTTACAGAAAAAAGATGAAGCTCGATATCTAGAAAAAAATCAGAGGACGATTTTTGGGTTTGCTCGTGGCTCGAGGGTTTCACCATTCACATCAAACACGAATCACGAGTTGCGCATATATTCTAAACGCGAATTCGCAAATTTATATGTATGTTTAGCGAATTTATATCAAAATCAATACTATCTGTATGACCAAATATTTGTGTTAATCTTTTGAAAGGCTTCAAACCTTTTTTTTTACATTATTCGTTTTAACAAAGTCTATAAACATAATTCGACATTAATTAATACATATTATTTAACTCTTTTAAAGTTATTTTAATGCATTTGAAATGATTCAAAATTTCTAACCGTATAGAATGATTTATAAATAATTCTGGGTATGAAATATGCAATATATGTATCAAAAAATTTGTGAGAGTTATGAGCCCAACTGTGGGAAAATAAAAAATCAAATCTAAAATCTCTTTTTAAAAGATAAATCAGAAGTCTGCATCGATAGCGAGAAGGCGAGTCGAGTTGGACACTTGGTAATAAAAATTAAAAAACGAACCTATAGTTCTTCGGAAGCGGCTGTTTTAGACCAATTTACCCCTATATGTTGTTATTGTTATTAGACATTCGATTTATTACTTAGTGCCATTAATTAATTTTGGGAAATTAAATATGTAACAGAGAACTTAAGTAAATTGAAAAAATTTTCAACTATACATGGTGGACAGTGTGACCATTGGTCGTTCAATCCTCTAAGCTGATCAAAAAAAAAAAAAAAATTTATTTAACAGTTCTTGCCCAAAAAACGTTAATGTTTTAAATATTGTAACAGGCAAGCAGAATATTTACATAAGATTCAAGCACAGTATTCAATATAGATTTGAATAAATTCTTTTTTGACCAAAAGTATCGATGTATCTCACTAATACTATAAAAAATTGTAACAAATTCTGCTGGCCTATTACAAAACAAATATTTGAAATTAAAATTTTTGAATAACAAATATATTTTGGGTATTTTTTGAGTCCTGGTTTGCCTGTTAAAAACGAAAATTAATTCGGATTTAACAGCCGATCAGAATTTAAAAAAAAAACAGATTTTTCATGAAAAAATCACAAGTACAATATTTTTTATTGTAACAGGCAAACATAACTCGTAGGCAGTCAAAAATATTTTTTTAAATCTATAGTAAAAAAAGACAATAATTAATACAGAGGATTGAACTCAAGACCAACAACATCATAAACATAACACTTGGCAACAACATAACCATCTTATGTTCTATAATCACAGATAAGAATATTGTTACGTTTTTGCCTTGTCAATCAAGGTTCGTATCACTGGATTGTGAATAATACAAAATCAATTTAATTTATCTCCAACGAATTTATTTATTTCACAAAATTTATTACAACACAGTTTATCAATCAAAATTCACAAAATCACTTTATATAAATTATTCTCAAATTTTACTAATCACTTTTACTTTTTATTTCGCACAAAAACACTTTTTAAATCACTTTTTAATTCCTTTTTAATCTTTATACTATCGCTTTCCAAATATTACTTATAATCTTACACGTTTACTCTATCGCGTTCCAAATACTAATAATCCAATTCGATCTTGTTCGCCTTTTTATATACACAAACCAAGCTTCTCGAAAGTTCACGACTTTTCCAGTTGGAATAGCGTAGAAACATTACATAACAATTTTTATCATGGAAAATTCCATTTAGTACAGTAAACATTGAGCTATTAGTTTTACTTATTCTATTACACACTAGGTGTCACCGTCACACTACCCCTCACCTAAGCCTGTTCGTCCCGAACAGGACCGAAATTACCTCCTCGGTAGAGGGCCAGCCTCTCTAAATGTACCGCCATTGGTTTACCTCCTTGTCCTTTTCTTGTCCTGTAGGGTGCCGTCCATAAAGGCTGCACTTTCGCCGATAAATCCCCCTTCTTTTGTTGCGAGTTGTGAAGCCACACCAATTGCCCCTCGTGTAATCCCTGGCCATTTGCCCGTATGGCACATCGAGTTCTCATCCAGTCGCCCGACACTCGCACTCTACCTCGCACAACTCGGCCCTTCTTATCCAATGTCTGCTTAACCTGGTGTTCTTTGGTTTCCTCAACAATTGTTTCAGATTTCGATGGCAGCTCCTCGCAATGACTGATTGTTACTCGCCTTACTGCCACATCCGTACCGTTAAATTTAAGATTCAGCTCGATGTTATCGCTGCTCAATATTCCTCGTCCAAAATTCAACACAAAGCCATTCATCCTCATGAAGTCCGTTCCCAAAATAACCTCGTCCACAATGTCTGCGACCAGAACTTCGTGTGGGAAAAGAGTTTCGCCGATCCTTATGCTCACGATCTTTTTCCCTTTAATCATTGCACTCTCCCCATTTGCCATTCTTAATTTTAACCCATCAACCAGCTGCACTGCTCCTGCGATCAAATCTTTCCGAACAATTGTGTGGGTTGCTCCGGTATCCAGCGTAATAATACACCTCCTCCCATCAACACCGCCCCTAACTGTGACGCTGCTTCCGCCTCGTGCTTCACTCGTAACAGGGAGGAATGTTATGGGGCAACCAGACGGTGAAGCCAGCTTCGGTTCCTTCAAACTGACTTCTAACCTTTCCACTTTACCGACTGTTGCCATCCGTTCATCCGTTCCCTGCTCTCCTCTTCGTGCTCTTTCCACGGAAGATGGTAATCCGTGCCGCTTTCCTCCTGCTTCCAAACAATCTCGCGAGATGTGGCCAATCCTGTTACACACCCAACATCTTCGCTCGCTGCCTCTAGACCTCTGTCCCGACCGTTCCGTGTTTGCTCGTATAAAAGGTGGCGATCTTCTCTCTCCATGTATTACTTTCCGACAGTCCATTGAGATGTGACCCAACTTGTCACATTTCCAACACCTAAGCCTGCCTCTTCCGACTGTCGGTACCATTCGCTCCATGCTGCCGTTCTTGTCTGAGTTCATTTGACGCCTAAATACTGATGGTCTGGTGAAGTTCTGCACAGCCTCGATGGTTAACGCAAACGCAACAGTTTCCGCAAAGGTTGATTTAGGTGACAACATTACCGCTTTGCGTGTCTCTGGATCTCGAATGCCGTCAATGAATGCGTCAATTTTTAGTCTTTCCATATAATCAGCCGATGTACTGGTATGTGCTAGATGTACTAGCCGCTCGATTGCCGATGAAAATTCCTGAAGTGATTCTCCTCCCTTTTGGTAGCGGCTTTTCAATTCCATTCGATAGATTTCACGCTTGTGGTCACTGCCGTACTTCCTATCCAGCGCCTTCATAATTTCGAGATAACTGTTGCGATCTTTTTCCGGAATTGTTTGTAAGGCCTCCGCTGCTTCACCTTTAAGGGCCACTATTAACGCTGCGACAAGATGTTCATCATTCCAACGGTTTTGATTGGCTGCCGTTTCAAATTGAAATTTGAAAATGCCGAAAGATGATGTACCGTCGAAGTTTGGTGGTTTTAACTTAACTGATTGAACGGTCTGTACCACTTGCGTCGTTGTTCCACTTGCCTTGACATCAGTTAGATCTTTCTCGAGACGTTGACATTTTTCCACAACTTGTTGAATCTCCGTTTGCAATTTCTCTTCAACATGTTGAACCTTCCTTTCTAATTTTTCGTCAACCTTTTGAATCTCCGTCTTAAAATTCGTTTGCAGTTTCTCTATTTCGCCTTGTACATTTGTAGACAATTCCAGAATTTTCTCGTCCGTTCTCTTTTGCCCATCTGCAATTTGGTCTTTAATTTCTTGGTTAGACTGGTTTATAGTCTCCAACTGTCGCTCATTTGACTGCTCAATTTTCACCATTTGTCGTTTCATTTCTTGATTTGACTGATTTTGTTGTTCCATTTCATTCTTAATTTCTTGGTTTGACTGCTCAATTTTCACCATTTGTCGTTCGTTTTGCTGTTTCATTAGACACATCTGTCCTGTCATTTGGTTCATAGCAGCTATTAACTGCGACAAATCGAAACTTCCAGAATGTTCTTGTGTCTTTTCGACCAACGGTTGTCTATCTTCTGCTTTCTGCTCTATGGTTGCTGCATCCGTTACTTTCTCTCCAAAATCATGATGTTCCGCGTCCAGCCCTTCGTTCTGCATGGCCTCACGTAGTCGCGCTTGTAAAGCTGCTTTAGTACCATCAGTGGCCAAACCCCGTTTCTCTAGTTCTCTTTTTAATTCTGGAACTTTTAATTCGTTGAGAATCATTTTCTTTATCTTTTTATTCACAATCCCACCGCTGTCACCAAATTGTTACGTTTTTGCCTTGTCAATCAAGGTTCGTATCACTGGATTGTGAATAATACAAAATCAATTTAATTTATCTCCAACGAATTTATTTATTTCACAAAATTTATTACAACACAGTTTATCAATCAAAATTCACAAAATCACTTTATATAAATTATTCTCAAATTTTACTAATCACTTTTACTTTTTATTTCGCACAAAAACACTTTTTAAATCACTTTTTAATTCCTTTTTAATCTTTATACTATCGCTTTCCAAATATTACTTATAATCTTACACGTTTACTCTATCGCGTTCCAAATACTAATAATCCAATTCGATCTTGTTCGCCTTTTTATATACACAAACCAAGCTTCTCGAAAGTTCACGACTTTTCCAGTTGGAATAGCGTAGAAACATTACATAACAATTTTTATCATGGAAAATTCCATTTAGTACAGTAAACATTGAGCTATTAGTTTTACTTATTCTATTACACACTAGGTGTCACCGTCACAATATCAAATGTTTCAAGAAGAACAGATTATTGGCAATTCATTCTGTAACCCAAACCTGAAATTCAAACCAACTTAAATTATTTTTATAAGAAAAGAAAAAAGTTAGTAGAAACACATTTTAATAAGCTCGTTATTTTTTATGTGATTTTGTCGATTTTTGTTATAAAAAATTAAAACTACAATTTTTGCTCTAATAATTTAACTTTAAAATATAATACTATAATATATCGCTTAATAAATAATTTTCCAACTTGTCATATTATACGATTTTTTAAAATTAAATTTTACTTTGGATCTAATTTTACAGTGCCTTGTACTTTGCGACGTTAAATGGAACAGAGCGATTGATTTGAAAAACACATAGTGCGCGTACTACACCACAGATGTCACTGAATCATTCAAGACACAGTAAAACATGTACCAAATATTTGTTCTAATTAAGGTTTCGTCGGTAATAAAGCAAATGATATACAGTTTTGTACTAATAATTGATTGATTTGAATTTGTCACTGAAAGTTTTCTTTTTTTTTTAGTGGATGTCATTCTTAATGGGTATTTTCCAACTTTTTTGGTTGAGACTAGAGCAAGAAAAATCTTCCATGCGATTAAAAGAGAAATGTATAAAACAAAAATGTCGGTCATACTATAATTTTTAGGCGTTATAAAATTGACTATGTAATATTTTTGACGAATAGGGCGTTGATACAACTTTATTTTTCAAAATTACGACTTTTCTGGCTAAAACGATAACTATTTGAACGTAAATTTTAATTTATAAATAAAAGTTTTAAAAAATAAACAAAGTGCTATAAAAATTTTATAAATCGCCATTTTTATTGTGTTTGTTTCCATAAAATATACTTGGGTCGAGTATTTTATAGTCAACCAATTTTTTTTATGGAAGCAAAGTTAAAAAAAATAAAAAAAACTCCAACAAAATTTTGTTTGTTTATATGTTTGTTCTTGTCTTTCAAATGAAATTCGCGATATACTAATCTCTTCATATTATATTGGGAAACATTGTTGGAACGTCTAAATCACGCTTAAATAAATAAATAAAAATTATAGGGTGCTATCAAAAATTCAGTCGACTGCACAGATAATGCAGCTTTGCGTTCAAAAATTAAATCCGCATACCGCATGGCGATTGGAAAACCGCTAAATGCGATATCTATCGGAAATGAAGTAAACCCTATGATCTGCATGAAATGACATTTCTCTCCGTATAAAACATATGGAGAGTGAACCATCGGAATTAAATTAAACCCTACGCTCTGCATGCAAAATCATTACAGCCCAATCGCCAATTCGACATTTAAAAGTCAAATTTACGAATGCAGCCATAAAGCAGTTTTTGCGGTATTTTAATACCGCCAACAATACAATACGATACAATTTCGACTACAATACGTGGTATTGACTGCAATAATGAAGTTGCTGAATTTTTGATATTTACCTACCCATAATAACTGTTTATGTAGATAAGATGACGTTATGTGTAGGGGTTTCTCAGGTTTTCAAATCATAATTACTTCTGCAATTTTTCACAAGTTTGGTACACGCATTTGATGGTAAATGCTGCATTTACAAGATTGGTGAGTTTTTTAAAGATTTCTGCAGTAACAAAATCGTAATCAGAAGCTTTTTCGTATTCATTTTAGCTTTTACCTAACGCATGACTTCTTATGGTGTTGTCGGTAGGATTTCTTTACTTTCTTGCATAGCTTGTTCGGTTATTTTCTCGGCTTCCAACGTTTGGTCTTCATGTGGCTGAAATATTTGTCTAGGTGTTCAGCAAATTCTCGAGCTTTGTCTTCATTATTCCTAGCCCATTTCTCACCTGCTATTCTTATTGGAAGAATCTGTATATTGGTCTTTTAATTCTTTTGGTTGTTTTCCTAATAATCAGTACTGCTATCTTTAGTTAGTTTTCTTAAATAGTTGCGTATTGATTCATCTTTCAATACTTTGATCTGTCTTCTTAATTGTTGATTAGTTTTATCTTGGGAGCCCTTGATTGTTTGTTAAAAGAGTTCCCTAATTTCCGTAGGGTAATTGTTTCCGTTGATTTTCTTTTTAATTTTAGGTATATTCTCCCAAGCTGATTGTTGTATATCGTTTACAAATTTGTGAACTTCTTTGTCTAATTGCTACATTAAGATAATTTTTCTTTTAGCGATGGTATAAAGCACTCCCAAATAGTATGATTATTTACTAGAAATGGGTTTATTTATTTCTAAATGATTCTTTCACTTCACGTTAGATGTATCGGTGAATGATCATAATGTAAGTACTTAATGACTTTCATCTACTTGTACATAATTTCCAGATACGTATGTTCTTTGTTATTAAGAAATCAGTCAGATCTGGTACTTTGTTTGGATACTTTGTTTCGTTGTTGTTAATATAGAGCCCCAGTGGACATTTTGTGCATTAAAGTCTCCTCCAAGTACAAATCTCCAACAAGTTGCGTCTTGAATTAGTAAAAAAAATTGAATTGAAGTCACTATTTTATAGGTTGAAATACGAATTCAACTTACTCCGCCTTTAGAGATAAGGGGATTATTAGTGTTTTACTTACTTTGGTTAAGTATTAGTGGTATAGTACTATATTCGAGTTCTATAAAATCGATTTATATCTTCTATTTTACAATTTGTTGCATGAGCAATTGATCATCTAATAGGAAACTTTCCAAAGTTTTCCTTGTAATTCAGTAGCAATTTTGATCTTATCCCACTAAGCAATTTTTGAGTTGTGGAAAATGTTGTTTGAAAATATTCTTAATACTATACGAGAATATATTTGATATAATTATGTTTGTACACATTGCAGCACTTTTTATTTTAGACATTGGTTAAAACGCATAACAATAGGTCACAATTCTGAGAACGTAACAAGTATTTACTACAATTGTGCTTTAGGACAAGTATTTACATATGTTTGTATATTCCAACCCTCAGAGATAAGTTTAAAATTAATTGATAAATACATATACAATATTGTTTTATTGAGACTTAGTTGATTCGAAATTCAGGCGTGTAAGGAAATAAATACGCACACGACCACCTCTGCGGTGAATTCGCAAGATAAGGGCAGCGAAAGTTAAACAGAGTACAAAAATTGTCCCATTAGAATCGCTTCTACCGTTTGAACAAGTAAAAATAAAAAATATTGCGGAAATTGGACTCTTGTCTTCAAAAAGTAGGACATAACCATAAGTGAACATAGTTCAAAATTTGTGAGAATTTTAAAAGTTGAGTAGAGCTAACCAACAAAAACAAGATCCCAAGCACAATCAAACCAGCCAATACCTTTCGTTACAGAGAACAAGAGATAGCAGAGAGAACCCAAGAAGGGGAAACAAATGCGAAGCAATGATTTCAACAATTTCGCCTAAAACTGTTTCTTCTGTTTTTCGTTAGCAATTAATAGTTGTTCTCTCCGGCTCACTTGACTATTGAATTAGTTTTGAGCTGAGCTTTTATAATAATTATTACCATGCGAAGGTTCAATTTTCTTATTTTGCCAACAAAACTATTAACAAAGTTTCGGATTGGAACTAAATTTAAATCAAATTTTCGTCAATTTTCAGTGTTGACATTATAAATATTACACTAAGTGTATACGGCAAATCTTCTGTTTGACGTAATACTATTTTCGCTCAAATAAGCTGTATACGTTATTTTCATCTAACAGTTAATAGATGTCGCTTAATTTTCCCCAATACATTCTCGTATCCTTTTTTTTATCTAATCAATATTTCCCCTATGCTTCAACTATGCTTTATACATAAATATACACATACTTAAATAATTGTATTATACCCAATGTAATTTGCTATTGTTTTTCCAGTAAAATAACATTTTTAATTAAAAATCAATAAATTATTATAAATAATTCAATTTAACTTATTAAAAAAGGGACACACTAAAATTTAAACAGATATGATAAATTCTTAAGTGATACATTTATGTATACGTGTAAGTGTAATTTTTCTTTATTGTATTTCTAAGTATTGGGAAAAACGGGATATTCTGGAAAACGATACTTTAAAATTAAGCAATAGTAATTAATCCGTTAGTAGATGTTACTACTGTTGGTTCAAATCAGTCAAACTGTCAAATTAACTGATAAAATAGTTTAATTAAGATTACTGTTAGACGCAAAATTAACATTTCGATAAATGGTAAAGATTGTGTTTTTCATAAACCAAACGTTTCCTTATAAATACTAAATCAGATCAATTCATTTTGGCTGAACAAGGGGGAAATTTAAATCCATTGTCTAATGATTGTGATTTAAGAAATTCAATTTTTAATTAATCAAGAGCACTCTTATTCTAGTGTATTGTTAAGTCAAAATCGTACAGCACTTATCCCTAACTATTATTCTCTTTCTAATACGACCCCTCGAATCTGATTGCTTACATTATATAGGTAAGCAATTCCACAAAATTTACGCGCACCGTACCTTACCTAGTTATTCTTTCCCATGCGCCTTCCTAATAAATTTTGAAACAGAAACTAGTTAATATGTCAACTATATTGACTGGTGATTTTAGGTTTTTTCTACCTGCCCGAAATCGTTTCACCATTCCCTTTATTTCATTGCTTCGAAAACTCGTTGTGCTACGATCTTGTGAAATGATAAATTAAGGTAATACAATTTTACCGTTAAGAAAATAATCTAATGTTTTTTTTTTTTTTTTTGCCAAATTAACGGAAACATTTTTAATCCAGTATAACGTTGACCTCGGTTTGTCAGTTATGCATTGAATGCATTGTACATTGACACAATAAAAAAAATATCGACACCCATAAATCATGATGTACACACATAATTTCACTACTATCTGTTGAATTATTTATGTGTTTGAATGCGCTAGACAATTATGATAAAATAGTATTTGCTGTGGTTTGTGTTAATTAGAGTGAACTAATTAATTTGTAGGTACTGTAATAATATATTGACACGGTAGCTTATATTATGTATATAAATACTATTAAAAACTATTAAAATCAAATACTACCGCTGTGCGATTAGCATCTAATTTTAGTTTTTATCATCAAAATCGTATCTCAAAAAACTAAATAAAATTATTATGATTAATAATAGTTGCGTGTAAGCAAAATAGTTTATTATACTCAAATTGTCTAGTTCTACTCGTGAAACATACATACATTGTTTATTTTAACAATTTGTGTTGCTTTTTTTTTAGATAGACCAGAATATCTGTTGTTTATGTTCATGGAAATGTCGTGTTATAAAAAAATGTTATAATTTTTATTTTATTTTTATTTTTTTCATTTTGTTATGAAATAAAACAAATTTAATTTATATTTTATTATGGATATTTATAGTATTTTAGTTGATAAATAATTTATTTCGGATTTTGGTATGATTTTGATTTTACTTATAAGAGAAAAATAGTTTTGATTTAAATAAACGATCATAATGAGTGACACGGCATTTTACTAATTCATGATAAACGTTCCAATGATTTTGACGACCCTTGCCATACTTTTTAATAGATTTAAATTAAAGCCATAAACCCTTTGATTATATACAATTAGGTCTACATGCTTTTAAATCAATACTCAGGAAACCAAGTTTTGAAAAATTTTCTTTAATCTGAACAGGGATTTTATGATGTTTCAAAAACTATTGTTTTTTTGCATAAAACAATTGTAAAATGAGGCAAACAACGATAGCCTGAGAATATGTAAGTGTCTGTATAATTATTAAAATGGTTGGATAAAGGAAACATTTAAAATTTTTTTTTATAAATTACAGTCGAAACTCGATTATCCGGGATGCTCGGGACCGGAGGTCCCGGATAATCAAAGATCCCGGTTGATCGAATTTTTCAGTTTTATAAAAAAATACACACAATATACATATGTACATATATGTTTAACACAGAAACAACACTAACCAAACTTTGCTTCAGGCTCACTAAATTAAGATAAAAATTGTTGCTTCGTTGCATGAAAGGTGATGAGAGAATATCACATAGCAATTGATTAATAATATCTGTTTAATAGCATTACACGTAAACGAACTTAAAGATTTATTCGAACGAGTGACGTCTCTGTTATACAAAATCATGGAGGATAATTCTGAGATGAATAAAAATATATAATATAAAAACTAAATATCCCCAAAACTAAATTTTAATAATTTGGGGTGATCCGTACTATTAAATATAGGAGGATTTAAATCGTAATACCGATTTAAATACTACACATAACTGTTGGTCAAATTCCACCATAAATCTAATTAAAAGCCAAACTCAGTTTATAATATTTCGTCTTTGAACCACTCTTTATCAAAGACATTGAAATTAGAAAATATTAGTTATACCATTAAATTTCCGTAAATTTATTAGGGTTAGGGGGGGGGGGGGGAGGCCCTTTAGGAGACCTGAAGATTATTTATATCATCCCTAAAAAAGTAAAATACAAAACTTAATTTTCCGTTTAACTTCGCATATAGTTATGGTAAAAACATAAAAATTAATAATGTGACCGGTTGACATAATTATACGACGAATTTACAAAAACCACCTCTAACGTCACATCCAAATTATGAAAAAAGGTAAAACACAACACTATGTATATGATACACTTTTCAAATATTTATAGTTTATATAACTTTATGTTAAATTACATAAAAATGTGTTGTTCCCATAATTAAATATTCATTAAAAAAATTGTGAAAGTTAAAATTCAGTTTATTTTCAGGAAGGGATGAAAATTATCCATGTATATAAGGGTGGCATTTTTACTACATTTTATTTTATTTTTATTTTTATTTTACACAAATTAAACATTTTTTGATAAGGAATTTTGATTAGACAACATAATTTTGTTGTAATTTTAATTTTATCAACATTAACATTTCACGCGTTATAATTCCGTTGGGAAATCCGTTAATTTATTCAATCGTTTCTTTATCTTTGTGGTTTATCTTTTTGACAACTGGGTTAAACTAAACTACAGAAAATAACATGGTTGACCGAAATTGCAATGAAAGAAGATACATAGATACATAAATGGTTACGAATACAAAAGTATCTTTTATTTGTTATTTGGATAAATAGATTACGAAGTTCCAAAGGCCCAAAATAATTATATGAAATGTGTATTTACCAGCTAATTACTTCCAAATTACAATGAATAATTAAACCACACACATTTTTGAAATAGATTGCGTGCCTTACATATCCAAAATTAATATTATACAACGGTTAACTAAATTGTCCTGCATATTACGTATTATTATTATTCTGCATGATTACAAAAAAAAAAAAAAAAATGTAAAACATTAAAGACCAACAACGAAACAATTTCAGGAACGTGTGAAAATATTTCCCACCTCTTTCCTCTTCTGTGCCTATGGTTTGTTAATTTTTTTTTTTTTGTGGGGTTTGGAACAAAGTAAATTATTTACCACAAATATTTTCTCTTCTTCATATACACACCGAAATGTACACTGTATTCATATGCATATAAACTACAAATAAAAAAGGATAAGTCCGCGGATGGTCAATATGAAAATGGTCAGTTTTTTATGAGGAAAATTGTTGTGGTTTTAATTTATTTTAAATATTTCTTTAGAGAAAGAGAGAGCGAAATACTCAAATTTTAATATGAATGGGATCATCAATATTATATTGAGGTTTTGAATTTTGTATGTACATATTACGGTATAAAGGAATTTATGGATGGTTGAAGGGAAAGTTAGGGAGAAGTGTTATATGGATTAAATTTATTAAGTTAGTTTTTTACAGTTAAAAATTGTATTGTGTATGATTATATGTATATGGTGAGTGTTGGCATCAATTGACTATTCTTCAATTTTACATCATAACGAGTTAAAGAGGTTAATGCATACACAAATTACACGCAGCTTAGTAGTATTAGCTGTGATAATAATAGCGAGACCTTTGAGCATAGGACATCGAAACAATAGAATGTAGCTATAATCGAAATTTTTAATATTTGGTTAATGCGGTTTTTTAGTACAAAACTGGATTTTTCTTGTTTTTCAACCTGAAATTATAAAAATTAGGTTGCCCCTTAAATATTAAATCACACCCAGTATGGAACGAAATCTTCGGGTATTTCAATTGTTATCTCACTTAAAAAAAAAATAACTGAACTTTCTAATGCGTCAGGTTTCCATTTTTCGTTTATTAAAATAGCTTGGAGGATTTTTTTATAATTCGAAAGATATTTAATAAACAATTGCGATCATACAAAATTAGTTGTACCAGGTCGAGAAGTCGTCTATGTGTGTCATTTTCATTTGACAGTTTTGTTTTTTTATGTTTTAAACAAAAAGTTATGCAATTACGACAAATCAATAATCCATTAAAAACAAGAGTATTACGGTGTTTCCACCACCAAGTAATATATTTAATTCAAAATTAATAATGTAACCAATTACAAATATATACCTATTTCATCCATTTATGTATGTAAATGTAAAACAGGAATTATGCAAAAAATTGTCAAAAAATTAATAAATATATAGATTATTGCATTGTACTATTAGTAACCAGACAAGTTACTTCAGGTTTAAGTACATATATGAAATATGTGCACAGCAGCCGTAAACTAGCCGTTGATTAATCGACTTGGTGTAGTTAGAATTTTATCTTTATACAGTTAATCATTCATTGTAAATACATCATTTATTTAAAATTACAATGCAGTTAAATTTATCAATTTAATTTTGACATACTTATCAAATATTGGTCTATTGGGTTGAAAATTGAATTAAAGTTGTAAAATGTGTGTATTCTCATGTCAAACAATAAAGCAAAGATAAAAAATAAACTAAATTTTACTGTTTATCAATGATTTTACAAAATTTGGGTAAGATCAGTATATTCGGTTAATTATGACCAAAACATAAAACATCAAAATTTTTAATGTCGTAAACTCTTCTAGATCACCGGATCAGGCATACCATTGTCAAAGGGCTATTTAAATATACGTTACACCGTCAAAATTGTAATAACATTATTACATAACTAAATACTTCCATTAAAGTTAAACGTACCACTTAAAATGTATGAATTTATAAAAAAAAACTGTTAAACAATTTAAACTCCAAAAATAAATCTTAGAATTTTTTTTTTAATTGATAAATAAGAAGATCTGATGTCTGATGTTGCGACGTTGATCCATTCAATGAAGAAGATCACGAAAAAATTCATTCATTGCGTATTTTACTTTAAATCAATGCTAATGAACATGTTAAATTATAGTTTTTTGTAACAGATATTAGATTAACATAGATTGTATTTTTATCTACCTTTCTTTCTAGGCCTATCTTTATTTATTTCAGTAATTTTTATCCATTCATGAAAGTTCCAAAAGAATTCAAATGACACCAACGTTATATATGCATAAGTAGATACCTATGTATATACGAAGATACACAGATAGAATTGTGCTGTAATAACCGGACCGACCACAGTGTGCGATATTCAAATCATATTCGTAAAATTTTACATTTTATAATCTAAAGCCTCTAAAGAACGACGAGTGTGACGTGACCTTCATAAAACATTTTTTCGAGTTTCATTCATTAAAAATAAAATCTAAACGCATGTTTTATGTGCTGATTTTAATGGATTAAAAAAGCATGCAAAATGGATATGTTTAAGCAATAAAATATTCAGAACTTTAAACCGTGTAATTTTGGTATCAGACAATAATATATTTAGTTAAAAAAGAACCAATGCTGGGGAGTTGAACTGAATATTCATCCAAATAATATTATCTAATTCTAATCACAATTTGGATTATTTTTATTGTTTTAAAATTTACAAACGTTGCGTCGGTTTGCCAATAACCAAATTATTATTTGGAATATTTTAACCAGGGTTAACATCAACAATAACTATTTTTATTTAAAACCTATCTATTTTATATGTATACGTACATATGTACATATATGTATGCTATTTCCTATCTTGTTTTAAATGACCGCATCATCATGTACACACATAGAGCCACAGAAGTGGATATAATTAAAATATCGAAAAAAATTGAATATTCAGTTTGTTATGTTCCAAATACATATGTATGTACATACGAGTACGTATGTATACACAAAACAATATTCGGTCTCTAACAAAAACTTCAAGGAAAAATTGAATTTTAACAACAGAATTGGTAAAAATACGTTTCCTCTTTATATTTTTATATTACAGTTTTTTCCAGAACACATCTCTACCTGCGGCCCAGGCCCACCCCCTATCGATATACACTACCTACACAATTTACGAGATAAAAAGGGGAACAAAACGAAAAAAAGGTATCTACTGTGGATTGTGTTTTTGGAATTAAATTAATTTGGCCCCATCTGTATTTATCGGTCATTGAAAAATTGTTACACACAGTTTAGTTACAAATTAATACAAATGATACTTTGTTCTATCATTAAGCATAGCAAATATAACGCATCTATAGGCAAAATCCGATGAAAAACAATTTCAAAAATAATTTATAAAAAAAAGTTTTGTATTGGGTTTTGTTGTTTTGTGTTTTATGTATTCTATGTTTACGTGAAACTTTTTGTTTTATTAATTAAAATTAGATTAAATAATTTATTTATTTATTTTTGTGTTTTGGAACATGTACCTAAATCACTCAAATGATTTGGGATTATTGGGGACTATTTCTAAAGGTGGACATTTAGAATTTTTTTAAAAATCCGTTTATTGATGCTTTATGATTTTTTATTATAGAGGCAATTATTTTTACTACCTTTAAATACTAAATCAATACGTTATGTCACGATAAGATATTAGTAAATTACATAATCATTTCAATAGTTTTTAACAAAACTTTTAGTAAATATATCCGCATCCGCATGTACTCACCCGGATCCCCAAAATCTAAATTTCTGTTCCCAATGGAAGATTTACCTATTATTTAAAAAAATTGTTGAGAGACGCACGTCTCTTCGATGAAATAGCTTAGACTCATCGTATCGTTAAATTCAAATCCATGTGGTACAATGCAATGCAATCAATAAAACAACAAGTACAAAATGATATAATTGTTAAGCGGTTTTCTTTCAAATACATTTAACTTCCTTATAAAAAAAAACAATTAAATCGATACCTAAGGTAGAGGCTAAAAACTGATATGTTCGATACCCCCTTTTTAGTAAATTCAGTAAAGTAGAGCCTTATGAGGTGAATTCTAAAATAACTCCCATTTTGTCTGAGAGTAAAAATGAATCATTTTTAAATAATACCGTATGCAACGAACTAAAATTTACTTGTGTTACTCAAATATTCAAATCTAAAGAAGAAAGGTTGATAATTTAAGATGATTTCGAAAAAATTTCAACTCAAAAGTCATCTCAAATTTAATTTAAGCTAATTTTTTTACTTTCTTTTCAAAATATTTTAAAATAATTATCCATTTAATGGATTGCAAGAACATAAATGTAACTCTATTAATTAACCCTAATCAATTTGGCTTCCAAAAATGAATAGTAAACAATATCTGGAACTGTAATGAAAAATATTCTTCTGAAATCTATAGATCTCTACACTCTTACAACATTATAATTTTGTGTCTAACTTACTATTGAATATTGCAGATTATAAACTGAAAGCTTTGGAAAATTACGAAATTTTTTTATTGTCTCTTGACATAATTATATACAATTAATTCGTGTAATCTTTACACGAAATAATTATATATAATTGATTCAAATTTTAATTAAAAAGTTCGTATTATTTAAATATTAGCTTTCACAGGCAGGATTAGAACTACATACTTATGTGAAAAAAAACATTGAATATTTTAGTTAGTTTAATTCACTAATATTACCTTTACACAGCACATTCTGTATATAGCAAATAAATTTTCCGTCATTGCCTGATGAGAGAATTGATTTTTTTCATTATCATAGATTTATCAGTTCGAATTTGGCTAGGAGTCAAATGTCAGCTAAGCCTTTGAAATAGAAATCACCATATCAACAGGTGTTTCCCAAATAATAACACAATTACGTCATATTTATCTTTGATGAAATAAAGTTTCAAATCAATCAGCCGAACCCAATCAAAGCAAAACAAATGTATTTTTAACCACCATGCCGATACATTGCAAAAAGGCTGTCATGAATCGATATATTTCTGCTATAGTATAAACAACTATACGAAATAAAGCCAAATTTTCAATAAAAAATTGACAAATAATACAATCAAAATTCGAGTATAATATACATATGTGTACTGTATATTTGGGTACATTGTACACACAATATTCAATTAAGTATCTAGATGTATATACATAGGTAGAGAAATTCTTATATGAATTCAAACCGTTTTTCAAATCTATGTACCCGTGTATTATTTTTTGTGTGTTATTAAATGAAAAGGTTTCCAGATGAAAATATAACAATAAAAATTCCAGCAATTCAACTATTGAGACGGGAATAAAAATTTAAAACCACGACGATGTACTATATACCTACATTATGTGTACTTCTAGAGGAATGGTAAAAATATATTTTGTGGGATATTTATTTTCCACGTTCCTCCATCAACCAAATCAAATCGATCTGCACTAAAAATGGAAAACATCCATCCGCACATATACAAAACACATAACAATTCATACATCTACACCCGCATAAACAACCATTCAAATGAATGGACATTGAATAAAATTGTTTTTCTGAAAATTAAAATTTACAAAAATCTTTCCTTTTAACCATTTTGAACTCTACCCACTCCTCTCATCTCGTATTTATTGTCTGGTGCGGTGGTCTCTACATTTACGTACTACGTTTATGTTGTTAGGAAAACTCAAATCCTTCAAAAAAATTTATTGATAATTAAACTCGTGTTTCAAATAAAAATAACAACAAAATAAAACCAAACACAAAAGGGATTGCAATTGGTTGCTCGGTTTTGTTTGAAGGTGAATATTTTTCTAATTGGAATGTCGTTATATTAAATGTACAATTTGTGATCTTTAAAGGGGGTTATTTTTATCATGTGTAATTCAAACCATTAAAATTTATACTGGTTTTGTAATGACCATTTCATTTAGCAATTTAAATTTTTTGGATAATTTTTGTGTATAATTCTTGTTTATACGAGTATAATATGCCAAATTTTTACAAACATTTACTAATAAAAAATTTCAGTATTAGATATCCATTTAATGCAACAAAAATATGTATGAATTATTTAATCATCATGGATAGCAAAATAATGTGAACAAAATGTTTGCAAAGAAAGCAAACCGTTATTGATGGTTCATTGTGTATTCGCAATATTTTTCCAAACAAATGCGCAAAACAATAATCAATAATTCTAATGGTTTTTGAAATAATTGGATGTAAAAATTTTTGTCATCATAATTTAGGCAATATGGAAACATATTTGGAGCAAAATAACAGAAAATTATTTTAAAATATAAATGGTTAGCTGGAGGACATATAATGAAACCTTTGTAAGATGGGAAATTGTCGAAGAAGTATTGACCGAGGAGTTGAACAGGCATATCTTTTCATTATTCATTTATTACAGTAACGTATTTTCAACGTATTTTTAAATTCAATCAATTTGCGATTCATGTTTTTTGTAAAATGTGAAATACCTAAAAAATGAAAGAGGGAGTTATTAAAACATTCAGATGCGATTAGATCACTACAAATCTTCGCTAAATAATGGGACCTGTAATTTAAATTCAAAACATCTGTTCAATTATTTAACTATATAAGTAAGCTAATAAGGTAAAATTAAACATTAACCAAAACCCGGCTTGTATATATTATAAATAAAACTAATTTTTAAATCCTTAATCTCAAATTAAATAATATAAATAATATCCAAATTATTATTAGCGAAAAACGAACCTCAAAATTATATCTAAATGAGATATCTTTTGTTTCCTCACTTTCCACGAATCTACAAGTGAGAACTAAACTGTTTTTTATTTCCATTAAGAATTATGAAAAGGATCTAACATCTAATTAAGAATATAAAAAACCAGAGTAAAAATAACATTACCATTGAAAAAAATAAAGATCATGTTACGCGATAAACTCTATAGTTATTCCAATTATCTGACTATTATATACATTTTGTGTTATGTCCTTAAGGCAATATAACAATAATATGCCAACAATAACATAATATGCGCAATATATGCCAATAAAGACTTCACAAAATTAAGATTTTGTCGTTTTAACTTATTATCACCAAAGGTTGGTTGAAAAATTAATAGAGCTGTAAATAGTAATGAGTTTTCTTATTAATGTACATCATAATATAAATTACATATTATGTACAGAAAGAAAAAACATATAAACTATTCCCTTAAAATTTTATCCTTCTACTACTCATATGTATTTGGGAAAATAAAACTAAATAATTTAAATAAGGGTTTTTTGTTTTTTGTTGGAATGAAAATTGATAAATGAAAAGAGGACGATGAACATATTTTTGCGGTTCCCTACAAATGCCATAGTGTCTAGTGAAAGTCTCACTTAATTAACTTGAAATAATTGTTCACATAAAAATTAAATTAAGGTCGAAGTAATGTAATACACAAACATGATGAGGGTCATGGGTTCCATTCGTAATATCCACACTTCATAAATATTGATTGATAATTGATCACTTTATTATGTTTGATCTATAAATCCTTGTACTACTGGTAACATAACAATCCTCCTACCGTATAACACACTGCCTTATTCAATATATACAGGAATTAAAATGTGGTTTAGGTTTTACTGGTCGATATAATATATTTTGTTGTATATTATAGAGGGATGTAATTGATTGATTGATTAGGTGTACAATGTGTGGTGGTGGTGTGATTGTAGGTGATTTATGTGTGGTAATAATTTGTTGGTTTCTTTTTATGTATCTAACGATTTCTAATTTTGTTTTTCTATTGTGTTATGTAATAATATGATTGATCATGAAAATCCGGATTTAAAAACTTTGAGATAATATAAAACTTCCTTTTTGAAGTGTTTGCACTAAATCTTTGTGTACGAAGGAAAAATTCACAGATTTACATAAATATATCACTCTAGGATGAAATAGTAGAAATAATATTGTATTTGATACGTATTTGTTTCAAGACCATATATTTAAGGTCTATTGAGCTGAGATGTTTTAAAAGGGCTAAAGTGTTTAATCTTAAATCAAAAAATTAATATTCGCGCACAAATAAAATATAATATAACCATCGTACATAATAAACCAAAATGCAAATTTTAATTTTGAAAACGTTGTAATTGAAAGAAGATATGTAATTATATTTTTGTAAACAATAATTTTTATGAACAAAATTTTGCGCACATTTATTTATTAAAATTACGATAATAATATCGCTTTAAAAATCTTATTCTGATTGACAGTTGCCAACTGATTGGTTTTTGCAAATTTTAGTTCAAGGTTGTACCTGTTTACTGTTGTCTTAATGTGCTTGTTAGCCTGAATAGGCCCGAAGCAAGTTCATTAGACGCCACCGAACACTTGCAATACAAATATTTGTAAAACACACATAAGTCCCCTATATTTCGTCTTTGGGAAAGAGAATCTAGGGAGTGCAGCCAAATACCTGACTCTGGTATGTTTTATAAATTTGTAAAATTTCCGATGGATTAAAATAATATTTGCATCATCGTAAACAAGCAAGACAACGGCGGACACCCACCGCTGTCTTATTTAGTTGTTTGGCGCAAGAAATCTTAAATCTTCTCCTTATCTTAATCTATTTTTGTTAAATCGAGCATGTCAATGGATTCAGACCAGTTAAATCGTAACCATTTTTACTGGTAATTCGACGCTCATGCCGTGTTTTTTGTTTTGATTTTTTTTTTTGTACACCCGTTTCCATTACTAGAACAAAAGTGTTTAGGAAAAAACTCAAACTTAGATAGTTGACCACATAATACGTTGTCTTGTAAACCTTGCCTAACAACTAAATGTCATTCCTGCAGATTTAGTAATATAGAATGTTTCTTTGTGTATTATATTGAAACGTATAAAACTGCAATTATTTGTCAAAAAAAACATGTACAACCAACATTTAGGCTATTCAAAATAAATTAAATTATACATATTTGTGTAGTAAAAAATACTACATTATTCAACTAGAGCGAACTGACAACCTGTAGTGCAGTATTTCTTTGTAGAAAACTGGGGTTCTCAAACACTGTCTTGATTTTACTACCCACATACTTGCTCAACATGTCTATTCTTATTTAACATATTTAACCAGATTCTGAATTCAATTAACTGAAATTATATTTTTATGTGGATAAAAAAATTATTAAAAAGCTTTATAATTCATCGCAAAAGATATAGAAAATTAAGAACAAAAAAAAATGTTGAAATTTGAGACCTCTTATAACCCAAAATAAATTAATTTAAACATTTCCGTTTTTAAATAGAGCTTTAAAAACTTCAGAGAATATAACTTCATTCGCACGAATACTGCAAAAAACCTAAACAATAAACAATTTGCCATTTACATACATAAAATAATTCAACTTATAGGATCAACAAACTATCGCACATTTTATATAGTTTTTTTTTAAAGTTAAAAAAAACGTTTTTTAAATCTCACTTTTTTTTTTTGTTTAAAAGCGCGGTTTTTAATTTTCCATTCAATTGTTAATTTAAAAATTAAATGTCCATAATATCCACTCACTACAACTTACTAATAATATCTGTTTTGTTCTATAAACAATACAGTCATATGTATTAACTATAATACCATATAGTTTTTGAATTATGTATGTTTTTCTCTATAGAGTACATATTTTAGTTTTGCTTCAGCAATTAATACAAGGCCATGGGTAAATGTGTACTCGTTTAGTGTATTATATAGTAAAAGTTCACAGTCGACACGTACATAAGTAAATAACAAAGCAAATAAATAAACAAAAACAAATTAATAAAGAAAAGCAACAAAAAAAAACTAAAAAACTTTAAAACTTTTTTATAGAAAAATAAAATTACTCTACCGTAACTTTAAAAAATAAATAAATTTAATTTCGAATCGATAAAAAATATTGTATGTTCACTCGAAAAATACACACATAAGAGTAGAAACAAAAGAAATTCGAAAACTATGCACAAATTAATATTACTTATAATTTTATAGACGAGTACGACGGCTGGTTTTAATGATGTAAACAGATTCAAGAAGAAGAACTATAATTAATATCAGCTTTGAGAGATGATTGAACGAAGTGCTAAACTTATAAGAAAATCACATTGTTTATAATATTGACGAATTCGTTGTGCTTTGGTTGAATCGGTATCTTTTGTCGCTCTTTAGCTGGGATAGATTGATGATGTCGTAGGTTAATGGCATTAAAATTTGATAGATTAAACAAGGTAAATTGTGGATTTTTATGGCAGTTTCCCTAAATTATATCCGATAGGAAATCTAAAATGATTTATGGAGGGAGGGGGTACAATTTTTTTTTCTCTAACCTGGTCTAGAACGGTAATGTTTATTGTATACATATTGAAGAGAAACGAACATTCAGTTATTGTCGAACAAATTGGATCGAATATATTAATGAAAATTAGAAAGAAAACTATTCCGCTCGATCTTTGTTGATTCTACACTAGATAATCCTCTTGTAGATTAACTAGCTCTTGTAATATACTGCTAACTAAATGAGAATAACTAACCAGTTGAAAGATTCTTGGAAATATGTAAACCTACATGGACTTGGACCCGAAAGTATAACAACCCAAATGTTGGGAACTGTTGTGGATTATGATTTATTAGATATTAAAAATTGCCAAAACAAAAGCTACATGACAACGCACCCAAAATATCGGACATTTCCAAATGACGAATTTTTACATTTAATAAAATAAATCTTAAAGGAATGAATACTTATTTAATATTTGACGAAATTAAATTTTGCCCAAATTAACGTTTGAAAAAAATATCAAAATTAGAATTGCCTAATCAAAATTGGTAAACAACTTTACAGGGCTGTAAGCTATGAGCTCGATTTGAATTCTCAAATACCCTAGGAAATAATTTAAATGTCATACGAGGCGGTCAATTCTTTTTACTTAAATTTAAATTTGGCCCTCTATTTTAAACTAAATTAATTTGTTTTTTTTTTTAATTTAGTGATTTTTAAAATTTAGACTGTCACCAAACTTTGCTTATGCCTCGGGGCTCGGGTATCTGAAATAAGTTATTTTATTTGGCACGATTTATATAAAATACAGTCCTTGGCCAAAAAACTCAACGTTCTTCTTTAAGTTTACTTCTACTTTTTTAAGCAACGTGCAATTCATCTTCATGCTCTTGTTTATAAGTGCATTTAACCGATCGCTTGAGCGTGTCGGTGTGTATCTTTTTATAGCACACTGATTCTCTAAAAAATTAAATAATGTATAAACGTGTAAACTTGTGGAACGCAAAGCTTACTTAGTGGTAGCTTTAGTAGTAAGCCAAATCAGAACCATCTTGATATGAATAGAGCCGGCATGTAAAAAATGAACTTAAAATAAAGGACATAGAAACACTAAAAAATAATTTATTTTCATAGAGTTTGTATGAAAAAACGCGATTTCTATTAACGAAAAAATATGAATTAAAAATTAAACTTAGATAAATAATTCTTTCTGAAATCTCTAATAAACAACTCAATGACTAACTCATTTAAAGCACAGATTCTCAAGCTTCCCCATTTTCCAGATATAATCAAAAGAAAATAAGGGAATTAAATTAAAAAACGTTCTACAACAACAACAATATGTATAAAAAAGAGAATATTCTATTTAATGACGTCATCACTTATTCACAACTAAAATCAATGGTAAAAAAAAGACAATACGTTGAACAGCCAAAATTAAAATAAATCAAAGAGAGTCAAAGAGAAAAAATTATAATAATATGCATTGAGCGCGAAGAAATCAAAAAAATCAAATCAACCCAGATTGTTATGCATCACAAATAAACGACATAACCAACAAACATTAACTGTAATATAAATGCCTTATTTATTTCTCAAGTATTACAAATATTATTGTATTTAAATTAAGACACAGCTGAAAATAAATACAACATCATTAATATTTGGCATCGATTTTTATTCCCAAAAATTAATGACCCATTCAAAATAAGTTTTTGTTTAGAATATTTGAATTGTCATAACATTGGAGAGCGGTGTATAAAATAAAATAGCTCTTACTTATTATTCCCATTCCTAGATGTCACTTAACACACAATTAAAAACAACAGGGATTCGGGCTGAGTAAACGATTTGAAAGAAAACTTTTACGTAAAATTACCATAATTTCTTTCATAGCAATGGTTTAATTTTAGTAAATTTATAAAAAAAATTATATTAAATTAATTATTATTACAATATAATTATTACTATAGAGGGAAGCCACCAAAATATGTTTAACCAAATCAAAAATCAGACCGATTTTAGAATCCGACCGGTTCGATCACCTATTTGATTATTTTTATAAGTTTTTCATTGTATGCGACATCTATGGTTTAAACAAAACGTCGTTAACAAAGCATTGCCACATGATATGAATCTGTATTCGGACAGATTTTTGTCATGTGGCAATGCTTTTAGAAGGAGACTAAAAAGAGATGGTTATAATTGTTTATAAATTTTATGTTATGACGTATTTTACAACAACAACATTCCATAAAAGTTTAGCAATAGTTTATATTCCAAGAGGATTTTCACTAAGAAATAAACACTTTCATGATTCGATTTTTCAATCAAATAAAATTACATGTTTTATGAACATTTTCGTATAAAAATAATGTAAAAGCTCATAATTCTTATAGACTAAAAATGTAAATGAAAGCAATCGTTTTCCCATATAGTTTCATAGTAAAGAAAAAATTTTATGTACTTTATTTTAAGCTTAGTAAAAAATACAGTCAATGTGGAGGCTCTTATTTATAGAGTAGGCTCTGGCCAAATCAAGAAATTGCAAAGTCATAAAAGTAAGCCTTGCTTTTCACCAATTTACCCGTTTACAAATTATCTTATTTTTTAGAGAATTAGGGTGCAGGGTATGACTTGTTTGTTATCTAAGTTTAGTATTTTATTAATTGTTATTTAAAAGTAATTTTTTGTAGACAGTAAGTGTGCACCATTCAACAACAAAAATTATTTTTTTTCTTTTTTTTTTACGTGATATTTCGTCATATGCATGAGGTAGCTATGTTTAACATTTTTATCTAACGTACAGTGGTGTTAAAGTGAAATTTTATGTAAAATTATCAAATTCTATGTTTTGGAAAAGAAATGGGTGTAAAGGTCATCAGCGATAAAGATCTTGTACAACAGCTGTCATTGAAACCGGGCAACAGTCTTATAGTGCCATAGCCAGAAAACTGGGCATATTATTTCTAAATTTAAACACTGTTATAGACTTTTAACAAAAAATATTTATGTGATTTCAATAGCGCAAGTTTCTTGGCCAACGGCTATACTTACAAAAAAATTTGCAGATATTTTATCAAAATGTCTCCACATTCGCACAGTATTCCCTTTAAAATATAAAATGTATTTAATACAATATTAAATAAGTAAAAGTAACTTTATAAATTAAAACGAAATATCTAAATGTTTTATGTTGAGGAGGGTATGATCTTTATAGACCATTAAATTTATGCAAAACACTGGCCCGAATTGAATTAATATGTTTACGGTACGTTAAATGTATTTTTATTTTTTAAATTAAAGGTTTTCATTTTCTTATTTATTTATTTTGTCTCTGATTTATAAAACAAAATAAAATTAAAACGAAATGATATTGAACTTAAATAAATCGCACGTTGATCGATCAATTTATGTTTGATTGGTGCTTTGTCTTGACAAGATTATGTAATTGTTTAAAAGTTTCCTTTATTCATGTTTTAATTTACGTAAAACACATAAAAAAGTAACAATTATTTTCCTTTAATCTTTAATTAATTGTTTACAAGAATAAGTATTAGCAATTCATAAGATCGAAAAATAATTTCACGTAGGAAAACACACATTTTATTCTCTTAATTTTCACTCATAACTACTTAATATAAAGAAAAATCATTTCAAATAAACTTATACATAAACTTATACTTTTACAAGACTACAAACATAATTATTAATCATTTTTTAACAATATTACATAAATTAAACATTAAACTAGGTACCTACCTATATATTGCATACATAAATATGTATAAATTTATAACACATACACTTTTATGTATGTATTGTATATTATTCAAACTCATCCAGCCACCACCATCATCAAAATCAACCATATTACGAATTACAGTAACAAAAAAATGTTATTCATCTTATCTCAAGACGAAAGTGGATAAAAGAAAAACACATTTTCAGTTTTCTAAAGAAAAACCTCTTGAGCACAAAAAGTTTATGTAATGTATAAATATACAAGAGTAGAGAAGAAGAACATATAAGAAGCACACACAAAAATGCTCTGAATGAAACATCTTAAATATTTAGTTTTTAAGAACATCTTCTAACATCAAAATGTATGAATTCGCCTGTTGAGTTTTTAAAAATGAACAACGAGAGAAAAAAAATTGTGCAGGAAAATGAAAAATGTTGTTTTTAGTTTATGAGGAAACAAGGAAATTATGTTATATGCTTTCTTATATGTAACAGGTGGATTTAAAAGGTATACGAAAGAAGCATTGTGAATTGGGCGTTTATTACAATATTTGTGGTGTTGCAGTGGCTATATATTTAATACAAATTTTAATTTACCGCAAGAAATTGCACCTCTTTAAGTTTCAGAGCTAATTATCAATAACTACCAAATTTCCTAGAGTTGGAAAAAATCATTCAAAAGCGAATGGGCGTTTTTATTTTATATATTTTCTATATTTATTTTATAAATTACAACTTGACAAAAGGGTTAAAGACAACTATCTAATATCTTAAATAAATCAATAATTTTTAATAACATACATTATCCAAATTAAGTAAAAAACAATTTATTATTAATTAAACTCTTTTATACAGCAATTTTAACTGTTTTGAATTTTTTATAATTGATTACATTTAAAAACTAAACCACTCAACATACATTATAAATAGAACATGCAACTATTCCCAATAAGTTTGACATTTAAAAATTAAAAACCTCTAAACTCCGCATCCTGAAGTATTCATAATAGCGACTATGTACATACATACTACTCAAAACATTGACTTACATTCATTTACCCCTATGTCACACTCTAGAGAATACATATTCGATATTTGCACATTACATGTAGAGGAAAAATTACGCGCATTTAAAACCAACGAAGTAATGATAATTGGTTCTGCTTCGCTTCTCTACACTTACTTGGAGAGACACTAATCAATTACGCGTTTCAATCGTATTTATGCTAATTTACATATCGCATTATATGTACAGATGACAAGACAAGATTATACATTAAATTTTCATAGCTCTAGTGTTTAGTAAAATGTGATTTTAATTAATGAGTTTGGAACGTACTGCATTTGATAAATCAGATCACACATCAAATTTTATTATGAATATTATGATTTATACGTGGCTGAGTATGTTAACTAATTTAGCTATTTTGTTTGGCGGTATAACTATTTTCTGTAAATTTTATATAATAATCGATTTTAAAACAATTCCCATTGCGCATAACTACGTTATTAACAGGTTCTCTGCCGGTACTATACCGGTATGACACGATGAAAGACACTCCCAGTGCACCACCGGTATATCAAAATAAATAGTATATAACAAGCGGTCCGTGTTCACCAGTATACCACGCTTAATATTATTTACAGCGGCCAGTGTACCACCTACTGGCCGGTGACTGATTTTTCTACGTGGTATAACGGTGCCCACTGGCCTCTTGTTGTATTATTTAGAGTAGTATACCGGTGGTACACTGGCAGAGAACCTGTTAAATTAGCATTAAATTGAATATATATATATTTATATATATATATATATATATATATATATATATATATATATATATATATATATATATATATATATATATATATATATATGTATATATGTATATATATATGTATATATATATATATATATATATATATATATATATATATATATATATATATATAATGTAGTAGTATACTCTTTCAGACCTATAACTAACCGAATGTCATTGAAGTTGTTCAAGGTAAGTTTACGTAATGTTTTTCAAAACATGTGGTTGAATTTCAAGTTTTATCAGTTCGTTAACTCTTTTCTTATTAGTTTATTATAGAGAAGCATTTTTTCTTAATTAATTCAAAAAAGTTGTTCTTACTTTTCATTTACCAATATGTCGTATAATAAATAAATGACCGAACTTAACGCAATCAGAGGTATGTGCAAATTCCAAATTCATTTCTTTTGTTATTTTTTAGAGCAACATAATAGTAACACAATTTAACTACATACTTTTATTTTAATGTCCAATTATTTGCAGTTTCGAGATATGGTAAATGTGTAACAAAAAGAAAACAAGACAGGGCAAGCGTATACTTTCGATTCCTGTGCCGACTCATCCTATAACAATATATTTTAACCTTAGCAGGTAAATCGACTACCATCAGAAAATCTTTATATTCTTTGTGAAACAAACCACATATGGATTATTTATTCATATGTCATGAAATTCCACCAAACTTATAACACAGGATCATAGGGGGCGTCGTATAAATATTAATTTTCAATACTTACTTATTTTATCTTTATTCCATTTAATTTTTTAATAATTTTAAAATAGTTTAAAAGCGAAGATCTTTGCATCACAACAAAAAAAAAATGGATAAATAGATACTCTAACTATAAGAAAGCCAACATGATGATATTCTAAAATTCTTTGCCTATTCATACTTAACCGCCTTCTAACAATACGAATGAGAAAACGATGAAAACATTAAAATATAAAATTAATTGAATTTCTATTGATCCAAAAGTTACACTTACAACAACAAAAACAACAAAAAGATCCACAAATTCAATCCATAAAAATCAATCTTCCAACTTTGTGTTGTTGTTATTGTTTTTTATTATATCTTAAGATTTTTATCTATGTATTTCCTAATATACGAGTATGTATATATCGTTTTTTTTGTACGAAAACAGATAAAATTAAACTCAAATTTACCAAATCAATCACCAAAAAATAACAAAATAACAATTTTATTGTAATTTTTATTCAAAACCTCATCAACAACTTTTTACTTCATATTTTTCTCGCACTTTGATTACTTTTATTTTGAAAATGTGCGCTCGGCGGTATTTGATTATTTTTTGAAATTATATGTGTAAATAGTATAAAGCGAGAACCCTCGTATTTGTAATTTATATGTTTTTTCTACTTTTGCTGTAAATTACATGGTTTTATACCCATTGGGGTCGTTTATCCGAGATCTCCAAAATGCAAAAAATACAAAACCAATCGTTCATTTAGTCTTCTACTTTGCGTTATTTTTTTAAATCAGTTACGATTTAAATCCTCCTATATAAAAAAGGACGGACCACCCCAAAGTAATAATTTTAACTTTGGGAATATTTAGTTTTGTATTATATTCTTTAGTCATCTCGGAATTATTTTGGAAATTTTGTCTAATCCTTTCTAAATTTAAATTTTCAGCTTCATGATTTTTTGTAAGTTTTGGTGAACTTGATTTTTTGGTTTGATCATCGAATAACTAATTGAGACGCCATCTGTCATGCAGTTGTTGGAATTTTCAAATATTTTTTCCATTGTTCATCTTTAACAAATGAAGTTTAAATAGCTGTAAGTGTTTAATAGCTGTAAGAGAATTTTTCAACTTTAAAATTGCTAAGTTTTATATTTTGGGACCTTTAACCTTAGACCCGTGTTTTTAATATGTTTCACAACTCAAATCAGTGTTATGGGGAATAGAATTCCCCAGTAATAATTTTCATTAAATATAGGAAAAATTAAATTTTTTAAATGATTTTGAGTTTTGTGTACTTAGTTTATTTATAAAATGATATATATATTTAGTAACAAGTTAACAAGATTATTCATATAAAAAATAAATATTTTAAAATGTTCCTAAAGGTATTGGAGAGTTTGATTTTGATAGATTTAATTTTAAGGCTTCAGTAAACATTTTTTGTTTCTCTGAGACCTTTTTAAACCCAGATATCCCCAGTTCAGCTTTGCATATCAAAAGTTTTAATATATTTAGGAAAGATAGGACGGTACCTCCTCTTAATTATGGTGGTTTATGTATGTTTGTAGGTGATCACAATAAGCTAGATTAGTTACCATACCTCTTCATCCATTTCAGAATTTTTAGTATCGGAATTAAAGTTTTTATGTCAACGTTTTCATAAATGGTCTTGTAGTTTTTTCTGTCAACTGTTACTCTCCACTTAAACTTAGTAGTTTTAGCTTAGTATAGGTAATTCTCGCCTTTACTTAGTTTATAACTCGGTTCCTTGGGAGGATATTTTTTGCCTTAGTTCTTGAACTAGCCAAATAGAATTTTTCAACTCGTATATTAGTTTGGTGTTTGATAGTTGCGTTCCGCTTAAAATGGTTGCTTTCTAAGCGAAATCTCCGCCTTGGATGTCTAAGGAAATTTCTAATGCCATAAGTATTAGAATTACTAAATATCGTTTATGGAAAAGGTATCCTAATAGTCAGTCTCATTTAGATTATAAGCAGGCTCGTAATAGAGTTGTAGGGTTAAGTCGGATTGCTAACCATAATTTTTTCAAAGACAAGCTAGACTCCTCTTTTCCTACCAAGGTTTTCTGGCGTAATCTTCGTAATTTAGGCCAAAGGCAGATGCAAGGTTAGTTCTAGTTGGGTTTTCAAATTTCGATTTCATTTTCAAATATTTGTCTCTAGGATTTACAATCTGCTATTAGGAATAACATCAATTTAAAATTCGTTAAGCGAGTTTGCCCTTTCATCTCAAAATACTTGTTACATATCTTCAATTTTATTCTCACGTCCTCTTCCTAAAGGTTTCGAAATAATTGTTAAAAATCAAATTCAATCGCATCTAAATAGCAATAGTTTAATTAGTTTCTTCCAATCTGGGTTTAGAAAATTTCATAGCACTTCTACTGCATTATTAAATGAATGTGATGATATTAGGGGTAATACGAATCAGTTTTGATTTTCGGTTTCCGCAGCCAAAAATTGATTTTTAACTATCTTTCTAATCATTCTCAGGCAGTTTTTGCCGACAATTGTTTGTCTGATTTCCTTCTTGTAATTTCCGGTGTTCCTTAGGGTTCAGTGCTTGGTCCTCTATTATTTTCTATGTGCATTAATGACATAGAATCCTCTTTTCACTATCGTTCATTTCATATTTTCTCCGATGACGTCCAAATTTCTAGAAATAGTCTTTTAGATCTTATGAATGAAGATTAAAGTAATATCAGTTTAGTAGATACTCCTGATGATGGTCCATCAACCCGAAATCGATAGAGTGATTTTTTGAACCTATAAATATTTGCGAAATATTAAAACAAGTGTTTTTTTTAAAAAAAATTAAAAAATGTGTGTATCAAGTAATATCGTTAGTTGGCCAGTCTCCAGTAGGCTCGTTTTAAATGCGAATAAATCTCAGTCAATTATAATTAATAAAAAATCTTCAGATACCACATCCTTTCCTGGTATTTTTTGCAGGGTTCGCTAATTAAATTTCCAAATACTGTTAGGGATTTAGGCTTAGTTATTAATAAAACTATTCCTTGAGGTGACATTATTTACAGTTTTATTCGGTATGCTTCAGGAAAATATGAATGTTCTCCAAAAATGTTTCAATGCTTGTACTAGGTTTATTTTCGGTATTAGGAAATGCGATCATATTTCTGCCTACCCTAGCCTTGTTTTAGGACGTAGTTTACCCGCCGTCTACACTATGCAAATTCACTGATATTTTCTATCAGTAATTTTATGTTTGTATATTTCTTTTTTTCAATGTATTGACAAATATTTTTTTTTTTTTTATTTTTTGGAATATGTCCATTTTTGTGTACTTATATCACAATGTTTAATTAATTTGAATTTTAAATAATTAAATTACATTAAACTGGGAGAAATTTCTAAATAAGATACAAAGAACACACACAAGAAATTGGTACACGTTATATAAAATCTAACTTTGCTCAACATTTAACTCAACACAAACACACACACACACCGGCTATCACCATCACTTAACAATTCTTTACAAAATTCCAAAAGGGAAAAAATTAGACAGAATAGAGGAGATGGAGATATATAAACACAAAAACAACCCAATGTTGCTAAATGACCAAATCCCACACAACGACATATACCATTATATATTGCGCGAAATTTAAGTTTTTAATTAGAATATTTTAAAAAGTTGACGAAGGGAGAATACCCGAAACATGTTCTTACTTTAAATAAGTTTTAATAAATAATACCACAAAAAGAAAGTATTCTGAAATTGTTTTATTTTATTTAATTTAATTATTTAAAATTCAAATTAATTGCCAAATATTTGTCCAAACAATATCATAGCTGGGCATTTCACTATCATAATAATATCTTCAAATGTCAAACAAAATTGTTTCATTGCTACGAAAAAATTAGTTGTTTTTTAACCCTTGCCAGTTGTGGTTAGGTTAAAAATAATTTGTCCAAGAAAATGTTTCAGAAAATTGTAGAATATGGAGAACCACCACCTCGTCCAAAAACTTCATTTCGTCGTACAAAAACCAAGTTTTTTTTTCGTCAGCAACAGCGCTTCCAGATTTTTTTTACTCGATTTTAATTTTTTATTTTGTACATTTCGAAGATTCCTTATTTTTTTTCCTATCGTTTTCAAGATTTACGGTCATTTCACCTGCTATTTTTTGTAAACAGAATTACTTATGTCGACCCGTCTGTAATTTTTATGGGTTATCTTCCATAAAATTTCATTTTTGCGGTACAAGTCGATTAATCGCACTGTACTTTCGGTAATTAAAAACATTTTTTCAACTTGAGAGAACAATTTCAAATGGCAAAACAAAGCAACCTTTTTATGACATTTCATAATAATTTACTAATAGAATTACGTGAAATAGCCTCCTGATGATTTGCTAATAGTGTCAAAATGCGTATAATATACACACACAATCACGCATACATTGATAAAATTTATATCATGATAGAAAATATCAGTGGATTTGCATAGTGTAGACAGCGGGTTATCTATTTTTACGAATTTCGAGATTGTCTTTTTATTTTTAAACTTCTCAAAGCTAAGGAGCCTTGTTATTTATAGGATATTACTGTTTAGTAGATTTCATTCCTCTAACTTCCACCTAATTCCGACCAAAAATGGTTGTAGGTCGTTAAACAAATCCTTTTATGTTAAGGGAGTTTCACTTTGGATTGGAATTTAAGAGATTAGTTAGGATCGGCAAAATTATTTAAGTCAACATTTTTGGAATGGCGTGACTGATGGACAATAGGTAGTTTTTTAGTTTATTTTTATTAACATTGTCATTATTGTTAATTTTTAATATTATTTCGAGTCTTCCTGTTCGTTTCATTGTAAATGAGCTACTGCTCAACATAGAATAAGCATGAGGTGGAAATTGTTTCTTAGTAGGTATTAACTTAAAAATAAAACACGTCAATAAGTTAATTGAACGCCATAATGTGAAGATCTAGATCACAGAAGTATAATACATAAATCCCAAGAACGAAAGTAGCAAAAATAAACAACGTCAAAAGCAAAAAACGGATTCCAATCCATTTCATGTGTGCACTAATTTAAAGCGGCAAACCGAATAATACACACAAATTATCCCATTTTTTTTCTTTTGTTGAGGATCCATAAAATTAAAATACTAAAATATTTTCGTTGTGTTTTGTCTTGTATATGCGCGCTCTGAAAATACTTGTACATATACACATTTTTGGCTTACTTCAAAGTCGGTAACAACATGTTGTGTGTGTATATATTTATATATTTCCTCGTTATATTTGAAAAATTAATTACATATCTCTACAACAAACGCTTAAGGTCACGAGTCAAATCGACAAGAATTTAACCCAAACTTAACAATATTTCAAGGACAGAAAGCCGAGGCTTAATTTATTTTTTTATTTTAGTTAACTCGTATAATATATATTTTATAAATATATTTGCAATTTCAAAAATAAAATACAAAAATTAACTGAAGAGAAATAAACACGAAACGAACAATATAGTATACCATATGATTCAATACCAAGAAATATCGTTTTTTACTTTTCTTCCAACCATCTAACCAACCAAACCCAACTTTAAATAAAAATCAAATGTTATAAACACCATTCGTATACATATTCTACTTCCTGGGAGGTAAATATGATAACAATCGCACCGATGACGAAATTGGTATAAACTACATAGAAATATTGTTAGCATTCTGAGATATTGTAATACGCGCCATCCCAATAAATATAAAATGAAAACTGTTCCTCGAAATATTAAAAGTACCGCATCTTTCGGACTTCTTTAAGTTTAATTAGTTGTTTTGTACAAAAGTTTAAATATTGTTAAACGCCACAAATTATTTTCTCCTTTACATTTTAGTTTGTTCAACATCAACATTTTTTATAATAGTGTTGAATCCAACAAAAATATGCTTCATTTATACATACATACATACATACATCTAGATATATAAAACATAATAATAAATAAAATAAAAATCTTGAAAATTTAAAAAAATATAAAAATTATATACAGCAAAATAAATAATTACAAACGCATTCCTTTAAGATATTTCCCACAACTCCTACATAAAATATCTACTTTAGGTGCTATTTATTCCAGCAACAACAAACACGTATCACAACACTATAACGAAATAAAATGAGACGAAAACAAATCAAATTGTTAAAAAAAACGTTGGACTAACGAAACAACAAAAACCAAGAACAAATACAACCAACAACGATATTAATAAAATTCTTTACACAAAAAACAAAATCTGTGAAAACAAAGCTTATGAATGAGTTGAGATTAAGAAGGAACCAAATACTAATAACCACAACTCAATGAGGCAAAACGAAAACCAACCCAATGAAACATTCCACTTGTTGATTGGTTTTGTGTTTAGAGTAATTGTACAGTAAAACGTTAGACTAGCTTAGAAAGGAACATCAGACTGGTTTCCTTAATGTGGGACGTTAAGCACTTTAATGTCATTTACAATAGTTATCATAATGAATACCAAAATGAATATGATACGGTTTATTATAAGATTATAGGAGGAATATCTTTTGAATAAAATTCAAAAAGTTTTAGCTAAATCTTGATCTTTTCATCTAGAATAACCCAAGCTATTTACCCAAGCTTAGAAAGAATGCTTTAAAAATTGTACTTTAAAAATTCATTCAATTTTAGTATATGAACAAGTTAATTCAACTACTATTTAAATAGTTTAGGAATTAATAAAAATTATAATAATTATTTATCTTTAATATATTAGGAGCATAAACAATTTTACGAAACGCTAGTCAAATGTAGAGCATTGGTTAAGATAGTTTCTTACCAAGCTGCAGTCCCGAGTTCTTCGGTTCCCACCACCGAGCAAAAATGTAATTACAAATAATTCGACAGCCGAAAAAAAAACGGTTGTGTGTAAAATCGTCCATTGGGCTTTGACCATCACACAACGTTCACCAATACATTATAAGTTTGGTACGAAAGGTCCCGGTAAAGGGAAAGTTCGATTTCGATCTTCAAACTTTATACTTTATAAAAATTTTTAACAATTTTTGAATTACTCTATCTCTCTCTCGCAAGATTGGAGTCATCCTTGGGAGTGATGCAAATGCTCATCACACGATCTGGGGAAGTACGGACACAAATGGACGAGGTGAGTTACTCCTCGATTACATTTTAAGTACTAACCTTCATATATGTAACGTAGGAAATAAGCCGACCTTTATAACTAGTAATAGACAGGAAGTATTGGATATTACTCTTGTCTCAAGCTTTCTGACGACTAGTTTATTAAACTGGAGAGTGTCGGAGGACCACTGCTTTTCTGATCATTGTTATCTTCAATTTAAAATGGACTTGACTTCTCCAAAAAGTCCAATCTACAGAAACAGGAGGAAAACCAACTGGGATACCTTTAGAACTATTCTGGGTAATTCACTATCAGTTCCGGTGCCAATACCATCTAAACCTGCGCAAGAGCTCGATGGCTTGGTGGATGAGTTGTCCAGCGGTTTTAATGAAGCGATACTGGGATCTAGTCCCCTTAGCAGACCTAGGGGTAAATCTCGGCCACCCTGGTGGTCCAAGGAGATTCAACAAACACGTCGAAAATGCAAAAGACTCTTCTGGGGCTCCTATAAGGAAGTCCTCAAAATTTACAAATATCAATTGAGAAATGGCAAGAACAGCTCTTGGAGACTATACTGTGGCAAAATTCAGGAATCTTCGGAGATGTGTAAGCTACGCAAATTACTAGCAACTATTTCTTCCATCCCAAGTTATCTTCAACGGCCAGATGGGATATGGAACACTAATAGTGCGGAATCGCTGGAACTTCTGATGGAGACTCATTTTCCTTGTTGTTCCGAATCTGTACCTAGCACATCAGTAGGTAAAAGGGCAAGTAGCTTCATAGGCCAAATTATTAGCAGAAAAAAGATCCTGTGGGCGATAAACAGTTTTAAACCATATAAGTCGCCTGGACTCGATAGTATTATCCTGCGGATATTCAACAAACTACGGATCTAACAATTTCCTGGTTAGAGGCAATTTTTAAAGGCAGCCTAGAACTATGTCACATTCGTAGTAAATGGACAGAAGTCAAGGTTGTTTTTATACCTAAGGCGGGAAAACGCTCACACTGCAATCCCAAAGACCTTAGACCGATTAGCTTGTCTTCCTTCCTTTTTAAAACACTAGAAAGACAAATAGAAACTCGTATTAGAGCCACGATTGTGTTGAGAGATTTCAGCTATATTAGTATGCTTCGCTAGTACTTAACGCACAGCACATTCTCTATATATAGAATGTAAATTGTGGTACAATCAGTCCAGTCGCCGCGGCCTGATGAGAAGATTGATTTTTTCATAATCATAAGCTCATCAGTTCGAAACTGGATTGAATTCTCTTACAATCTTCGGAACATATTAAAATCATAAAAGTTATAGCTATTGAAATTACAAACAATTAGTTAAAGAAATCGAACGATGCCTGATTTAGTTTGATTTTGAATCCTCCGTTTATTGGTAAATAAACCAACTTTAATGAATTATATTGGAGTCTATTTTTTATTCACACGTTGCTATGTAGTTCATTACTTTTCGCTGTCTAATTTGATTACATATTGGAGAAACAAAGAAAAATTGTACACTATACTGCTAAGTCTAAATAATAAAATAGACCCACGGCGAACCGATAACGACATTCGAAAAACCACATTTTTGCCTTAAAATCTAGTCATCCTTCATCTCATTCAATAGGTTTGTGTAGAACAGTATTTTATAGTGTCGAAAGTTTCCTGTTTTAAGTTTAGTAAATATTTCAAATTTATTTTTAAACTTTTATAAATACTATAAACTTGTTAACTTTATTACTGTACAAAAATGTTTTAGGAAACCTTAATTGTACCTTTTAATTGCAAAAGGTAATCGTTGGTGTAGGGGGCAAAACCGCCCAGCTTTGAAACATTGTGCAAGGGACTTGTGCAGGACAAAACGATTTCACTTTTTTGCTTTCGCTTGCACACTTCCATTGATACATCTTTGCGTGAAGGGGAAGTTTGTGAAGTTTTTTGTTGTAAATCTTAATTCAGTTTTGATTTTTAGATGTCAGCTTTAGTTTGTTAGTATAAATATGAAAGTATTTAAATTATTTAATAATGGCGGCGCGAAAAATAATGAAA